>CM052552.1:68464621-68493435 GCA_028533065.1 Trachops cirrhosus
AAAAGATGTGTACACAAGCCCTCCAGTTTAACCAGCCTCTCTCAGACGGTGACAAAGAACCTCTTTCCGAGTAGCTGCAATGTCGGGTGTCATGTGAGAAGGGACCTGCACTGTACTCGAACTCACCTGTGCTGCAGTGTGCAGGCACTCAAGAGGGCTGGTGCCACACCAGCTCCCCCAGGCGCAGAACACTGCCTCTCTGAGCCCTCTGCTGGGGTGTTGCCTGGGGAGGGGAGGGCAGAGGAGAAGAGAGGCTCTAAAACAGCGCTCTCGTCCAGCGCTCACTGGTCTTCCACGCTGCATTGCAGCTCTGCCTCCCACCGGGACCGGGGAAAGCACAGCAATTCCCCAGGAGGGGAGCGCGGGGAGCCGGCACCTAGCCCGCTGGATGCGGAGTGAAGAACAGGAGACAGTGCCTTCGCGGTCACCGGTCCCCCCTCACATACGACATCCGTGCAGCCAGTCTCATCATGCTGGTTCCAATGCCCACTTCTATCCGTAAGCACTGATGCAAACAGCGTGCTGGCCAGCCCCCCACGAGAGAGGCCAGGTCAAAATCCTCCAAGCTATGCACACCCCCACCATTCAGGGGCCTGACGCTGCCCCCACATCCAATCCAACAGCAGGGCTGGCGAGAGAGGGCTCCCAGCAGCAGGGTGCTGGGCTCTGATGAGGTTGCCAGTTCCACAGGATGTTGTGAATTTCACATCCGTTACTCGCATCTATTGTTGTGGAGACGCAGTCTGCTAGGGCAGTCTGCTAGGGCACGCTGCTGCAACTGTCTGCTGAAAAGGGATTTGTCAGACACCTCCCTCACCTTCCCTGTGGTTTTATTTTCCAGGGCAATTCACACATTCACAACTATTTAGGGGGGGAAAAAAACCAATAAACAAAATGTCTTTGCTTCAAGGAATTTGACGTGAAGTAAGATCTGAAATCCCCCTGAGGCCTTGGGTTTGCCAGGAAGCTTATTTCGGGGAATGACTTCAATTTCCCTCCTCGGACAAGCCGTCTCACTAAGTTGCAGCCACATCTGTCCTACTCAAATCCACGGTTTCTGCCAACAGGATAAAGACCAGGCACGGCAGCGTCATTTTCCCAGCATCATCAGTATCGCCCGTTTCGCCAGCTGTGTGGACACCCTGATGGTACATCCGGGAAAGATTCAGTCTCCCTAAAAGAATCGGCCGGTGCAATTCCATTATTCAATTCGGCTGGGAGTGGTGTGCCTGCTGAGGCCGCAACTGCGTCCGGCCACGGAGACGGAGACCCGTCTGTGCCAGAGCGGCGGATGTCCACCGCCTGTTCCCCCGCAGCATCCCTTTCCACCCCGCACCCCCACGGGGCTCCAGGGCAGCCCTCCACTCTGGAGGTCCTTTCTGCACCCGCCCAGTGTGGCTGAATCTCAATCCCCCCTCAGACGTGTGGGCGGGACTAATTAGAGGACACTCACAACTCACAACAGCATCAGGGCCACTGGTGGGGTGGGGGGGACTCGGGGACTGGAAGTGGGGGGACACCTTCTACTGCACCACTTTGGCTTGCAGGGCTGGGAAGTGGGGGACCATCTCCAACTCAAGCACTTTGGTTTGGGGGCATCTGGGGGGCTGGGAAGTGAGTGGACACCTCTAACTGCCCCGCTTTGGTGTGGGGAGACGGGAGGACCGGGAAGTGGGCGCAGGCTCAGCACTCAGTGTTAAGAACGCCCTCCCGTGATCCCACATGCAGGCTCTTCCGCTGAGTCCTGGGAAGGCTCCCTGCCCCCCGCCACCGCCAACCTGACCTTTGGGGTCCACGCTGCAGGCACACACACTCCACTCTGCGCTCGGACCACCAGCTCAAGTCCGAGGCGTGGTTCCCAAACGCATCCAGGAGGCCCTGTCCTCTCTGCTGGGCATCTCCCTGCACCTCCACCTGCTGTCACAGGGCCCCCTGCGGGGGGGAGGGGGGGAGGACAGGCTCACCTCAACCTCCACAGACTAAGTAGACCTGAGATCTTGCTTCTGCTGCTGGAGACCCGGAGAGGGTGCCCAGGCCCGGCCTACTGAGGCATCTCAGCTCTTGTTGTTCTCTCAAAGGGGGCCTGTCCTGCAGGCTCTGAGCACAAAGCCCACACCAGATAAGGAAGACACAGGACACATATATACCTGGCAGTTTGATGCATTTTGTTGCTAATCTGTCCACCCATGCAAGGCACAGTGCGCAATTTCTTTATATTTTTAAAAGATTATGTATTTATTTGTTTTTAGAGAGAGGAAGGGAGGGAGAAAGAAAGGGAGAGACACATCTGTGCGTGGTTGCCTCTAGAACACCCCCTACTGGGGACCCGGCCTGCAACCCAGGCACGTGCGCTGACTGGGAATCGAACTGGTGACCCTTTGGTTCAATCCACTGAGCCACACCAGCCAGGACTGGCCTTTCTTTAATCAGAGTCCAACAACTCAGCACAGCTGCAGCGTTTCGAGGTTTTCGAGAGCCTTAAATCCCTCTGCTCCGTGCTGATCTGAATTTCACACGAGATTAATATTCCACCTACATCCGCTGACAGACACAAAACGGTTCCAGGGTGCGAAATGACAGCATCCTTCATAAGTAAACACAGTGAAAGGACCGTGGCCGAAAACATGACATTTGCGGCTGAAATACGCCGTTGGGGCGGAATATATATTTTGTAAAGCAAACGGTGTGGGATCGATCGCAAAGAAAAATGCCTTTGAAGGAGATGTAAAAACCTTAAAGGTCAGTAAACACCCCGCCTCTCAGCGCGGCTGAGCGCAGGGCCTGCACCGGGCAGGTCTAGAAGGAAAGCACCCGGTGTGTAATTAATCTGAAAAGAAATGATAAAGACTGTCGTCATCCTTGAATGAAGCAGCGACCGAAACATTCAAAGAGCCTGGCGTATCCGCCAGGAAGTCTTCTTGCCCTGAGGATGGGCCAACCCTGGAATCTTGGCTTGGGGGTCGCACAGCAAAGAGGGGACAGCAGAGACTTCGTTAGCGGGGAATTAACAGCAAGGGAGCTGTGTGGTTTGAAGGACGTGAGAGTGCCACCAGAAAGCGAGAGAGAGAGAGAGAGAGAAAGAGAGACAGAGAGAGAGAGAAAGGGCACCTCCCCTGCCACAGATAACAACCGTTCCGCAATGGGGCTTAAACCGTCTCGTCGGGCTAACTTCACGTTCCCGGTGTGCCCCCGACGTGTTCCATCCCCTGTCCAAAAGCGAACCAAACCTGGGTGGCGGCCACCCGCCCCACGACACGCTCCCAGCCAGCACACAAGAGGCTCTCATTCTCCGCCGCACCGTGAGCAGGCAAACCCACACCCGCTCGCTCCGTGTCCAGCTTCCTGCCAACGAGTCTGACGCATGCACTCTGTGACTTGACTTAGCAGAAGACTCCACGTCATCAGACTTGGAAAGATACCCTGGTGGGCAAGCGAAGGTGGTTCAGGATTCAGTTCAGTACTAGCGACGACGATGATGAGGATGATGGTGATGATGATGATGATGCCGACGCCCACGACACCACCACCCCACGTCAGGACAACGTCAGATCCCAGCTCTGACTTTTGTGGATCACGGTGACATTCCCGACTCACATTCTGGGACCATTGACGGTCCTTTCCCATAAAGACAAGACTGTATGATGCTGACTGCAAAGGGTCTCCGAAGTTTAGACACTCGAGAAGTCAGGTTCCGGGAGGGGGAACGAGGAAGGCACCCTCAAGCACAGATAGGGTGCTGTTCCGTGCACCCGTTATAGGGGTTTGTGGCCAGAAGCGAAGGAGAGGACAGTGGCGGGCAGAGATCTCACTGCGGGAGACGCCGCAGGAAGGGGGCTGCACCAGGAGCCGTTCTGGAAACTGCTGCTCTCCTTTCCCTGTTTCTCCTACTGCGCGCTCCTTGGGAAGCCCGAGGGAACAAAGCAGCAGGTGGGACGCAGTCCCACAGCGCTGAGTTCACAGCGCGGGAGGGTGTGTATGCGGGAAGAGCTGCAATTTCAGGGCGGACACAATGCGAGCCCAGCCACGCCCACCGGAACCACGTTCTACGTGGTCACAAGCCAGGCACACGCTGGGTCCAGCTCCCACAAAGGCGGTTCTGAGGTGGGTGAATCGGAAAGACGGGCCCGAAAGGACAAAGCTGAAGAGCTGCTCCTGTAAGGCCCTGGGGGCGGTCCGCCTCTCGAAGTGGACGTGGAAGGCGGTGGCCAGGGCCCGGGAGAGGGGAACCGGGAGCTGGGTCGTGGGGACGCAGCTGCCGCCACGTGGGAAGACCAGGAACTTCTGCAGACTGGTAGCTGTGATGGCTGTACAGTGTCAATGTACCCAGGGCCCCCTCGACACACTTTACCCTCTGCCTTCCAAAACAATAAAGACACCAGACTGTATGGGATGTGAGTTTTATCACACACACACACACAGAGAGTCCTCTGTAAATCTGACTTCAACAGGTATTATTAACTAAAGTGACGATGGTGCAGGTACAGTCTTTTCTTTGGGGACTATTGTCATGTGGTGGCTCCCGTTAAAAATTGGCTGGTTACTCCTATGAGTGTCTCATCAAGGTGGCAACTTTGAGGAACTCCGTAATTATGGTAAGTAATTAAATTCAGAATTTAACTACTGACCACAAAACACAAGTTCCACAAATTGTTTGCCTTTTTAATAGACATTTTATACAAATACATTAATTCATTTAAATTAAATGAGTAAGTTATCACTCATTTATTACATAATTTTTGCAATAAATTAAGTAACTTACGAAGTTAATGATTTGATAAAGTTAAATCCCATCAACTCATTTAACTCATATAAGTTTAATTAATGTAAATTGAATAAAGTTAAACTAAATTGATGCCTATGAATTACACATCTAATCACGTCAAAAATAGACCATATTTTGTCGTGTATAATGAGCACTTTTGCCCAAATTTTTGAGGGAAAAATAAGGATGCACATTATACACGGGCAGCACCTGAAATACCTTGTGTCTGTTCCCGTGCTTTGTAATTATTGGTTACATAAAACTTCTTGTGCCACAGTATATTTGAAAATAAATGCTAAAATTCCTTTATCATACGAACAACAAGTATCTAAATATAAATAACTACAAAATGAATTAAAAAATTAAAGCAGAAGATATTTTTCTCCTGAAAGTTTGGGCCAAAAAACATTGGTGCGTATTATACATGGCAAAATTCGGCATTTCTTGATGCCAAAAAAAGAGGAAAAGAATAAAAAGAAAAAAGGCCAACTTAGGAGCAAAATGCAGGTCTATACGCTTACTCTTTTCTAAATTTCTAGTTATTTTCCGTAGTGAAGCCACTGCGTTAGGATCCAAAGTACCTCATTCCTAACCGTGGCCCTTCCTCTCCCACAACTGCTAAACAACGATGAAAGGGGAGGGCGGGAAATCTTTTAGAAACGCAACGTTTTGGGCATCAGCCGACCAGCCCGCCCCCACCACCCTGGCTTCCAACCACACTACTGAGGTCTGGGGCCAGAGAATTCTGCGCTGGGCAAGGGTGGCGGAGACCGGCTGGTGCACGGGTGGACGCCCAGCTCCGCAGCACCCCGGGTCCCCACCCTCTGGCTCTCGGACTCTCGTCCTCCCCCACCTCCCACCTGACAATCAAACACGTCTCTCAGAGGAGAAACGGACCCAGCTGAGAACTACTGTCCAAAACCGAGACAGAGGTCCTTCGGGATCTTCCCGGAACGGTGGGCACTGGAGAAAGAAGCGAAGAGCAAACATCATTTGAAAGAAAAGAGCACCAAACAAATCTGAACCGCAGAGAGGAAGGGAGGGAAACAGAGCTGACTTGTGTGAATGAACAGCACTTCCTCAAGCGCTTCTCATCAGCGGGCCACCGCAAGAAGCGACCGTTCCCTCTCCCTCAAAGTGACCAGTCCATCAAGTCATCCACATGGAGCTCACGTCTCTGAATCAGCAAGCTCACAGGAAGTGATACTGCTTCCCATAAGACAGCTCAGCAACACCCCACCGCACCCAGGACTGCTGCACAACCGCTCCGGGGTGCCACCTTCAGGCGAAACCCCGCGCCCCACCAGTGGTTTCGTCTTTAACACGGCGGACGGTCCAGCTGAGGTCCACGAGTCCCAGGTGGTCCTCATCACAAGATGCAGTTTTCTGGCTGATTCTAATGGGAAGCGCTCCAGGGGCCAGGCATGTGCTCCCTCAGGGTCACAGCACCTTTGGGGGACAACTACCTGAATCCGTCGTGCCCTTCTGGGACCGGACGGACAAAAAGCCACAGGTGAAGGCTGGAAAACTCTCAGCGGAGAATTTCCACGTGTTCACCCAACGGTTGGAAGGAGGGTGCTGTTTTAATTAACGGTGCCTGCTCGGGATAAGGGATACTACTGAAACAAAACAAAGTCATAATTTAACCATGCAAACTAAGACGAGCAGGGAGAATTGGCCACCTGCGCCAGCTCCTTAGCCCCCGAGAACAGCAGCAAGCAGACGAATGAGGGAGCAGAAGGCAAGCACTCAGAGTACGCGGCACCCACACAACACCCACACCACACTCAGCCTCTCGGGGGTTCTCAGTCTCTTCCATGGAGAGCGCCCGGGGACAGACAGCACACAGGTGGGGGCTCTCCCAGGTGACCCCCAGGGGGCTCTCCACCTCTCGGTGCCATAGTTTCCTGGGCTGGACGATGGAGGCAAAAATAGCGCCAGCCTCCGAGGGCTGGGTGAGGACCCGATGGAGACTCAAGCCAGCATGCGGTCCCACGGACACCTGTGCATGCACCAACCCCAGATGCAGAGACCCCCAACGCCCTTCAGACAGAAAGGGGATAAACGCTGATACTGCTCAGCATTGCAAAGGCACGAGCTGGTACGCTCTACACGACTGGGTTGGATCGCAAGGGCTTGGGGTTCAGCGAAGAAACGCACTCCGCAACGGCCACACGCTGCAGGAATGCACTGGTGGAACATTCCCCAAAGGAGGAAAGTAAGAGACCCGGAGAGCCCAGTGGTTGGCAGGCAAGGGTGACCCTGACCGGGAATCTAACTGCCGACCTTTCGGGTTGCCGGCTAGCGCTCAGTCCACCGAGCCACCCCGGCCAGGGTCAACGTCCCCTCCTTTTGATAACGCAGTCTGCTCCTGTGAGATGCTATCGCCGGGGGAAGAAGGCGGGCCGGGAACTCTGGGACTCACTGTATTACTTTGGCCACTTTCTGTGGGTCTTACGTTATCTCGCGGTAGACGCTTCAGACACAAGAGTGTCTCACAGATGGGCAGATAAGCAACACGCGCCCTATTCACACCACAGGTAGGACCTGGCCACACAAAGGAATGAAGGAGGGTGCCGCGGGCAACCACGTGCACGGACCCCGAAACCGTGACGCTGAGTAGAAGGAGTCGGCCCCGAAGAACACGATTCCGCGCACCGGAAACATCCGAACGAGCAAATCCACAGGCCGCGGGCTGCCGGGCGCCGGGAGCCCAGATGGGCGGGGACTGCCGACGGCTATGACACGATTTGGGGGGAGTAATGCAGTGTTTCAGAATCGACTGCGGTGACGGTGGCACAACTCAGCAAACACACACACACACACACACACACACACACACACACACACGAAAAGCGTATACTTCCAATGGGCGAACTGTTGCTACGTGGGTTACATCTCAGTAGACGTTATCAAAACACGGAATTGTGTCATATCCCACGCTACGTATTGTGTCACGATTTACTCGGCTCTTCACCCGTGGGGGTTGGGTATGAGAGTCACCTTTGGTTCTCTGTCAACATACCCTCGGCCCCTGCGTTACTGGTGGGCCGTACCTGGTCAGGTGCGTCCAGGCGGACACAGGGGGCGGCCCTCGGGCTGAGAGTCAGAAGGGAGTCTCCTTTGGGCAGCTGGAAAGAAAGCCCTTGACCCTCCGGGCAGGGTCAAGGGTAAAGAAAGCCCTTGCCTTTTCTTAACGTCATTTGTTTCCCTGTCCCTCCCCTCTATACCACTAACCCGGTTTGTCAACTTTTCCCTAAAAAAAGAAAGGAAGAAAAAGAATGCTTTCTGACCCCTGCTTCTTCACCTTTGTCCAGAGTCCGCCATCTGGAACACACCTGTCAATACGTGTCAAAATGGCACACCAGCAACCCCCCACTCAAGTCTGCCTTCCACGAGGAGGCTCCGCCTTCTTCGGCGGCCCCGAAACACACTGGCATGCCCGTCCTCCGAATCCCCACGGCAGAGAAAGTCCACACCTGAGGCGCCCATCTGCGCCACAGCCTCATGCCACCCCCTCCTCACGCAGCCCTAACGCCGGTCCCCCACAACAAAGACCTGCCTCGCTCAGCGCCCTCTACTCCCCAGAGCTCCAGAAGCAGCAGGTTCCCACAACAGTCACACGGGAGGTCCTCCCCATGCCATGCGCTCAAAAGGCTCGGTGAGAATCGGCCTCATCGTCAACGGTGTGGACTAGAGCTGCGGACACGGAGGCTCCACACCCAGGAGCCTCCGTCCTGAGACTCTCCAGGGACAACGCCCCACGCAGGGCTCCGACGGAGGGCACCGCCTCCCAGGCCGCGCTGCCTCGGGAGGGTGCCAGGCATGCTTTTCATGCGCCGTGCCGGCGGGTCCCCAAGCAGCGACACTGCTGCCTGTCACCCCCACCCCCCACACTCCGAGAGCAGCTCCTAAGACAAAAGGAGCTGTCGGAAGGAAGCCTTCGATTCTGCTCACGCACCAGCCTCCTGAGGACAAGCCGGAAGGAACCTCAGGTGGAGATGGGAAAGAAACGAGAAACAGCCCTTGTCTGGGAAGCGGACCCGGCGTCCCCATCACCTGCATTCTCTCTCCCGAAACTCCTGACTTCCAGAAGCTGAATAAAAAGTTTGCGACGGCCTGCTGAGGCCGGCAGAAGCACCCGGCAGAAGAAACCCCAACAGGTCACCAATTCCAGGGCACACAGGCCTCGCGGCATTATTTCACGTCTAGACACGGAAAATGGAAAGGGGTCGCCAGAACACGCAGGACGCCGTACGAAACCCCTTCTACAACTACACTTACTCAGAGCCAAGCAGGGGGCCGATCCCTTCTTCCTTCCAGGGGGCGTGTTTATGCCGCTTTCCCGTCTTCTGCTACCTGTGAATGGAAAACACCCAGAGTGAGACACACCCATCAGCGCGCGCGCGCACACACACACACACACACACACACACACACACACACACACAGAGGCAGGTATGTCCCCGACAGTTCTCTAGGATGGAAGCCACCCGAGTTCACGCCTTGGGAGCTGAAACACGGACCATATCGGGGGGTGGACAGCCGTCACTGGCGAACCCCAGGCTCATGTCTGTTTACAGAGCCCAGTGACATCATGCACACGCATTTGTGTGACACGTTCACAAGTGTAGGACCGATCCCATCCTTTCGGCGACACAAAACTCTGCTCTCACGGCAGACGCGTTTTTCTCCATCAGCCTGAAGCGCGCAAAGAGCAAACAGGTATTTGCAGGGTCAGCACCACGCTCAGCAAACGTTCATCGGCGCCCAGTTCTCGGGTCGTCTCGTGGAAAACGGAAACGAAACTCAGGGCTGCTCAGGGCACCCCTGGGCTCCACCCACAAGATGCTCGTGGCGAGCCTCAGACGCTGCCATGTGTCCCCTGCAGGGCACAGTCGCCCTGCTGAGTACAGGATGGAACCCAAGAGAAGGACCTGGCCAATGACACAGACAAGAAGTGTGTGGGAGGGAGGGGGCAATACAGAATGGTGGGGGTGTCCCTGGCAGAATCTAGTGACAAAACTCTCTCTCAAAAATCATAAAGAGACTTGCAAATAACTGCCATGAGATGACTCAAAAGTACCAAGGAGGACACATAAAAACAGGATTGCAAGGAACCACATGGTCTCCTTTTCCTATGTTTGCTGTGTGGGAGAAATCTAGAGGGACTTCTGGGAGGCGGCAGCACTCCTGTTGGTGCATAAAATCAGGCGAGGAGGAAGAGAAAGGGGCTGCATCTTGCGTGGTGCTGGAGGCAACACCCAGGGACAAGAAGAGAGTCCTGAATTTCTAACAATGTTGGGTAACGCCTTGGAAGGTTGGTGGGGGGACAGAGCGGGGCTGCCCCGTCCAGTTGGGGGACGAAGGGGCCGCCTGGACAACACCGCCCTGCAGATGGCACAGTCCCAGGGGTGGGGGGTGACTCCCCAATACTGGACGACCTGTGGAGTTCCCCCAGGGCCCCCCAGCACGGCCGGCCAGTCCGGAGGCAGGAGCTCCACACTGGGCAGCTTCACTATTTCCACCCTCAGTGTCCACAGCTGCAGAGACCCGAGCCAGACCTTTCTGGGTTGCACCGTGCGGGCCCAGCCTCTGCCCCCAGAATGGCCCAGTCGGACCAGCAGGAGCTGGGCCGAAGGGGCCCCTCATGGGCAGATGAGAGCCACAACCTTCCTGCCTCCTTTTCTTTCGTTTTCTCTCAGCTCACAAGAACTCACAACCGTCCCCGCCCCCACCACGGACCACGCTCAGAGCCCTTCACTGGGGCGCAAAGCCTCGCTGTGCGTGAACACTGCATTCCAAGGAAAAAAAGTGCAGAGGAACGGGCCTCGCTTTGCTCCTCATTAATCGGAAGAAACTCTCTCTGGACAGAGACTCCTCAGCTGTGAAATGAGGGTATTAAATTATTGATGAGCTTCCTGCACATCACACAATCCGAGGAACCATTTTCCTGCTGACTTCCCTCGGAAATGAAAGGCAAAACAACTCGCAAGGAGCCGAACCAAGAACCCGCAAAAGGACGGCCCGCGGAGGGAGGCGGAGATCACGGGCTGATGTCTATCTGTCCCGCAGGGACAGGGCGCAGGAATACAGCCAAACGGGGCACTATTTGCCCCCCGTTGCTATGACGACGATGCACATTTCCACCCCAGTGGAATTCAAGCTGTACCATTGTGGAAATGACGAGCAAAACATACAGCATGTTTTCAGAACCCCAGGCGGGCCAGAGAGAAGCTGCAGTTCCCTCCTGAGTCCTGCTCCGCACTGAGTGAGCCCTGGGGCTGAGCCGGGCACTGCATGGGGGCTGGGGCGCAGAGATCCCGAACCCCTCCACTGGCCCAGCTTCCAGGCCATCGTCACGCAGCTGCCCTTTCCTGGGCCACCCAGCCCGAACGTGTGTCTGAGATGACGCACTCGACGACAGGTTGTAAATCCTTTACATCAGCGGTTCTCCGAGGGAACTGGTTCTGGCTCCGGGGCCACCGGGCGATGTGAGCAGACATCTCAGCAGCGGGCGATGTGAGCAGACATCTCAGCTGTCAGGACGGTGGGAAGACTCTGAGCCTCCTACGAGACACAGGAACCGCCCCCTCCCCCAAACAAAGAACCGCCTGGCCCAAACGTCGGTTGTCGCCAAGGTTCACTACGCTAAAAGTTCTGCAATTTTAGAGGAGGCATATCCTACACACTTTTTGATCCTCCCAGTCATTTCATTCTTTTCCAAGTAATGCACATACATGGTTTTCAAAACTAAGATACAGGAGAGGCCAAAGGCTCCTCCTTTTAATTATAAGCTTTTCGGCACCATGTACCCCCAACTCTATTTCCCGAACCAACCCCTCTCAAACCTTAGAGGTGTTTTTAGTTTTTTTGGCAGTGTTCCCTGGTACAGACTCTCACATCTGCAAACAACCAGCTCACAATACTCCTCATCAACTGGAGGTATGACGCACTTGGTTTTCCTGCACACAGATGAGGACTTTCAGTTTTTAACACTCATCACAGGCCCCCTCCCCCACTTTCCAGTGGTGTGACTGCTTGGGGTTGTTCTGGCACTGGAGTGGACACTAGGGGTACAGTAGGATTACAATGACTACGACTCTGTTCCTACACGGCTTTTGGGTTTCCCTGGGTTGTTAGTTGCGTCTGTTTTTATTCCGTAGCTTTCTTTGGTATTCTTTGGTAAACTCTCCCAACAATCTCCACAATCTTTCCATATGATCAAACCTCTCGGATAACCTGTCGATTCCATGCCCGTCTGCCCAGATCCACACCCACCAGAGCTTCCCCCTGAAATTCCCTGTCTCAGCTCCGCTCCATAAATGCCAGCTGTAGGGCTGCTGATGAGCCAGAAACCCCTCAAGCGCCCTGAGGGTTCCTTCTGTCTCTTTCGGTTTTTGGGTCCCGAATGTCGCCTTTCTTGGGTCCCGAATGTCGCCTTTCTTGGGTTACTCTCTCACTTTGGTGGGACAGATTCTGCAGGTGGCGTGTAAAAAGCTCAGTTTTACCGATCTCCTTAATACGGGGTGCGGCCAAAGTAGGTTTACAGTTGTTCATGTGGAAAGTACAATAATCGGTACGCAATAATACAACAGTGAACTCTGTGTTCCGTGGACGCACACTGTAAACCTACTTCTGCCCCACCTTGTACACACAAACAATTCTGTTGTGTTTTAATTCACAACTGGTAAAGGAATGACTTCAAAATTCTGAGTGGAAATTATTTTCAGACTTCTAGGCGCAGGCTGTTTTTTCCAGCCTCCAGTGTTGCTGCTAAAAAAAAATTCCTGTCATTCTGCCCTGACTGGTGTGGCTCAGTGGATTGAGCGCCCGACTATGAACTCTGCAAAGGGTCACCAGTTCGATTCCCAGTCAGGGCACATGCCTGGGTTGTGGGCCGGGTCCCCAGTAGGGGGCGCTTGAGAAGCAACCACACATGGATGTCTCTCTCCCTCTCTTTTTCCTTCCCTTCCCCCGTCTAAAAATAAATAAAATCTTTAAAACAAAATAAATTTGATGTTATTCTGATTCTAGATACTTAGGACTTTTTTTTAATCCAGGAAAGTGCTTATTTATTACCTTTAGTCCTAATATTCCAAAATGACGTGATTATGAACGTTCGTGTAGTTAAGTGTTTTTGACACACTTAATTTTTATTCACTGATCCAGCGACTCGGTGTGCAGTTTCTGCCTCCTTCAGAGTTGAGACTGTTCCCCGCCTTCCCTGGAATGAGCATTCGGCGAAGGTCTGAGTGACCACCTCCCATCTGTCTGGTAAAACCATCGTACCCTCACGGTCCAGTGAGGCCACGGGATGGGAGGTGTCCTACCGGGCACTGGAGATGGGACTCGTACCACCGAGAAAATGACTTTTAGGTCTGTGCCTGATTTTAACGGATTTAAGTTTAACAGTCACGTGTTGGCCAGTGGCTGCCATGAAACAGCACAAGTGCACGGTCCTGACGAAAAAAGGAAACCAGAGAAAAAAGGCAAATGAGTGGCTTTCGCTCCGCCCCTCAGATGACAGTCAGCACACATGCTTGGGAAGACAGTGTCGAGTGCATTTCCCCGCCGTTACTACTTTCCATACGAGGCTCTGAGATTTACCTCCCGCGGCCTCTTCCCCTGTAAGAAGAACTCGAGCGCCTTTTATGCATGTACGTATTTATGCGTTTTATCCTCACCCGAGGACACATCTTCACTGCTTTGAGAGACAGGAATGGAGAGGGAGAGAGAAACATCGATGCCAGTCAGAAACATGGGTTGGCTGCCTGTCGTACGCACGCCAACAGGAGATCGAACCCACAACCTAGGCACGTGCCCTGAGCGGGGATCGAACCCTCAACCTTCGGTCTATGGGAGGAAGCTCCAAGCAACGGAGCCACAGCAGGTCAGGGCAAGAACTGGAGGACTTTTCACAGTGGTGTGACACAAGCAGAAATACCCCTTTGTCCCTGAGGATGGGCTGTATGACAACTGGCGTGTCAATGGGGCCACCGAAGACCCTGCCCCCTCGTGGGGATGGAGAGGAGGATCCACACCCAACAGGAATCAGTGACGTAATACTGTCCACATTCACAGCGTGAACCAGAAGCAGAACATTAAAAGGTGAACCCTTGCCCTGGCTGGTGTAGCTTAGTGGATTAAGCACGGGCCTGTGAACCGAGATCACGGTTCGATTCCCAGTCAGGGCACATGCCTGGGTTGCAGGCCAGTTCCCAGCAGGGAATGCACAGGAAGCAACCATACATTGATATTTCTCTCCCTCTCTCCTTCCCTTCCCCTCTGAAGATAAATAAATAAAATCTTAAAAAAAAAAAAAGGTGAACCCTTAAGGGACAGACAAGACAACTGGCTAGTTCCCAATGGTGACTTCTCTGAAGCTGCCACCCCCGAGAGCTGCATTCATTTGGAGGGTCGGGGCCCCCCAGCACCTGCTTCTTCCCACTTCTTCCCGCAGGTGTGGGAGGAAAGACCCCGAGGCAGCCTGGTGGGCACTCCAGGGGACGGAAACTGGAAAGGCACGGGCCCTCCCGGTGCTTTGGCTCATTCACTCACTCATTCATCCCTCCGGCCAATGACCACGAACCTGCACCCTGCACAGCAGGAGCCCGGGTCCCTGCGAGCGAAGCACTTTCACTAATGCGTGCAGCCCCCCACATGGCAGGCACTCAGTGGGGGACCATTTACAACAAGTAAGACGCAGTCTGCAAACCAAGAGAAAGCCACTGCCTGTTTTTCCGCTCGGAAAGACAGGGAAGGGAAGGCACAGACAAAGATGCATTTTCTTCCTCTCTTCTTCAGATAAGTTAGTTCACACCCATTTGCTCCTGCAAATTGTGTGTTTTGATTATGCTTGTCGGTTTTATGGTTCGGTGTATGAGGAGGAGCTACTCAAATGGATAGAAAAAGAGCCACGGAACCAGACACTCGTAGGAGCTTGATTTCTTCTTTAATGGGTTAGAGGCTGGCGGATGAGGATTTCACGCCCGCGGAAGTGGCGAAATCGACACTTAGCGATGGGGATGGATGTGTCCGCGTGCACAGGACACATGTGTGCAGCCTTTCCCCACAGCCCACGCCAGCAGAGTCACTGGCCCCACGCCACGAATAGAAATCACTTCCCGACGCGCACCGCGCAACACCAGATAAACTCTGCCTAACAAGACCGAGACAGAATTCGTCACGTGGAAATCGGACATGAGTGAAGCAATAACAAGAGCCAATCGGGCCTCAAATGACAGAATCCATCTCAAGCTCAAAGGAACGGGAATAAAAAACACCAAACGCACCGTAATAAGCTAGCAGTTGCACCATCTTTGTTGCTAAGCGTTTAACCGTAATTTCCAATAGAGTGATAGATTGCATTTTAGTTAGCGGCAGGAAATGAATCTTCGGCGAGAGAAAAAAGGAATCAGAGCATTTGCAGGTAATAGTAGCAGCCACATGCGGCCCCCAACGGTGTAAATACGACCTTCCTGTGACAGTGATCACATATCGCGTGAGGAGGGAGGGGAGAGCCCTCGCCGCTCTCTCCCTGGCCTTCCCAAGCACCACTGCTCCACGATGTCCCACAGCATCGAGCATACCCTCAGATGTCGCAAGATTTACTCACCGAAATTAGGATAAAAGTTTCAGAACGCCGCAGAGTTCGATCTCTACCACGTGCAGAACACCCCCTACGCCCCCCTCCCACCCCCCGTGCTGCAATGGCCCATCAGACTGCCTTCCACGCCACGGCCAAGGACAGCCAGCAGACGCCTTCTGTGAAGCAATCACGCTGCACTCCCTGCTCCCACAAATCCCTCAGCACGGGGCACGCCAACGACAACACCCAGCTCACTCGAGAAATGAGGACTGGTGCGCACACACGTCGCTACTCACAAACCAAAGTGGTTCGGCGAGTGCCGCCTCCTTATTCAGGACATTGGGAAGACGTCCCAAAGAAAACGAAACACAAAAACTGAAACAACCCAACACCCCCCTCCAAGCACACCAGGGTCGCCCGATACTGGAAGAAGAAGCCGATGCACCCTTGCCGGACAGAGATGCACATTACACCCCCCTTTCTCACCCCGGCCCCTTGGGAAGCGGACGGCTTCAAAATGACCTCTATTTATCCAGCTTTTGGCACAAACAGACACTTCCTGCAAAAGCCTCGAATCCCACGTGGGGAGACGCACGGCCGCCACGAATTCTGTTTTAGTTAACGCCCAGGGTCAGGCTTGCTCTCTAGCCTTTACAACGCAGTGTTCCACGGGGGATGAGGGCGTCCCCCCAAGGGACGACTGGCCGTGTCTAGAGACATTTTAGGGTGCCACCGATCTCGAGGGATGTCCCTGCACGGAGTCCGTAGACACTAGAGGTACGATGCCCAGGTCAGCTCCTGCAGCCGCCACACAGGCAGGATTCCACGGTGGCTGGGCAGGGAAGGAATTGAGATGACTGTGGGCAGCGGTCACATGAGGTCAGCAGGAGATGGGACAAACAGCGGGGGTTTGCACCATGAACAAGCCCCAGCAATTCAGCCACCCAACCCACACCTGTCCCATCTGTGCACAGCTGGTGCAGCGTGGCATCTGGCTGGCCCGCCCGCCCCCATCCTCTGCGCAGCCCAGGTCATAATCTCTCCCAACAGCGCCGGCGCTCCCCAGCCCTGCCCGCTGGAGAGAATGCACGAGCCAACTCCCAGAACAGCATCGCGGTGAGTATCTCTGCATCCACGGTAAACCGTCCCAAATCTGTCCTTCTCCTTAACCCACCCAACAGCCACCCTTTCTGCACAGCCTCTTCACCGGTCTTCAGTGGCAGACACTGAGGAATGTTGGCCCTCGCCGGGCGGCTCAGGGGGCTGGAGCGCCGTCCCAATACGCCAAGGTTGCGGGTTCGATCCCTGGTTGGGGCGCATGCAAGGAATCAATGACTGTCTTCGTAAGTAGATCCACAACTTAGTGTTTCTTTCTCTCTCTCTCCTCACCCCTCTCTCTCTCAAATAAACACATAAAATAATTTCTTTAGAAGAACTTTGACTGGCATAGCCTCAGTTACCACTCTTCACTCACTGTCGTGAACCACATTCAAGGCTCTGGGCCTGCTTGGCTGTGCAGCGTGGAGGACACGCCCCCCCCCCCCCACTGCCCTGGACGCAGACAAGAACACCCGCCCCTTTCTGTGTGCCTCTGGGCCTCACAACTCCATTTAAAAATGCACACCTCCCACCCCGGGGAAAACCCAATGATTCAGGAGCTGTGCTAATTGTCATGCCTCTTTCTTGCCCACACTGACTTTAAAGGACTTGAACGTTCAGCCCTGAAAGGCCTAGAAACCTTTACCTTGGCTCCGCTCACACAGCTGCCTCTGATCCTGTCGTCGCCGCAGTAAATTTAGCAACACTTTGCCCCGGCGCCCTCCTGCAGGGCGAGGCGCATTGAAAGAAGATGCCACGACCACGCCAGAATTCTAACGCTACTGCGAGCCAACCATCCCCGGGACACCGGAGCGCTCTGCTTCCCCAGAACCACTTCATTTCCCCGGTGGGAAGCAGACCAGAAGGAAAAAGAGTGGAGGTGGGTTCCAGAACCACACACACGAAAGAGCAAAAATGAAACCACGAAATGCGCCCATCCAGGGCAAGCAGCAATCCTGGCACATGAGAGGGAGCTGGAGGGGAGCAGAGTACTAACGTCTGCCGTCAAGGGAACCGTGAACGGGACTCTCAGTTTCCCACACACCCGTTCAATGCAACAAGGGGGGGGCACATGCCTCATAGCTCAGCGGGTTAGAGCGTCATCCCGATACAAGGTTGCGGGTTCGATCCCCGGTCAGGGCACATACAAGAATCGACCCATGAATGCATCAGGAAGTGGAACAACAAGCCAATGTTTTTTTCTCTCTCTCTCCCCCATCAAGAAAGAAAAAAGAAGCAAGTATGCCAGGTGCTTGAGTCACAGTATCCAAACAGTAAAGAAGATACAAATGTTAAAAAATCACAGCCCTGGCAGCCCGCGCCTGATGCAGGCGGCCTCCCCGTGGGGGTCGGAGAGGAAGCGGTGCACTCTGGACAACCCCAGCCGCGGTAACCGGGCCACTTTCTGGAACCGCCCCAGTGCTGAGGGACTGTGCAACAGTGACGTACGCTGGGTGAATCAAACCAATGAGTGACAGGGCAGTCGGATACCAGCACGCGACCTTCACCCGGCCTGGGAGGACACATCTCAGAAGTGCTCCGAGTCCCAGTGGGGCTGCGGTCTCTTGGGGGTGGCAGAAACAGTCGCAGTCTATTGTAAACACCCTGGGGGGCCAAGACCTATAGGCCACTGGTACAGTGTCACTTCCACGGTTGCCTGGCAACCGCTCGTATGGGCTCCATCCGACTTGCATCCTTCCCCACTGCCTTCCACTCCCCGCTAAGTAAGCAGTGTCTCTGCAAACAGGGAGAATCCTTCTTTTAAGGGTCGGCAATGTGGCGAACTGTCCCCATGTCTCCGAGCTGCAGTTTTATCACCCAATTTTTAAGGAAACAAAGCCGCACAGCAGGACTCCAGAACGGCAGCAAATCTGAAGACGCCCTTGAGTTTATCTGTTTTCACTACTCCCAGCAGTGTGTGCAGGTATCGGTGTGGAACGGTGGCGGAGATGAGACAACTGACTTACACCCATCAACGATGCCGGTGTGTGAGGTCGAAGTTCCAGGGAGCTGAGCAATAAGGACCAAGTGCCTGCTATGAAACCCTTTTCACAAATTTGAGTGGAGAGCTTAAGGACGCGCTCTGTGAATGAAATGGGACGGTGCACTCCCTACATCTTGTTCTCGGCTGAGGCCACCCTGGCCCGCGCGGTGGCCACGGTCCTCCAGGTGACCAGGTGCAGAGCGAGCACCCAACACGGACCCCTGAATCACCTTCCTCCAGCTCTGTCCCCACGGCAGCGCGCACGGGGGCCCAGGCCGCATCCCCTCTGGACCCCCGTCGGGCACCCCAAGGACGCTAGTTACCGCAGGTGGGAACATCAGTGTCCTCCCAGCCTCACTCCCTTCCCTGCTCCCTTCCACTCACCAATGGCTCCCCCTTCCTCCCAGGCCCCGAACTTGGCCCATGGGGGCCCCGCCCACCCAGGGCACCAGAAATTGCCAAAGTGAAAGAGGTGAAACAAAAACGGCAAAAGCACTAAAAGGCAACAAAATCGAGCAGTTCAAGAATGGTTTTGAGCACCGGAAAAAAACATCTCAATAGGGGTCTTGCATCAGATGGAGAGCACTTTGAAGTGACTGAAGTTTAAACAGGTAGGAATATACAATTTCTTGTGAGTAAATTCTGGTGTTTTGGGTCCCCGCTCACGCGTGGATGGGAATCCATGCACACATACTATTTTACACTCAAAAACTGCTGAAGTCGCTCACCCCGGGCACTAGTAGCATTTGGGGACAGGTCTTTCTTCACAGCGGTGGCTGACACGTCTCCCGGCGGACATCCAGATGCATCCCTGGTCTCCTGTCACCAGACGCCCACAGCATGCCACCCACTCCCCAGCCGTGACAGCCGAAAGCGTGTATAGACACGCCCGATGCTCTGAGCCCCCCGAGTCCCCAGGCCGAGCGCGGCCAAGGTTCCATAAGGCACGCACAGCCCCCGAAACCAGAACCGCCGACTCGTCCAGGTTCGCACGGCTGCACTCCCAACTGTCTTTGTGGGCAGGTCGTCAGCGTGCGATAAACTCTGCACCCTCCTTTTTTGTCCCCCATTCTGATGACGTGACCAAACCGTACGGCACTTCGGAGAAACTCTAGAGACGTTATTTTTCCAAGAGGGAAAACAAAAAAGACAAGAAGAAGAGAAAGGTCACTATTTTTCCAAGATGAATTTGGAGGGTCTAACAAAACCCGGAATTGCTTCCTTTCATTCGCTGTACCGGGCAGCCTGGCTTCGGGGAGAGCACGAGGAGCCGGCCCAGAGCGACCCCAGGCCTCACCGGCTCCTCGCCTGGCCGAGATTTTGGTAGGGCACTCGAAATGGCCGTTTATCTTCACTCGGCTGTGCACCCGGAATCAGAGGCATTGCCGCAAACGGAGACTCCATCGAAGCTCCTGTATGCTCCTGTCCCTGCGGCCCCAACGGGGGACTCCCCGCTTCCCTCTCAGACTCTCTGTCCCCCAGTCCCGGCTGGAACCTGGGGGCGGAATCAGAGTGCCACACCTCCACCAGCCCCAGGGCCGACGGGGGCCCTCACGGTTTCTAAGACCCACTGTCCCCAGTCAACGCCTGTACGGGAGGAAGCAATCGATGTTTCCTATTCTCTCTTTCAAATCAATAAAAACACATCTTCGGGAGATGTTTAAAAATCGCTTAAAATGGACTAACAAGGCGAGTAAAAAGCTGTGAAAGATCTTAGGAGGGCAGAGGGAATTTGGAAGACACCTATTAGCAGAGTTTTGACTTCTCGAGCATAGAAAGGCTTTTTGAATCAAAAAATACTTACACCCTTACTCTCCAAAGTCCCGGGGGTAAAAAAAAAAAAAAAGCTCGAGAGAAAACAGAAAAGGACTGACAAAATCGGCGCACACGCGAGAGGAAACGATTGTGGCAAAATGCTGACTGTGGAAGAATCCATGAACACCGATAACACTCTGATGAAGGCTGAGACGTGGTCTCCAGGTTCTCCGTGGGTGTCGACTGTATCACACACAGAAGCTCGGCTCAAAGCCAGCTGTCCTGTGCTCCGACACGGGCGCCACTTGGCCACAGTTTATCGTCAACAACAGACCTAGTTAAACTCACTCTTTTAATTGCATGTATTGGGGTAAAATTATATAGCCTTCAGGGGTACAGTTCTATAATACATCACCTGGTTATTGCACTGTATATTCACTACATATTAAGTCACTCTTAATATGCAAATAAAATTCAAATTACTCAGGAAAAAAACCACCGCGGACTCTGCCTTTGTGTTGCGCCTGACGTTTCCAGCCAGCTGCACACCTTCGTGAGCCTGCGGATTCTGGCACGATCCAGGCCACCTTAAGTACGACCCAGTGAAAACTGGGCCACAACTGCCACGGCACGTCTTGCATCCCCGAGCTCTCGGGCTTGGCCGCCTCTCCAGAAAGTTCCACAGAACCCAGGGGACAGCAACAGCGTATTTCTCACGCTCCTGACTCAGCAAATGCCTCTTGATCAGCAGGCGTTCGCAGTATTTTCCAACAGTTGTCGCCAGTATTCAGAGACATTTCTTAGACTGTGCGGCAATGGTGCTTTCTGGAGTCCTATGGGCTGAGTGGCACCTCCCGAACCTTACCCGAGAGAAAGGATAGAGAATCGGAGGGATTGTGGCGGTGGTTTTTAAGAATGCCAGGCTACCCTTTTAACGACATGACTGAAACCCGAGCACAGAGCTTCCTGTATCCACCTGTTCTGGCTCAGCTTGGGGACCTGTAAGAGTGCCCAGGAGTTTCTGCTTGTCGCTCTGACCAGCAGTGTCTGGCCCGCGGCCCAGAACAGCTATGAATGTGGCCCCACACAAAATCCTAAATTTACTCAAGACGTGATGAGATTTTTGTGTGATTACGTCGTGACATCATGTAAAATAAATGTATGCATGCTCTCGCTATTTTTACACACCGACATTTGCAAGCAAGTATTTTCAAGAATGAAACACGTTAAGAGTCAAATGAGAACCAAAATATCTGATGTGCACCTTGAGAACGCACTGAGAATTGTAACTACTTTCAAACCACAGACTGATGCACTAGTTTCTGAAATACAACATCAAACATCCCGCTAGTTTTATGCTGCCTTCTTTTTACTTGTACTTGAAAAATTTTTTTGAAAAAATCAGTGACATTGTATTACTTAGATACGTTCGTTTTCTATATTAGCGATCACAAACTTGGGGCCTGCTGGATGATTTCCAAAGAGTACCGAAAGGGCTGCTGCGTAATCAGGCCGATTATGTGAGGATGTGTTTGCTGATCTGTGGTGGCGTATTATCACGAAAATGACGCACGGATCTTTTTTTTTGCTCATCAGTTTTCGATTCACGTGTGGCCGAAGACAAGGCCTCTTCTTCCAGCCTGGCCCAGAGACGCCCAAAGCTTGGACACCCATGCTCCAGACAAAGCCCAGTAACCGCAGCGCCCCCTGGTGAGGAGACTGTGGTACTGCCACTGCCCCCGCCCCGGCCCCCACGTGCGCGCCCCTTTCCCATCGCGGAGCAATCTCACACTCCATGCGGAGTCTGCCCGCTCTGGCTTTTCCTGCCCTCACCCTCGCGGAGGAGCACAGTGAGCCGCCTGAATGCTAAACGTTCCCAGATGAGCAAAAAAAAAAAAAAATTTTTTTTTTGCTCCTTGCGCTTCATTTTCAGGAAGCGGGATTGCTCCCTGCGCTTGGTTGAAGGAGGCACCGCCTCAAGAGCTTCCTGCGTGGGAGTTAGGAGACCAGAAGCTGTGACAAGGGCACGTGGCTGTCCATTTTGTATCGCAATTCTATATTTGTGGGGAATTTTCGATTTTTCCATGCTCATCTGGCACCCAGGAGACTGCAGATAAGTTCAACCCAATAGGTTACTTAAAAATCGGACTCGAGCCCTGGCCGGCGGGGCACCATTGGTTGCAGCGTCATCCTGTGCACCACAGGGTTGCCAGATCGATCCCTGGTCAGGGCACATGCCTACCACTCCGGCTCTGTCCCTGGTCCGGGCGCATACAGGAGGCAAGCGATTGATATTCTGTTTTCTCTCTCTCTCCCCCATCTCCCTTTCTCTTAAAAAAAATCAATAAACACCCTCTGGTGAGGATTAAAAACAGTCAGAGTCAATGCTGAACCTGCACACCTGTTGTTTATCACCGCTGACACACGGAGAGAACTGTGGAGGCATCGGGGCGGGTTCCCCCACCACCAGCGTGCAGGTGGGGCCTCTGCCACCTCCTTCTCCGCCTCCCCTGGTTGGCTTTCTATCTGCCAGGTGGGTGTGAACAGCCCTTCCGGGCTGTGGGCAGGCGGGGAAAAGCAGGAGGAAGAGAAGGAGAAGGGATTCGAGCTCACCTGCAGGAAAACACCAGTGGATGGGTGTCAATACTACCCTGCCTACTTGCTGACCTCAGAAGGGACGTAAGTAGAGAGCCTCACCCGGGCCAAGAGTGGACAGCTGTGGCCACCAGATTCCTGCCCCCTCGGCCAGCTGACGTCCTGCTGCATCCCCATACCCTGGTGTGGCCTGGAGATGAGCCCACGGTTCCCTCTCTCTCTCTCCCTCTCCCTCTCTCTCTCTCTCTCACACACACACACACACACAGAATCTCCAGGAACTGACAGAAGACCAAATGTGCCCTGGAGTTTCTCCGACGGTCTCAGGGACACCTTGAGAGACGGCACCCAGGCCAGGAGGGGGCCGCCACAGTGAGAGCTGCTGCTGCTGCCACCTGCCCCCTCACTCCCGCCTCCTGCTGCTCCGCCGTCCCTTCCCACAGGCTCATCAAAGCCAGCAAAGCCCGTTAGCTTCAGTTTCTGTCTTTAAAAACAAAAACCGTAACAGACACGTGTTGGATCGAGGACAGTGTGTGTGTGTGTGTGTGTGTACTACCTACTGCTGTGTCCACATAGCCACGACATGTGTGTGCTTTATGTACAGCTCGGCCGTCCATAAAACGCAGCTGTAAATCAAGTGCGTACACACGCTTACAACCGCTCATAAAACATCTGGGAAAAAGCACAAGAAACGACCGACGAGGGTCACGCTGGGAAGTGGGATTAAGAGGGAGAAATAGGCTCGTACTTCTTTCTCCTACCCCTCGGCACTCTGCAAACTGTAAAATGCTTCAGTCAATAAACAGCACGCACTGTAATGAAAACACACACACACGAACCCCAGAGGAAGGGTGGACGCGCACAATACTCTCCTCTGTGAGAGATGCTACATCTCCTCCCGCACCTTTTCTCCCTTCCGAGACTCGAAGGCCATCCTGGGACGACAGGGCTCCTTGGGCCCATCTCCCACCGTGGGCTGAACTCACCCTAACCCTAACCAGCCCGGCTCTCCCAGAGCTCTGTCCCCCGAGCCACAGAAACAGAACCGGGGTGCCGAGTCCAGCCCGGGCCACTCAAGGCCACGTTCCGACATCCCACACTGATCCTTAACTCTGAAAGCACATAAAATCCACGAATGAGCAGGCTGCAGTATAACAGCCTTACGATCAGCTCTCTACAAGTTTTTAAAATTACTTACTGATTCATTGATTTGTTTTCAGAGAGAAGGGAAAGGAGGAAGAAAGAGAGAGCAATACTGATTGGCTGCCTCTTGTATGTGCCCGACCGGAGACCAAACCCCATAACCTGGCAGGCGCCCGGACTGGGGATTGAACCGACGACGTTGCGTTGTGTGAGAAGGCAGCCAAGCTAACTGAGCCACATCGGTCACAGCCTGTGTCTACAATGTTGAATAGGCGTGACTGCAGTTAAATGCCACCAGACACATTTTTACTTTTCTGCTTGGTTGCCATTTGGTTCTTACATCGCTGGATTCCCAAGCTCCTTCCTCGTGCCGGTGGGCGAAATTCCGCCTTTGTTCCTTACCCCTTATACAAAACGGACAGTCTCCCTTCATTTCCGTTAGAACGCAGAAGCCAAGTTAGAAACTGGAAGAAAATTAATGCTGCCTTCAAAAGACAGAAATGCTGATAAAAAAATGACAGAAAAACTCGGGCTGGGTGGGGTGGCTCGGTTGGTTGGAACGTCTCGTTCACCAAAAAAGGTTGTGGGTTCGGTCCCAGGTTAGGGTGTGTGTGAGATGCAACTGATCAATATTCTCTCTCTCTCCCCCCGCACCTGCCCCGTCTCTCTAAATCAGTAAAACATATCCTCAGTTCAGGATTTTTTTTAACAAGTGATAGAAACTCCATCTTCACCCTTTAACTGACAATAAGAGAGAGACACACACAAAAAATACTGCGTGTTAGACTGGCTACGAGTGACACGCCGTGGGGCGCGTCCCTATACTGTAGGTTTTCCCGAAGAACCCCCGGGCAGCGGGGAATGCAGAAACACACTCCCTCCCGGTTTCATTCTTGACAAAACACAGCAGGAAGGCACCCTCTTCCACGAAGGCGCCACCACCAGAAACCCAGCTTCTCTCCAGCGTGCCTCCCCCCACATGCGATCTCCCCAACAGGACACGGAACAAATTCCGACCCCGGTGTGCGGGCCTCAGGAAGCCCAGCTGCCTGTGTGGCTCTGACCCTGACCCGGCTCCAGCCTGCCTCCGTCCTGTGACTCGGTGGCCACTGGTGTGAGTTTTTGGAACCTGCCCTCCATGCCTGATTCTGTGTGGTAACTCGCCTAGCACACGAGACACGGGAAACCAGAATGCTGACCGGCACATGACAAATGCACAATGAAGCATCAGCTTTGAAGGCGGGACAGGGAGCTCTGGCTTCCGTGTGCACAGGCCCCGTGATGTCACGGAGAACCGCCTCCCTCTTTCTGAGCCGTATCGAGCACCTGCCGTACACGGACACGCCCTCTGGACAGTCCACTCTGCGGGTATCAGAGGATGTCTCCCAACCCCCACGCAAAGCCCTGTCTGTGCCCTGGCACCTGCCGGAGAGCCCACCACGCCCATCTAGTTCTAACTCCCAGCCCACCGTCCGTGGGATCAGCTCAGAGCCCCCACATGTGTGACAGGAACAAACCTTTAGCAAGTGCCCCCACACGAAGATCATCACCTGGGTTGTCACTGAATTCACACAACGGCCTGATAAACATTGTCAACTCCATTGTCCTCACTTGGAAACCATGGCGGAAGGACGGTAATGCGGCCCGGTGCCCCGGCGATTCCGGAGGGGGCCCCGTCACCCCGACCCCGGTCACCCCCACACCATCGCCATCTCCATGCCACCCACGACCTCCGTGCAGCCACAAGGGTGTGAAAGGTCGCAAGAAGGTGTCCGTGCATTTGACCAAGCACACGTGAGCCAGGATACCCCTTCTCCTGGCTCTCCTTTCCCCCACTCTGGCCCCAAAACATCCAGAAAGGGGACAGGAATCAGGATGGTCACTCCTCCTCCTCAGAGCCCCCTGTCACCGCCACCCCTCCGTCCTCAGGGTGTCTGAGCACTGTGCCCCCCCTGCAGCCGCTCGGGGTGAGGACGAGAGCTCCAACCCTCCACCCTTCCAGGCCTGCTCTCGCGCCCCGGCGGGTGCCCTGGGCCTGCCTCTCCGACAGGTGTGCACTCCCAGGCACCCAGCCCCGTCCGAGGCCCAGCACCCCGACCTCACACTCCGCAGCGGACGGACAGACGGTCAACACGCCCAGCAGCCTGGACGTGCGTCACCATCCCCACGACGGAAATGCAAGAACAAGCTCCCCTCCCCCAGGAGCGGACACGAAGACACAGCCACAACCCCCCCCCCCCCCCCGCAGTGCTCGACAACCAGTGACACAGACAGCCCGCGAGGTGGCTGCTGACACCTGCCTGCGGGAGGGCGGAGAACAACAAACATTAACCAGACCGATGAACTCTCTCTCACCTCCAGTCTCCGAGAGCCGCTGTGTTTAGGGGACGACGGGGGCCTGCGGACTACACACAGGGCCCAGCCCTCCCGGACAGCTAACCGTAAACACCTCGCAGCAGCAGCCCTCCACGCCAACGCCCCTCAGCTGTGACGCCCCGCCCCCGCCCCTGCCCCTGCCCCCACCCCAGGGAGAGAGTGCCCGTGGGCCCGCCCTCCCCTCCCCCCGAGGTCACAGGCAACCACTGTCCTTCCACAGCCGTCAGCGGTGAGGAGACCCCCCACCACCCGCCTCTCCCGGGAGGGGCCTCTCTGCCCGCCACGGGACCAGGCAAACTCAGATTCACTGAGACGTAAATGGACACATGTGGGCCCAGCAGCACTGTCCACAGCAGAAGGTGGACACAAGCCCTGTGCCCGCCATGCACGAGTACACACACAAAGGGTGGCCCGTCCACAGAGTGGAAGATTACTCAGGCTAGAACGGAAGGCAGTGCCACACCGACACCTGCTCTGACCCCAAGGGCATCGTGCGGCGTGAAGTAAGCCGCCACACCCGGAGAAACACCGTGGGGTCCCACTCCTAGGAGGCTCCCAGCGGCAGTCAGCTTCACGGGGAGGGGAAGCGGACTGCCTACGGCCAGGGGCTGGGGGAGGGCAGTGCGCACTTAACGAGGGCCCACGTTCGGCGTGGCAAGATCAGAAAGTCGTGGCGGTGGCCGGTGCCACGGGTGGACAGCCCTGCGAATGTCCTCAGACCCACAGAGCCCTGTCCCGAAAAACGGTTAACGTGGGCACTTTTATGTTGCATAGGCTTTAGCACCCCGAGAAAGCAAATTAACTTAAAACTCCGCTCTTCCGTGCCACGCGGGACGGCACTGATCACAATGCTTACGGCCGCCCCTGCAGGAAGTCCATCGGACGGCGAGTCCCCGAGCCACAGCGCGCGGACCCGTGCAACTGAAAAGGGACATCGCCCGTATTTCACCGGCCCGCCTGTTGTTTAGCGCTGGTCTGTTCGTGTGCTTGTTCATTCATTCATTCATTCATTCATGACAAACCAGGACGGAACACAGCACGTGACCTTTCGCCCACGTGACAAGTCCCCGCTGTGCCCCTCGCGGCACCCGCTCCAGAACGTGCCCCCCGGCTCAGCCCCTTCGCGCTGCCCCAAGACCTCTGCGGGGTCTCCACTGGCTGTCCTCTTCTGCACCCGTCGCTCACTGTCTGACCCAGCGTCCCCGGCCACCATCTCCCAGAAAGGTTTCGCCAACGTGGTTCCTGGACTCTTCTCGCCTGTTCTGGGCCCCAGCGTCTCTGCTCCATGCTCCGGTCTAGCCCCTGTCCCCCGTCCGAATAATTACGCTCCTCGGTCTCTTACCCGTACAGCCGGCCTTCATGACCTCAGTCCACCCTAACATCCCTGCTGCCCTTCCTGCAAATGTCTCCGATGCCGGCGTTGCGCCCCGTCTCGGTTCCTGGGGTGCTACCACTACAGCTCCCGGTCCACAGGGGCCTTCTGGCAGAGCCCAGGGACGACGCCCCCCATGGCACCTTGCACCGCAGTGACCGTGACTGTCCTGTACACACACTGACCCGAGCCTCCCTCCGCTGCAGCCGAAGACAGCAAGAGCGGGTGAGTGACACTGGACGCCCTGCAGCTGCTCCGTGAACACTTCCTCCGAGAACCAGCCTCTGGCTGTGCACGCGGCATCGGAGGCAGGATGCACGAGTCCCTCCCGCCTTGCTCTCCAGCCATCGCCACCGTGGCGGGTCTGCACAGATGCACATCCGAGCTGGGACTCGGAGAACCGGTCCTGTCTCCTGGGCTTGCCTGCTGGAGGACCGAGTGCCTGGCAGGTCCCGGGCACAGCTGCCTCTTCCTCCACTGGCCCCGCACCGAACGTGCCCCCTTCCCAGATTCCTCCGTGGGAACATAACAGATGACATGATAGCATCTGGATGGGGGGTCTTTGGGAGGTGCTTGGATCATAGGGGTGGAACTCTAATGAGCTGAATCAGTGCCCTTTTCACAGGGACCCCCAGAGCGCCCCAGTCCCTTCCACCGTGTGGGGACACAGTGAGAAGACACCCAGCTACAGGCCAGAAACATCTGCCCGCACGGACTCAGCCTGGATGCGCACCTTCCAGAACTGTGAGAAGAAACATCGTTTCGAAGCCACACAATGGACGGTATTTTCATTTCAGCAACCCGAACGGACCAAGATAATGACCCTGGAAGACACTCAAACCTCGCAGGCGTCTGGGTAACAACCAATGTAACAAGCAGCATCGAGGAAGGATGCAGGGAGGTGGAGGATGCCACACCTCGATACACACGGCAGGCGGGTCCCGGGGACTCCTCCGTGGACTCCCACCTGTCACGGCAAATTCTTCAAGACGCGCAAACAAGAACGCCAGCACCTCCAGGCTGCTAACACAGACAGGTGGACGAGTGAAGACAGCCCGTCTCTCCAGGGCAAGCGCCAAGGTCCCTTCGACTGCCCACCCGGCCACCGCACGGCACGTTGCCCAGAGTAGGCGCTCCA
>CM052552.1:68493935-68515056 GCA_028533065.1 Trachops cirrhosus
CTCGCTCTGGGACGCAGCTGCGCTCATCAGTATTATTTCTTACCCAGGAAACAGAACTAGAAGGAGAAATCAGGCAAGAACGCGCCCGTGCCCAATCTCACCCAGAACCTCCTGAGACTTCCACCCTCTCAGGCAGAAAAAGCAGAAAAGTAAAATCTAAGAGCTCTCTCCCTCACAACACTGCTGCAGCTTGTTTTAACCCCAGATCTGTCTGGCAAACATTCTCCTCTCTGCGCAAACGAGGAAAACTACAGTGAGCAGCGTGCACGCCGGAAGATGTGACCGATGTAAGGGTGTCCACCCTGGCCAAGTCGGGGTCAGCCGGTGCGTCATCCTTTAAACACGAACACGTTTTTGCTGTGGGCAAAACGGGCTGTCTTCTCCTGCTCACAAGCAGCTCCGAAACAGGGACAGAAGGGAACGCAGAATAACACTCCAGAGACAATCTTCCTGTTGCCGTGCAGAGAATGTCTTTTTCAAAAAGCAAAACGTTACAATGTAAATCTCAGCAAAAAATGTCTCCTTATTAAGCAATTATGTAGCATTTGGGTACTTGCAGCGCAGCTGGCTCAGAGGGCTCCCCACACTCACCGGCGAGCTGTTTCCAATGTTCTAGTTACATTTTCACCGTATTTCTGGGAAATTGGTCCAAACACCTATGCACACTGGAGCCAAATAAATAAATAAAAGCATACGTGCATTTTGACGATTAGGAATAATGTCGAAAGTATACAAAGCACTTAGTATCTGACCTCAAGTCTCCCGGGGTACACAGATAGCTGATTTTATGACAAGACCAGAAGTGCATACTAGTGAGGTATAGTGCTGCGGGTTTCCGTGCAAGGAGAGGGGAGGAAAATCCCTCACAACTGGTGGCAGTCAAGAAACCCAGCAAACCCCAGGCCTGCCCTGGCCGGTGCGGCTCAGTTGGCTGGGCGCAGTACCACTAAGTGGTCGGTCACCGGTTCCAATCCCGGTCAGGGCACATGCCTGGGTTGTGGGTTCGGTCCCCTCTCAGAGCACATTCAAGAGAAAACCAGCCGATGTTTCTCTTCCTCTTTTTCTCTCTGCCTTCCTCTCCCTCTTAGAAAAAAAAAATCCCAGTCCTGTCTGTCATTGACACCCTCTGCTCCACATCCGGGGCCACGCCCTGGGGCAAGGCACCACAGCTCTGGAATATTCCAGCAGGCGCCCACGTTCAGCCCACTTCCCTTGTCAACTTCCCGCAAGGTGTTCTCCATGGAGCAGCCAGAGCCCACCTCAAGGTGCACATCTGGCCGTTCCATCCACTGAGGCTGCCCGAGACTCTCAGGAGAGGAGCCACCTTCTGAGCACGGCTCAGAGACAGGGACTCGACCAAGCTCCCTCTCCTTGTCTGCTCCTCAGTGCTGAGCTCAGCACCTGGGCACACGCTGCTCCTGGACCAGGCAGCCCCTCCCCCCGCCAACACCCAGGTCCCACGTGGCGAGTGTGTCTTCGTCCTCAGCGACTGCCCCCGCCACAGGCTCCTGTCTCGGGCCGCCTGCCTCTCCCCAGGGAACGCAATCATCTCCTTGCGCACATATCTCTGACCCTTCCCCTCTCAGCCTGCGCCCTGCTCGCCATGGCAACACCAGCCTCCTGTTTTGCTCCCCAGCACCCAGGGCAGCACGGAGCAGCCAGCACTGAGCAAATATTTGCTGGGCGGACGCATGAACGAGCCCGTGGGGAGAGAAGCCACCAACTGACAAAGCCTTTTCCGTGGGTGGGATTTTCATGGAAGGTCACAGAGAAGGAAGGGGGAACAGGGGCCCCACCTGCGACACAGGCCAGAAGCTCCACATGCGCTCCGGAAACTCGGTCTCCTCACTTGGCTGGAAGGCGTGGGCAGACCGAAGTTCACGGGGAGGCAGGGTCAGTGAACTTGGATGGGGCTGGGGCTGGCGGTGGGGGTGAGAGGGCAGAGACCAACAGCTTCACCTTCACTAACCTGTCACCGAATTCCACTAGAAACGTAGGTGACAAACCTGTGGAACTAGCAGAGGGGGAAGGGCAGGGGCCGAGGGGGGCGGGAAGAGCCTGGGGTCCCACGGTCAGTCGCAAGTTCACGGGCCTGTGGGCTGTGGGAAGGCCAAAGGCTGCGGAGCCTGCCTTAGAAAACATTCCACCAGTCAGAACACGAGAGCAGTGAGCTGCCTGACCACGCAGAGGGTCCCGTCGCTTCGGGGGAAGGCTTTGCCTCTGTTCTCCGTGCTAGGCTAGAGGCAGGTGTCTGCAAACACAGAGGGGAGACAAGCGTGTCTTGCTTCCCAAAACCTACAGTTCATCACAAACCCCCGCCATGTGAATCCTTGCTGAGCTCACAACGGGGAGCCCAAAGTTTGCGCCTGTTCTGGGTGCCTCGCTCACAGATGGACACTCTGAGACGGTCTCCTCCTTCCCCGAGGCGCAGGTCGGCAGAGCTGGTGGGGGGCTCGGTAAGAGTGCTCGTCAGAGCTGGAGGTGGACACAGAGAGCTGGACGGGCAAGGTGGGAGAGTCCTCTCACCGTCCCCGAGCCCAGCCACTGACACGGGGGAGGGGCTGATGCTCGAGTATCACAGGGCTGCTGGGGCGGGCGAGTGTCCTGGGCACAAGTGAGGCGGGCGTGGTCCCAAGCCACTGTCATTACGCAAGGATCGAAAATAGACGCGGATAAACTACAGGGAGCCCCACTCTGCGCCCAGGGTGCTGTGAGAACCTGGGCTTCTCTGTGCCCTAACCTGTCTCAGCCACGTCCCCCGGGCCACTCCCGGCTCCACCGGGCCAGGGCACGTGGAGGCTTTGCTGACAGACCATGCTGCTCGGATGCACAACATCGCCTCACCCTGCCTTCTCATGAGAAACCAAACTGATGACTTTTAATGCCCTGCAGACTAAATGAGGGCTGCCAAGTAGCAGCGGCAACCAGGGAGGGGGTGAAGTGGGAGGAAGGGCCGTTGCCCCTGGCAACCAGGCTCCCCACCCAATCACACATCCTATCACCCCAGGGAGTAGTCTCAAAGCCCAGCGGGCCCCACATGCATCCCTGGGAGCTGTCCTTGAGTCAGAATTCCGTGTGTCCTGAGGGAGCCAAGGTCATCCATCACCTGTGCCCATGCCTTGTACATCTTTTCAGAAGAATCCTCGCCCTTCCTGCTTCCCAAATTTCTACCTGTTTTCCTGTCTTCGCATCTATGGAAACAAATGTCCCTCCTTGTCCTCTTGCAAGGCCAAATTCTCCTCCTCCAAGACCCTGCCCCCTGCAAATGCTCCCCTCCTGTTGTTTCACTGGACCACCAGGCCCGCCCTCCTCTCTCCACAAAGGCCTTCGGCCACACGGATTTCCCCGCCTGCCCCTGGCAGCCGCCTTCTGCCCGACCTTTGCAGCTGGACCCTCCACGAGTGATCCCACAGCTCCCACGCTCGACCCACCCCAGACATCCTGCATCCTCGCCCCAAACCAAACTTGGATTCTCTAGCTGTCCCCTGCCAACCCAACCTGTGCGGCTCTGACAACCCCGGCTCGGGGTCCCCTCCCCGTTTCTCGTGACTGCCTGGGCTCCGGTGGACACACCCTAGCCTCCCGTGCTAGGAGGCCTTCTCTTGCCCCTCCTCTTCTTCCCCCTCCCTCTGCCCCTCCCCCAACTCTAGCTCTTGATCAGCCCTCAGCCAGGATGTCAAATTCCATCTCCACAGACAGGAAGTCCAGTGCTGCCGTCATAATGCCCACCGAAACCACCGTCCCTGTGGGAGTCGAAGACTTTTTTTCCTACTTTTGCTGGAACAGAGGGCTCTCGGTAAATCCCTCACAAATCCAGCCCACTTTATACAAAGCTTGCTATAAAGGTGCGATTTGTCTTGTATAAAGGTGGTCTGTAGTTACATTCCACTCTGTGGTTACGCACCGGGAAGCCGTGGGGAGAGGATATTTACAGAAGCAAGACATGAAAGCCAGGAACACATTAAATAAAATGATGGGAACCTCCCCACCCACCCACTCCAAGGCCTCAGCACACACGGAAGCTCCCAAGCCCCCGAGAGCCCGCACCCCCACCAAGACACACCCTGCCCAGGAGATCCAAGGGCCGTGCGCCCATCTCCTCCATGAGGTATTTTCAGAGCGGGTCAGGGTAGGACGGGAGAGACCCAGGTCCTCCGCTCCACACGTGGGCCGGCAGCTGTGGAAGTGGGGTGGCATGAAAAACGACCGGCTGCTTTTCCACTGCAGCTCACCTGGGCCCCTCCCCCTCCCAGCCCCCTCTCCCCACCCCACCCCACCCCCAGGCGGAGAGGTGGGCCCCTCCTGCACCTTTTTCACAAAGCTTTGAGGAGTCACAGAACGGCAAGAAGCAGGGTGCCCGCCCCAAGGCCCCACCGATAGAGTAATCCTTTGCCTTGTGACCACGGACATCAAAACAGATCAAGTTCCAAGAAGAGATCTAGAAATTAAAGCAGCCTCCCAATGACTGCAGACAGGGGACACAGTAACACAGTTCGGGTCTCCACCGGTGCCTCACTCAGAAATGTTTCCCGGTGCGGGACAATGCTACAGAAACACAGGCCAGTGCCCCGCTGGCCCAGGAGAGCCTCAGGAAGCCCGCCATCGGGGCTGGAGTGTAAATCAGTCGTGACAGATTCACAAGAAGGTCACCCTAACATGTCAACCTTACAATGCAGCATTGGGCATGTTGATCGTAATGCTGCTTCTGGCGGGGGTGGGGACTGGAGTTCTCCCTGTATATGGGGGGGGCGCCATGGACTGAAACCCAGAGACACGTCCCACACACGCCTCACCCTCACCAGAAGGTGCCAGCAGAAGCAACTGTTATAAATAGCAGCCTCACAGGCAGACACGGGTCATGACCCCCAGCAGGTCCAGTGCGCATTCCACAGAAGGCGCCGGAACGGAGATAAGCTTGCATGGACGACGGGAGGAGGCCTGGCCACACCAGTCCCCCTCGGGCTTGCAGTGGGCCCTGCCCCGCAGGTCCGCTCAGACCTGTCTCGTCACCCCCTTCTGTGGTGGGGCCCGGGCGTCTGCAGGCCCGGTGGCTCTGCTGAGCTGACAATTCCCTGGGAAGAGCTTAGCTGTGGACTTTGCCCACCAGCACTTGCAGCCTCTGGGTGACCGACTGGGGGTCAGGGGCGACGCAGGAAATGGAAGAACAAACAAAGGTCACTCGTGGGTCACCCCACCTCCCCTTTCCTCCGGCCACACACAGGGGCGCCCCATGCCCCCTCACGTTATGCTCCGACAAAGCCACCACCAACCCTTCCAACACTGGGGTATGAACAACTGATACGCTTCCTCGGACCACCTGTCTCGGGCCGGTGGGCATTTTAACCGGGACAAAGTTCACGTCAAAGAAAGAACTCTCTACTAGTGGAAAGCAAGCGAGGTGACGGGGGAACAGGGCGCAAACACAGAAGGGACAGAGCGAGGATGAGGAAGTGCAAGCCTTACGTGGCAGAGAGCTGTGCGCCTCGCAGCAGGTGGGGGTGCTGCTCGTTTTCTGCCAAGAGCTGGAGATGAAACAGTTCTGGCTTCCTGGGGCCACATTCTTCCTACAGAGCAAGACCGAACGGGTGGGTGTGGCCGTCCCAATAAAACGTCGCGGGCACTGGCGTTTGAGTTCCGTATCCTTTTTATGTGCCACCAAACAGTCTTGTCTTTCTCGGCCGTTCAAAAACAGAAAACCGGTCTTAGCGTGCAGGCCGCACACTCACATGGCTGGCGGGCCTTACGGGCAGCCAGGGGGCAGCTCTGGCTCACGGGGGGGGTTTGGGAATCAGGCACTGTCAGTTTCTCAGGGTCCCCGGGCACGCTCCCGAGGGTCCGGAGGAATCCTAAGCCCGAACAGTGCCACGAATTGGAGGGGTGTGGGGAGGTGGGGGGCGGGTTTGCTGCCCAGCGTTTGTAAGCACAGTGGTGCCCCGGGGAGAAACACAGGCTTTCCAGGCAGCCGCCACTCAGGTCTCAGCCGCACAGTGCAGGGCTGTGCACCTGTGCTTCACGTCCAGGCTGCAGGATCCCCGCCTGCAAAGCAGGAAGGGCCTTTGCCATTTGGGTTTGAACATCTTGTGCAACCTCCAAGGCTCCACACAAAGCACCCAGCACACTTCCCTGTGGAGAGCAGACACCCCCAAAGGGGCTGGCCGAGGTACTCACGATTCCCTATCTCCCCTGCAGGCAAAGTTCACGTCCTACCCATGCCCCCGAAGTTCAGGTTCGGTGTCAGTCTAGGGCTGTGACCCTGGCACTGAGAATGAACCAGGTCCATGTGAATGAGTCCACAGTGCAGACGGAAAGGTCAACGGCAGGACAGGCCACTCGGGTTTCAGCGCAGGAAGTCACAAACAAGTCCCCTCCCAGCAGCTCAAACTCCAGCACACAAAAGGAGACAGGTTGGAGGGGGGTGCGGTTCAGTCCTTCGTACCCCTCTCCCTCTCGGGGCCTCTTCCTCCGACACCGACACCGCACTGTATCAACTCTCTACCCCAGCCCGCTTCCTCTCGTCTTCCTCGCAACTATGTAGTATTTACAGCTGGTAACAAACACGATGTTACCACGTGTGGTAACAGTGACAACGTGCAGTTACCACGTGTGGTAACAGTGACAACGTGCAGTCACAAAATAGCAGAAGAGCCCTGGTTAGACAACTTTTCTTTTTTTTTTACGTGGAAACTAACCCCTGATGGTTTTTAACCGGCTGTGGCATTTCAGCCCGCGTTCTTAGTTTATCTAAGCACTTTCAGCCCGCGTTCTTACTTTATCTAAGCACCAGACCAGTCCTAGGGTTGCTCAGGGTGAAAACTGCTGAGTTCAAGCAAACAATCAATGCCCACCTGGATGTCGTCAGTTTAACAAAAAAAGGAACACCTCAGCAGGCGTGTGCTTTTCATTTTGCTACGTTTACGAATGGGGGAGAGGCTCGTATTACCGAAAAGGACGGACCTCTGACCATTGCCAAGCAGGATTCGCGGGCGGGCGAGGCGCGCAGACAGGCTAGCAGGGAGCACGCGGGATTACTCTGCATCCCCTTGCCCTCTCCCCAGACGCCCTTGGTGACACAGGTACAACCTCCGTCAGGTGCATCCAAGACATCCCAGGTGATGGGAGGGACCGGATTTGTCCCATTTCCCCCGCAACTCTGAGCCTCAGATTGAGGCTCTCTGACTGTGCCCTTTGCCATCCTCACCTTCCTCTCTATGTTGAGAGGCAGCGGGCAGCTGTACAGCCCTTATTTCCCCTCCTGTAAGCGTTTCTTGGCCCCTCCAAACCCAGATGGGCCTCACGATGTCTCTCACTTTCTCTTTGTTTGTTTGGGGAGGAAGAGAAAAGGGAAGGCGTAAACACACGCCCACTTCCTCTGGTATCAGCTGCCTTTTCACGCCTGGCTCCTAATCCTGGCGGCCTGGTGATGACCCACAGAGACTCGGTTTCTGGAACCGGTCAGTCTGAACTCGCTCTCCGCACACCAGAAGCGACCCCACGTCCGCGCACGAGAAAGAGCTTCGGCTACAGAGCATGCACGAGGCCTTGGAAGAGCAGCTTGAACGCACGCATGCTGTTCAAAACCATATAAATCCCATACCCTACAACGGCCCCGCCCGAACGTGCTGTGCCTCTGCTTTCAGCGTCTGCAGAGAGCGCTGCAACCAGCCTGGCACGTGAGCCTTGGAACGTCGTCCCCAGCCCCACTGGCAGACCCGTCCCCAAACCGCGGTCCAAGGTGACTCCCTGACGACCTTTCCGCTTCCCCAGACCTGTCTGCCACACCCTCTGGACTTCGTCCCCAGGCCTCCGTACACGTCTCACAGGCTCCTGGCACCAAGGACAGGGAGCTCCAACTTCCAGCCTTACCGCATCTCACGGTACAAGCCCAGAATGGGGCCCAGCTCTGGGTGGCTGCGTCCCTCTTCACCCACGCCTCACTGCACGGGCTGCACCAGCCACAGACCAGTGCCACCGGCCTAAAATTCCTGACCAGGGTCCAAACCCCGGGCAGGGACACGATCACTTGGCCCTGGAGGCGGAGGGGTGCACGGGGCAGCCAGGCGGGGCAGAAAGCCGTGCTGCCACTCTCTGTGTGACAGCAGATTCCCGTCCCCCGTAAGAGGCGTCCTCATGGCCACTGTCCGAGTGGGAGACATGGCAGGCGGCCCCAGCAGATGAGAAAAAAGATTCCAGAGCGAGCTCCGAGGGGGTGGGCAACACGGAACTCGGCGTGTGCCGCCAGCCCCCGAAGGGAGCAGCGGGGGTTCCGAGCGCTCACAGAATGAAGAGTGTGGGAGTGACAGACGGACGTGCCCACGGCCAGAGGTTCCAGTTGTGGGCAATGTCTCCCCCTCCCCACTCTTCTCCCCATCAGCACACACAGCACGGCGCCGGAGGGGGAAACGTTTGTCTTATTTCTACGTCAAAAACAAAGGCGCGTGCCCCGTGCCCTGTACGGACGGCAGCACGCACATCCAGCTGTGAAGCCCCCAAAGCATCTCCCGCCTTCCCAGGTGCTGCCGTCACCTGCCACAGGTGTGTCAGCCACCGAGGTCCTCAAGGTGACCCTTCACGGCAACCTGTGTATACCCCCCCACCTGTCCCCTCCCACTCAAGTCCCGTTCCCTTCGCATTGCGAAGGAGAAGCTATCCCTACGCTTGCCTTTCAAATAACGGCCACCACAGTGAGTCCGTGGAAACCCTGGAGAGCATCAGGTCTGAGGTCAAGTTCACTGCCTTGCAACTGCTGCCTAGGGTCACGCACAGCGCCACCATCCCCCTCGGCACCATTTCTGACACGTCGAGGGTGCCTGTAATTAACCGCACTGTATCACTTACAGGAAAAAGTGCATTCAATAAAACTTCCAAAACCTAACGCAGGTTCCTGCGGCTGCGGAGAAGGAGCCACGGCAAACGCAGGAGACACGCAAGAGCCCTGTGAGGGGTGAAGGCAGCAGACACAGGCCAGGACCCAGGAAGAACCTCTTCCCACCAGGAGCAAGGTAAAAAAGGCCTCCCACCACGTCCAGATGCCCTGTTCTACAAACACTAGCCGCGAACCACCTGAACGTGAGATGGAGACAACACCACGCACAAGAGCGCCAAGGAGAAGGCACGCCATGCTCTCAACTAGAGGTACAAAGAAGGGCCATTCCTGTAAGTGGGGCCCGCCCACCCTGGGCTCCGCACAGCCCTGAATCGTGGCCCAGCCCCCTGAGCTGTCAATAAGAGCCCGCAGGGAGGAAGCGGGTCCCCCATCAGCACCAAACGGTCCCAGGTGACACCGGAACCTCGTTGAGTCATCCCAACGTACCACTGCAAACACGAGGGACCAGGAAGTCCTTCAGTGACAATTTTCTTTTTTTTACCACATGTTCCTGATACTGAACACACATCCAGGCCATCGGTCACCCTTCTCTTCTGCCAGTTAAACAGGTAGGAAGCCCCGGCGGCTGGTGGCTCCGGTGGTGGGAGCATTATCCTGTGCAGCCAAGGGTCGTGTGCGGTGACTGCGGGGAGGGTTTTAGGAACCGGGTGCCTGTGTGAGTTGGTGGTCTCTGAAACTGTTCATGCTTCTCCAGGAGAATGCCACAGCCCCCCTGGGAGAGCCAGGCACGCTCCCAGCTGTTCACAGGGGGCTTTTTTCTCTTTCAGCAAGATACACAGACAGATGGACAGATAGATAGGATCCTCACCCGAGGATACGTTTATTGAGTTTGGGGGGTTGGGGAGAGAGAGAGAGAGGGAGGGAGAAGTCGACCTAAAAGATCTCCTCTAAGACCAGATGCGGAAGCCCTTCCCAGACAGCATGAGCAAAAACAAGGGCTGAAGTGAGAAACGTCTTCTGTGCCCCCAGTGACCCTGACAGTGAATCACCGGTGAACGTGCCTGCCTTCCTGCCAAACCGCTGTAACCCAACTGCAAAACCCACCGGGCGCATGCAGCAGGAAGGAAGGAGCTTTCTCGAAAGGTCCCCAAGCCTATGGAAAGTCACAAAGGATGACCAATTTTCAGTGAAGAATCTGGAGCTAAACATTTTCACAATGCAAAAAAAAAATTAACTATGTTTTTTTTTTTTAGGGCTAAATAGCCTCTGAGTTGATTCTCCAAGGACGTTTACGGTGGGGGGGTGGGGGTGGAATCCTCTTATCTGTGGGGTTTGCCACCAGGGTGTGAGCCTGTATATCTCCCAAAGAGAACTCACTAAGACCGTGAGAGATAAAGCTAACCACATCCCTTACCTCTATTCAGGCCAAGTGTCTGAACTGCCTTTTCCAACACGGCACCAACCAGCCTCCCATTCTGTTGCAAGCAGCTGGCTAGGTCGTCAAGAAACGTGCTCAGACCTCACGAGACAACCCTGCCGGGTAGAATTTGCTAGAAGCCTGGCCTTTCCTGGCTGCTGTTCAAGGCAGTTCAAGCACTCGAAGCTGCAGTGGACATACTTATTCTAGAGAATTCCTGCCAGGCGAGGAGAAGACCCCAGACACAGCGTACCACGCACTGGATGGTGCCCTGTGTCATTTTTACCCCCGTGTTCCCCCACGAGTTCGAACGAGGGGCCGTGGACAGTCCTGAAAGCCCATCCAGCATGTTGTGCTGGAATGACCTGGGAGCACGTGGCCCGAGGTCTCAGTTCCCGGGAGAAATGGGACCATCCTTTTATTCTCTCAGGGCCACTGGCACAGTGAGTGCTTAGCCACAGCCGGAGGACTAACAACTCCGGAATTCTGCTCCTGTTCATTGCCTCTGTCCAGGAAAACCCTTGGGGTCTGCATCCTTGACCTCAAAAGATGATTACTTGCAACGACTCGGGTCTAGTTTAATTTAATCCAGTAAATCACAGATGTACCGACTTCTTATACAGGCTCAGAGGACCCCAACCCTCCCAACCAGGAGAATCAACGTATCTGCATAAGCCCCCCATTTCCTGTTGTACCTGAGGCACAGGTGGGAGGCGAGGGCAGGCACCCTGCAAAGGCGTTAGAGCCGGCAGGCAAATCCCGGAAACCTGGCCACAGACAACACACCCCACCGTCGAAGGGACCGGGAGACCGCTCATCCCGTCACGCTGGTTCCCACTTGCTGAAAACCCAGTGAAGCCAGCAGAACACTCGAGTCTCGGCTGAGCAGAAAGAGTGCCTAGGGACGGTGCTGTCAAGGTGAGGGGAGACACGGGCCCATGGCAGGAGGCAGGCAAGGGACACTCGAACCTCTCTCGATCACACTGTCGGAGTCACGGGTCACCAACCCAGCCGATGGCCCAACCGCTCCTGTTTGTCCTCAAAAGCACATCTTCTGACACCGGCTCTGCACTGCCAAGGGGCTCATCCATCCATCCCTCCTCCCCGTCTCACACACACACACACACACGCCCTACTCACAACCTCAGTGACCTTCCCCTCTCCGTGTGACAGGGCAACAGGGAGCCCCTTCTGTGGCGGGAGAGCCATTGGTACTCAGGACATCTGTTCGTTGTGAACGATTCTTGTAAAAACATTTTATTTATTTACTTTTAGAGAGAGGGGAAGGGAGGGAGAGAAACATCAACGTGAGAGAGAAACATGGATCGGCTGCCTCTTGAATGCACCCCGAGGGGGGACTGAACCTGCAACCCAGGCATGTGCCCTGACCGGGAATCGAACTGGCGACCTTTCGCTTTGCAGGATACGGTCCAACCAACAGAGCCTCACTGGCCAGAGCAATCCTTAGAACGCCTTGACACAGGCCACCAGAACAGGATGAGAAGTTTGATTTCTTCCCAGGTGGCTTCCAGCTCCAGTCACTGGGCACAAGAGACATTCTACATGCCTTCAAGAGAGACAGACCTACAAAACGTGGGTTCCTTCCCCTCAAACTGGCACTGGTTTTCTAACTGCACGATTTCTACATCCTAATGTCAATTTCATTGGCGACAAAAACAGGCTCGGAAATGACCCCGTCGGTAGCATAACCCACCTCTGCAATTGCCACACGTGCGCGCACGCGCAGACTGCGGCGGTTAACATCCCTCCGCGCGCACACGGGGCCTCCCCGCGGTGCTGACGCCAAGCCCGCCCCCGCACGACGCTAGTTCCCACCCTTCTGTTTCCACCGCCTCTCTTTCTCCACTGTGCATTTCTAGGTCGTCTGCCCGTCAGACAGGCCAGTGCGGTGTCCAGACCGGCAGGGAGGTGTCGGGAGAGGCAGGGTGTTGGGCAAGAACCGCGGAACTTGCAGACGCAGAGGAGAGACAGGTGGGTGCAGAGGTGGCGTGGGGGCGGCAGAACGGGCCGGGGGTTCAAAAAGACCAAACTTCCAGTTACCAGGGAGCAAGTCCCTGAGACCCAGCATGGAGACTACAGTTCCCAACACTGCTGCACATCTGAGTGCTGCCGCGAGCACAGCTTGAAAGTTCTCATCAAAAATAGACAAAGCAAGTAGCACAATATGTGCTAGGTGATCATTTTGTTATGAAAACATGTATCCAATCATTCTGTTCTACACCTGAGACTAATACACTACGGGTCAATTACATCACAAAAGGTTTTTTTAGGTTTTATTTATTTAGTTGTAGAGGGGAAGGCAGGGAGGAAGAGAAACAGCAATGTGCCTCTCATGCGCCCCCTACTGGGGAACCCGGCCCACAACCCAGGCACATGCCCTGACTGGGAATCAAACTAGCAACCTTTTGGTTTTCATAGGCCTGTGCTCAATCCACTGTGCTACACCAGCCAGGGCCTCAATTAAACGCTTTTTAAGGAAGCAACAACTGAAGGGCAGCAAGGCCTCTGTGAACACGCCCCTCTCCCTGCATCCCACCAGCCAGAATTCCCACCGGTGGATGCAGAAAGAACAAGAGCCGTCTGCTCACAGCTGCTCTACCCTAGAGAACTATTCCAGTTAGACGTTACCAAACTGGAAAAAAAAGTTTTTTATGACAAAATTATTTCCATCCCTGGCAAGCAAGCCCCAACAAACTCTAGGGACCAAGTAGGCGCTAAAGCAGCGATTTCAATCTTTTATCTCTCACAGCAGACACGAGAGGAAAAGTAACTACAAAAGTCCTGCGGCAAACCAAAACAATTATTTTTTGCCGATCTGACCAAAAAAAAAAAAAAATGTAATTGTGGTTCATTCACACCAGACAGCTATGGTTGCACTGGCTGTTGCCATACTTCCATTTGGCAATGGAAGAGAACAGAGGTCGGTGCCCCCTGACTGAATAGTCCTAGCTAGGGCACATTCTTAAAATTCTTACTGCAAACTGGTGAAAGGTCGCTGCGTGAGGCCAATGCTCCCCTCCTAAGTTTTCAAAGGGAAATATCTGTGGTCCGTGGAGGGGAGGGACGGAGCTTCACCTCGAGGCACTGTTCTCTGGTTCTCATACCCCGATTGTTCTCATTCGTCCACCGCGGCAATCCCCCAAAGCAAGCACAGCGCGCCCAGGAGGAGGACTGAGCCTGGGGGCCTCTCCGCGGCGTGGCGCCCTCCCGCCACGCAGCTCAGAGCTTTCTCTCTGCCACGCGGGCACCAAGCAGCAAGCTGCCAAGCGCCGGCCCGGAAGACTGGAAGCATGATTTACAGCAAGGTGTAAAAGACGGGTCCGTGGCACATTGATAAACGAAGTGACCCGTCAGCACGGATGGCAGTGGACACCGTTCGCAGCCGACTGACAACCACCACACACGCACCCTCGCGGCACACACCACAGGGCGTGATCTTTGCCATCAAGAGCACCGATCTTGCTCCTGAGGAGAAGGAAAATGAGCGCTTGAAAGAAAGAGTTGGCAAAAGGCCACCTGGAGCGGGGGAAAAAAAAACACTAAGCTCGTAATGGAAATCTAATAAAAAACACATTTTTCAACACCAAATAAATGGTCCATTTATTAGGCCGAGCAACAGTAAGGCATTAATAAAAACTTAAAGAATGAGGTACAAAGCAAATGACACAAAGCAAAGAAATCCCAGAGGCAAGACTGCTGCGTTTTCGCCCATGTCTCCTAAGGCACCCACGAGACGCTGTGCAGTGGGCACCCTTCTCCCCGGCCGCCCGCGTGTCCGTGTGTGGGAAGGAGCGCCAGGTCCTCTGCCCAGCTGGGGCAGTCCCGCGAGACGTGGCCCCACACCTTCAAAGCGCGTGAGAATCCTCTGGACCTGGCCCGCGTGCCCGGCAGGAGGCTTCCCTGGGGGGGCTGCCTCATGCACTCTGGGACGCAGAGCGGCACCCCTAGTCTCCGCCCACTGCACGCCAGGAGCTCCCTCCCTCTCCGCTGGTTAGTTGGGACAGCCAAGGATGCCTCCAGGCGTTGCCAAAGGTCCCCTGCCAAAAGCCACCGCCCCCCCCCAGGTGGGAACCACCATTCTAAGGTGGAGCCGAGGCGGCTGCATGTCCAACTAGCACCTGTGCCCCAACATACACCTGCACAGCGCATCTTCCTGGATGCAGCTGGGTGATCCCAGTCCCGTGCTCTGGGTCATGGTCCCTTCCAACCTCCTCTCTCCCGCCCTCCCTCCCTAAAAAACAAACAAACACTTGCTCCCTTTGCGGGACCTCCCTCCCCATCCCTCACCGCCCGTCGGATGTTGGATCTGTTCTTTGCTTCCATCCACGGCGTGCTAGTGAGTGTGACCAGCAGGTTTCCACTGTGCCTGCGTGGTTTAACGTGGCTTCTCCTCAAGCCAGGTGGGAGAAGGCGTGTCCCAGGAACCCACTGGCCTCGGCACGAACGCGGTTCGGCCCTACACCCAGTCCAGACCCCAACTTGGCCTTCCTGATCCCACCAGCTGAGCCCTGGGGAACCAGAGCAAACTACTAAAAGCAAGAAATGCATGCTTGTTTCCGTTGCTTGTTACGCAACAGTCGAGTAGCAGAGAGCTAACACACTCCTACAATACGTTTGAACCAAAACACTCATTAGCAACTGGGTACGACCATGACTCTTGTGTGTCTGTGCCCAGCCACCTTCGTCCACTCTTTCAGGACGCCACGAGCCCCCGTCCACTGGTTCAGGCCCCATGAAGGAGGAACTCAGGGCATATTCCAAGTCCGGAGCGCGGGGCGCACTCCACCCGCCGCCTGCCTGTGCCCCAGGGATGCTGTGTTCCCCACGCCTGACTCGGTCTCGGACACACTAAGCCCAGGGTCCCTAAGACGCCCCCCAAACTGACGGTGCCTGAGAGAGAAGAGAGAAGCAGCACACACAATGGCGTTCTCCACAGCTGCCCCGACAATCCCAGCCTCTCCAAGACGGCAAAGAGCTCCAGGAGGTGCTTGGGGTGTGGCAGACTCCGTGAGAGGCTGCACCCTGAGAAAGGCAGGCCCCCGAATCCAACGGTCCCAGAGCACGGAATTGTCCACGGAGTAAACAGTGACCCTTCACTGAACACCCAAGGCCCGCGGGCTTCAGAGGAAGGAGCAAGGACACAGACATAAAGGAAACACATCTCTCCTTGTGACGGCCAATATACAACCCCCGGGATGGTGAAATGGGACCTTCCACGGAAGAGAGACTTGGCAGCTGTGACGTGGTTAAGGCTCCGGAGATGCAGAGGTGACCCTGTGTCATCTGGGGGGGGGTCCGCTGTCACCCCAGGAGCCCTCAGAAGGTGGGACTCTTTCCCGGCCGTGGCCACAGGGAGCTGCCACTTTGGAGGGATGCTCAGAGAGATGCTACACTGCGGGATTTGAAGACGGGAGAAGGGACCACCAACCAAGGCGTGCAGGCTGCCCTGGAAGCCCGGGCAAATACTGACTGAAAACAAGGCAAAAAAATCCAAGGAAACGGATTCTCCCTGGGAGTCTCGGGAAAAGAGCAACCCAGCCAACACGGGGAGACCCATTTGCGACCTCCACGCTTGACGACTGTAAGACAGCAAATGGGAAGAGAGATCCCGTGGGTCAGTCTGGGGTCATCTGTGGCAGCAGGGACAGGAGAGCAACAGTCACGAGACCAACGAGAACATGCCCGTGATGCCAGCCTTCCCGACAAGCCCTCTGTGATACGCTCAAATGCATCAGAAAGCAGGGACCCATGGGTGACAGGAGACGTGAACACAGGCTTATAAATCCCGGGAAGCAAACACCTCTAGGATTCGGCGATGGCAGAAGCCAGGGCTGGGGTCTCCGGTGGGAGCCCCACAACCTCCAGGCTGGAAGGTGCATCGCGTGACCCCTTAGGGGAATCCGACCGTCCCATGCCTTGTGCCAGGAAAGGCCGTGCCAAAACCACACCCAGAGATGCAGCTGGAGGCCACAGGTGTCTCCTCCACTCCTCTCCGCGGGGAAGGCTGGAAACACTCAAGATCGCGGTCACCACCGAGTGCCGCACAGGAGCTGAATGAAACCGGCTGTCGCGGCAACGCTGCATTTGCGCAGCGTTTTCCATCTTCCCTGTCACCGGAGAGGCGCCGCCCGGTCCGGGGTCCTCGGCCCACGATATCCTTCCGCCTCGACTCCACATGCCTGACCCCAAGCCATCCCCCCGACCCCCCGTTTCCACAGGAGGGCAGCCAGAAACGGCCCCGGGTGCTGCCACCGTGAAGAGCCTCGACAGTGCCCCGCGGAAGACGCCAGACGCAAAGAGCACGTGCCGTCTGGGTCCACCTACGCAAAACCTTCAGGGGAAACGCATCCAGAGAGAGAGAGACACACACAGACAGACACAAGGGGGCGCTGTGGGGGCCGGGGCAGCAGAGGCCGGGCAGCGATGGCTTCCGGATGGATACAGGGTCTCTTTGGAGGTGACACAACGTTGCAGAATGAGCGCGTGCTCGCTCCCAGTTGCACAACTCTGTAAAAACACCACGCAGGGAAGTTCTCAATGACACACTGGCGACGGGTGGGTTGCGTGCCGTGTGAATGATGTCTCCATAAAGCTGTCACGTTACAGACACGGGAGATGAAGAAACGAGCGCACCGGCCAATGATGCCGTAAACGTCTCCGCTTCCTGAGGAGGCCAGGCTGCGGGGGCGAGCCTGGGGCGCTGCCCGCCGCCCAGCGTCAGGATGCGGCAGCGCATAGCCCGTGGTCAGGGGCACGGGGTGAGGGGCCGTGACCCAGGCAGTCCGACGGGGCGCGCTCGCGGGCAACGGTGAGAAGACCTGGGATTCACGGCCGAGTGCAGGAACACGCTTTGGCAAAAGAACAGCTGGCACTCCAGCTCCCGACTGAACTCAAAGTAGCGTAGCTTCCCCCCAATTCAAACTCACAGTAGTAACGACAATAATGATGACGAACGCACCGCCCACGGCAGCAAACATGTGCGGGTACCTGTGGCTGCCCCAGCGCAGGGGACAGGCTAGACCAGCGGCCCCTGGAACCGGTGACAAACGCAGCGTCCTGGGCCCCTCGCCGGCTTCCGGAGGCACAGACGCTGGGGACAGGACCCGGCAGCCTGCGCTCCAACAAGCTCCCCGAGGTTTGTGCACATGAGGGGGTTTGGGAACGGTCGCAGTGGGACGCAGAATGGCCCCATGGCGGAGGCAACCCACAGGGCCCAACCACTGCACCGACAGACCGCAGAGCACCTGCAGCCGCTGCCGTCCCACCCCGAGACACAGAGGGACGAGGCAGAGGCACAGACAGACCACCCTTTGGGCGCAGCCGCAAATCGTCACGGGCGACGGAATCAGCCAAGCTGACAACACAGAACAGCCTGTGGTTTCCCTGGCCGAACGCTGGAAAACAGCGGTCCCCCTATCTCGCCACAGCAAGTGACCAGGGCTTGCCCGCAGGGAGGCAGAGAGACCGCCGAAAGGCACGAGCAAGTTTCTCGTGAGTGGAGATAGTTGGCATCCTGGTGGGTGTGTCTGGCAGACCAGCAGCACAGCCAAGAGAACAAGTGAGAGACAACAGATTAAACAGCACACTACAGCACAGCCCCAGCTGATATGGCTCAGTGGGTTGAGTACTGGTCTGTGAACCAAAGGGTCGCCAGTTCGACTCCCAGTCAGGGCACATGCCTGGGTTGCAGGCCAGGTCCCCAGTAGGGGGCGCTCAAGAGGCAACCACACATTGCTGTTTCTCTCCCGTTCTTCTCCCTCCCTTCCCCCTCTAAAAATAAGTAAAGTCTTTTAAAAGAGTCTCTTAAAAATAAACAAAATAGGTGATTTTCATGGTATGTAACTTATACCTCAATAAAGATTTAGAAAATCCACTTGCTCTCAGGTCGGACTCCCGGTTCTGTTGTTCAATGATATACATAAGCGGCACCCAACAGGACTCCGAAAGCAAAGCGCACATCCATGACAGGTGCACATGGAACCGAGTGGCACACAGCTGAGAGATGCCTGACCCAAGCCTGCATGGCGTCCACCCCAATCCTAGGAGCCATGGGTGAGTCTATGGCGTCTCCACCGCAATCCTGCGAGCAGCCGAGAGCACCAGGCGCTGGCCGCCGAGTTCCGCACATAAAGCAATGCCACTCCGGAGAACATCTGGGCCGTGAGAAAGCCATACAGAAAAACCCATTTGTTGTCCAAATATAGAGCAGTCCATGGAAAAGCAAACACGACAGGAAATTGGAGAAGGCTGAACATTTACTTTCAGATGGGGAGCTATATAATGAACTGTGCCCAAACTTCCCTTAAAGCAAGCACCAGGCAGAAAAAGGGGACCCTAGCTCCCCCGTCTGGGATGGCAGACAGGTAACACTGTGTGGGTCTCACAGATAACATATATCCGGAGAAAATGAAAATCCACCAAAGACGGTTTATTCTGTGCGCCACAGCTAAACATGCACTGGGGAATAATGAAAACATCGAGTCTCGTTTCAACTCACTTTCCTGGAAAAAGCGTCCAGGGCGGTTAAAAAAATGACAAAATGCAGCTAGAAATATGAGCTGTACGAACTGAGATAAAAAGGAAATATTTCCATGAGCTAATCTTCTTCTATATTTAGTTTGAGTCGACTACTGTAATTAAGCAGGGTTATATCATTTTCCTAGCTTCACACTTCCAATTACAAAGCTTCGCATACAATTATTTGAACTACAATTGGTTTTTTATTTGTGGGGAGAGAAAAAAAATGAAGATAGCTCATTTTAATAACCCAATCTTCCTAACGAGAAGGAACTGCCTTCCCTGATGTAACTTATGGAAACGGCACTTTCGACGATGCTATAAAGGTGTTTGCATTTCTATTCTCTTTCGGAGCCGAGTGTAGTCACAGACTGATGACCCCACCGGCTTCGCTGTCACTGTCTGGTCCCGCTGGACCCTCCCCTCCCCCACTATGTGCAGCCAGGCCCAGCTCCCAGAAATTCCACACCCGTCGCTGCACTTTGTGGGTACCTGACAGGCATGTGAGAAACCAAACGGGCTGTTGGGAGGGAGAATAGTCCCCGTTTGGGGCTGTTCTGTGACCTACAGCTCTGCAAGCTCACCCAGGGCCAATCCGCCGGCAAATCCATCCACGGGAATGATTAGGGCTGTGGCGTGAAGGCTTCCGGTTCAGGCGGGCAGCAGCTCCTGGGTGTGTGGCTGACCCGCCGGGAATGTGAAGTGGAGACCTGGGCCAGGCTCCGGCACCGAGGCCAAATACTGCATGGAACTTCCCTTTCCTCTCCCGGGGCAGGGCTGGGGCAGGTCAGCACCTTCCCAGAGACACTCAGTGCGACTCAGTGTGGTCCTGGAGCCCTCTGGTCTCCGAAGAGTGGACAAAGGTGCAGGACAGGATGACCACCAAATCTGACTCTCTGCCCTGGCTGGGGGGCTCAGCTGCTTGGAGCCCCCCCCAGCCCCCAAAGTTTCAGGTTCGATCCCTGGTCAGGGTGCACACAGGAGGCAACCAATCAATATTTCTCCGTCACATCATTTTCCTTCTCTCTCTCAAATCAATGAACATATCCTCACGTTAGGATTAAAAAAAATACCTTTGAGACTTCCTGCTTCTGCTGTATCTCCACAAGAAGTGCCGCCTCAATATCACCATAAAGAGAAGCAATTCACTTTAAATCAGGAGATAAATATTACGGTTTACCAAAGGACACACACCGAGTGTCCAGGTAGATCGTGACCAGCATTCATGACGCCTCACACTGGGTGTCTCGAGCTCCTTAGAAATGTACAACTGTTCCCTTCCTTTTGCATACAAAGTTACCCTGCAAATTCAACAGTCACAATGGCAACAACAGGGGTGCACACCCAGAGTGATACACAAAACCCAAAGCCAATGTATCAACCATGTCAAGTGAAACGAACAAGCAATGAAGGCGGGCGCGGAGACTGGGGCAGTTCAGAGTCTCACAGAATCCAAACCTTCAGCAAAGGGCTCAGCCCAGAGCCCTCCCAGGGGGAGGGGAGGAGAGCCCTCCCTCTCACGTCCACAGCCCGAAGCCTGGTGCTTCTGGTGCTAGTCACGAACAAGACGATGGCTGCATTTAGTTACTCTAACACCAGGAAGAGAGTATCAACTCAAGTGACAGGTTTCCCTCTTCATAGCCTCTGAGGTGGAATGCAGGAGGAAAAACAAAATCAGTAACAACCATGGTGAATGAAATCTGTCTCTGCAAAAAAGGCATCCAATAAACAGGCAGATTGAAGGCCCCCAAAGCCTTGTGTGACAACCCAGTTCCCACACTCTCTCGCCTCGCTGTCTTTTCACGCTGTCATCGCCTCTTCCACAAAAAAGCCCAGTTCTGAGAGCCCCGAGGGCGTGCATCCACGGAGGCGGCCGATTTATACACAGAATGGGGCGACAATGAAAAAACCCCGCAGCCACGAAATGCTTGAAAAGCACAGCGCTCGGTTGCAAAGCTTCCTCACGCGCCTGCAGCTGAGCCTGTATCCTCCGGCTCAAACCCACGTATTTTCTCCGCGTTACAAACAGGCCAAGTGGGGCAGATCTAAGACGTGCAGAGTTCCTTGTCGCTCTGCACGTCCTCGCCTCCCTACGTCCCGGCAGGAACGGCGCCGTCTCATCGGACCCTGACAGGTCTCGGTCACTCGGCACACGCGTGGACACGGTGTGGCAGCCGAAGCAGGGGCAGGGAATCTGTTTACATTCCGGGACTTGAACATGACCCTGACTCCCTCCCAGATCCCCACGATCCATGTTCTCTAATAGATCCACAGATCCCAAAACGAGGTATTTCGTAGGTAGGAGATAAAAACCGAGCGGACATTGTAACAGTTTCTCCCTG
>CM052552.1:68522022-68566792 GCA_028533065.1 Trachops cirrhosus
CCCCCCCCCCCCCCCCCCGCGACTGGGAAGGGAATCCGCGCCCTAGCACAGCCCCTCCCCCAAGGCCTGTGGGGAGGATCTGGGTCCCAATCCAGCCCCTCTCCAAACGCAGGAAGCCTGCGACCCTGCCCACTCCCTCACCCCACGCTCCCCCCTGCCCCCCACGCCTAGGATGGGTGCGGGGAACCCTGTCCCTTCCCGTGGCCTCCAGGGGCAGGAAGGGAACGTGGGCCTACCCCCACCCGGCCCCAAACCCAGCCTTCTTCCCCACTGCCCCGAGGGGACCAGAACCCGGGCCATCCCCTCCCTCAAGGTTTCCCTAGGACCGGGGAACGCGGGCCAGTCCTGGCGCGCTATCCCCCCTCCCCCACATCAAAGAAAAAGCTGCCCAAGTGCCCTAACAGAAACCCCCAAACCCCACCCTGGGGGGGGCAACGCCCTCCCAATCGGCGGCTTTTAGGACCCCCCCATGGCCTCTCCCCCTCCCCCTCAAGTGGGGGCCTCCACGTTTGCACAACACCTCCTGGCTGGAGCCAGAAATGCTTGGGGAGACAGAAACTCAGACACGACGCACACGGGTGGAGGCCAGGAGCTGGGGTTTGGGGGCTCCAGGGATTGGGGGGAACCTTCCCCCACCCTCTTGCCCCCCCGCCACCCACAGGCTTCAGACCTGGGGCATTTCCAAAGCGTTTTTGTGTTGTAATGGCTGACTCGGCCCAGCCCTGGAGCGCCCAAGTCCCCAGCGTCCCTTCCTCCCTTCCAGTTCGGTGACAACGACCCACCCCTGGTGGCCTCGATTCAATTACACAGATATCCGCGCCCACCCCCCGCCCCGCACCTTTGGAGTCGGCTTTGTTGCGCATTTTACATAAGTTGGCCCCTCCCTTGGGTGTATAATAAGCTTCGCGTTCAGAGCCCAGTACACTCAGCATTTCAGACTGTAACCTCACTTGCTCTTTTTCTGGGACACTGAACCATTTGTTGTTCTTGGTGCTGGGGGAGGGGGAGGGGTCCCGAGGTGAGTTTTCCAAGGGGCTGGTCCTCCGTCAGAAAGGCGGACCTAACAATTCCCCTGCCATAGACCGCTGTAAAACGTCAATGATGTAAAACGACGGTCGCTACACCATTATGATAGAGCACATCAATAAAAAACACACACTTACACAGTCTCCATACTTGTGAATCAGCAGAATAGATTGTGTCTTATTATCTATCAGTTGCCATTCAAGGCCCCCCAAAAGGACGTGGCGGGGGGCCTTCCCTGGAGCCTGCCCTTCGTTGCTCCCGGGCTCCCTGGGCTTGAGCGGGCTGATGTCGAGAGGTATTACAGGCAACCGAAAAACCAAGGGTGCAACAGAAAACCAGAGCGAGCTCATGATGCAACCCTGCCCCGCTTACACGTGCTTCCCTTCCCCCACCGCCTGCTGATGGCAGCGCCGCGTTTTTTCCGCCTGTAGGGTCACATTGTGGTTGATTGATTCTCCTTTCGCCTTGCTCAGTCATTCAGATTTGGAAAGTAAATAACAAGTTGACAGCAATACAGCTTTCGGCTTTACCCGGACGCGGCTCTCTGCTACCGCACATTCTCGAGTAGCGGCGCAGCAAACAAAAAAAAAAAAAATTAAAAAAAAAAAACCTGGCCCAGTGGGCCTGCCAGCCCTGCTCAACGTTAAGAGGCTTGGAAATTCGGAACTGTACTTGGTGTAAGGCCTCTTTGTATGTTTTGATTACTTGGCAGATGCCATGATTTAAAGTATTGGAAAAGGATGGAAAGCGTCACTGCAAATGGCAGCTGTTCTTCATTAAGTAACAAAGCAGGTGAGCTCAGAATCTGCCTTGCCTGCTTGAAAATGTCCCAAATATCCCGGGGGTCTTCTTGCAGATTAGGAGAAAATGGGCCCACCCACGCTGTGTCCTGGAGCTTCCAGCCTCCAGGATTGTGAGAACCTCCCTTTCTGTTGTTTAAACCGCCCACTCACCCACTCGGTGTTGCTTTGTCGTGGCAGCCCTGGGAGACTAAGGCATGGGAGTTGTTGCTACGTTTTTCCCTGTGGAATGCCCCATTCACTTCACATCAAGTGGACACTGAAGGCACCTTGCATCTGGCGTGGGGGTGTTCAGCCACAACATTGAACTTGATCCTCCCAATAATATGGGAGGGAAGGCGCTTTCCTCGCCAATATTCAGACCAGACTAGCCCCAAGTGCTTAAAAATATTGAGGGAGGGGCTTTTGTGACCATATCTGGGCCTGACACCTTCTTTGGCAATTTAGGGGCTCTTGTTTCTAAGTGCATAAAATGATGCCCCCCAAATATGTAAAAGAACACACAGGATCACACACAACCCCAGTTACGTTTCAATAGTTCTCAAATGTTCCCAGAAGTCGAATGGAGTGAAGCATGGGCTGCCTTCTCAGAACTTTTCCTGTGCTAAGCTCTAGAGGTGCTTCTGGTAACTCCTGCCTCTTCAGAGTGAGGACGAGAGCACACAGAGCCTGCTGCAAGTGTGACCCGCTCTGAACCTACGTCACACTTCTGCTGGGGACGCATGGCTGACAAATGAAAGATGCCGTGTACGCCGCTGCCTGTCATTCTCTGTGTGCATGGTTGTCAGGAATGCCGCACTGCAGTTAGGGGTTCCTGACGCCCAGCTGCGGGGTCTCCCCGTGCACACTGTTCACGCACCTCCGCCCCCTGCCCCCAAATCCCTGCCGGGGGCCTTCCTGCTGAGGAGGGGGCAGGCGCAGGCTGGAACAGCTCTGTCACAGCCAGCGCCCTCCCCCAAATCATTGCTAACAGTTACTCTCCGGCCTGCTGCAGAAAGTGCGCTCACCTGGGTGTCTAGGAGATGGCTCTTCACATAGCTTGTTAACTTCGTCCTAGGACACTTTGGTGGGCTCTCAGAGCAGAGATGCCTGGGGACTCCGGCCGTCACCCGCTCAGGGAGGGCAAAGGCCATCAGAAGAACTCAGTAAAATTAAACGTATTCTGTTGGGAGCAGACGCTGGTGAGCAAAGGCCGAGGTAAAGGGATAGTAACTGTGTCCCCCACGTAACAGTTTCCTTAAGGTCGCCTACACTTTTGCAAAGATGACCTCCCCTGTTGTCATAGGAACCTCTGGAGGGTTGAGGAGATGCAGTGCGATCATCTTCATTTTACACAGGAGGGAGGTTGAGTCCCGGAGAGTCTGGATTGCGGCGGGCACGGATTACCGCACACTGACTGGCTCCAGACCATGTACCCTCTGAGCCCACTCCAAGGTCAGAGCTCCCGAGGGGCTCATGGGACTTCGGTGTGTAGGGCCTGTGCTCCCCGGCAGGGGCCCTCCTTCAGGTCTTGTCCTTCTCCCAGCCTGCCATTCCTGCCTGCTCCTCTTCCGCCCCCTTCTTCCAATCTCCGGTGGTTAGAGTGGGCCAGCTGTGTAATCCGGTATAATCTCCCCACTGCAAGGTTCAGAATTTAGTCACGTCTTCGCAGTCCCTTTCGCCACCGTGGAAGGTGCCATCAAAGCTTCAAGGGCGTCAAGCTGTGGGTGTGTGCAGGGCCCGCGTGCCGCCCTCTGCAGTGGCCTCGTAGGATGTCTTGTCCCCAAAGCGGGCACGTGCCACTCAAATCCAGCTCCTCCACCGCCAGACCCCATGGGCTTTCCAGCAGGACATAATCGCTCTGCATCAGGAAATAATTTCAGACTTTGCCCACCCTGCGCTACCGCAAAACACGGCAGAAAATGCTTCCCGCCTTTACTCCTAGTGCACAGGTGTGGGGGAGGCAAGAGTCCCGGTTTCCCTCAAATAACACACAGCTGTCTAGTTACAAGATAACAGGAGTTACAATGTTCACAGGCCTTCCCTTCCCCTCTCTCTTCGGAAACGAACTATATTTCATTGTAAGAGGTTAGGTGATTTTTTTTTTCTCCCTTTGTATTCTGCTCGTGCATTTCGTGTTTAAAACACCTTACAGACACAGCCATGAGAGGGGGGATGGTCTTTATAAAGCACCGTGGCACAAAATCATCTCCCACATAGGCAGCTCGATGCCACATTGACAAAGAGAGAATCCAGCAGGTTCGAGAAAAGCACAGGTGAGCCCTGGCCAGGCAGCTCAGTTGGTGAGAGCGTCGTCTTGATGCACCCAGGTTGCGGGTTCGATCCCCAGTCAGGGCACATGCAAGGATCACCCAGTGAATGCACGGATGGGCGGAACAATAAATGATTTCTCTCTTCCTCTCTCTCCCTCCCTCCCCTCCCGAAAAACCAATGAAAAGAAAAACTCAGGCGGAACGTTTGCATTCTCCTCTGATGCCCTTGTCCTAAAGCCTTTTTGATGTCGTTTTTATGAAATGAACAGCCCCCCATAAGGTCAGACATACGTCATGGACAAATACACCCCGGCAATCCCCTTCCTACCTACATACCCAAGAGAAATGGAAGGAGAGTTTCCCGCAAACATCTGTCAGCACACGGCTTTATTCCCGCTCGTCAAAACCTGGGCACACCGCAGGGGACACGGAGGCGGGGGCAGATGAAGGCACCACGGTCTGTGCGGACAGTGGGGCTCTGACAGCCCCCAGCAAGGAGCGGGCCTTCGACCTGTGCAGAGTCAGGGACGGACCTCCAAGGTCAACCGCAAAGTCAGAGGAGCTGACTCAAGGCGCAGCCGTCTCTGGGGTCCCGTGTACGTGGGTGTTCTGAACACGGCCAGACTTCTGGGACCCCACGCAGATCACTGGTTGCCGGGGCTGGGCGTCCGGTACCAGGTGGACTATGGAGAATTATGGGGGGATTTTGGGGTGATCGAGCTGTTCTGTCCTGACTTGGGGCCTGTAAACGCTGGGCAGAACCTGTGGAACTCTGCTCCCAAAGGGTGAACATCACTGTGTGTAAATTACACCTCAATAAATGTGACTTAAAGGAAAAAGAAAAGGAAAGCTGGCAGATTCGGGGCGCACACCGTGACACTGAAAGGAATTCCCTCTGTGAGGACTTCCTTTATTTGCTGTCATTTTCACAAGATCACAGCCATCAGCTATAACATCAGATATTCAGGCAGGTCATGCACAAATCTTAAAAAGTCTCCAAGGGCCCTGGCTGGTGTGGCTCAGTGGATTGAGCACGGGCTTGCGAACCAAAGGGTCACCGGTTCGATTCCCAGTCGGGGCACACGCCTGGGTTGCAGGCCAGGTCCCCAGTAGGGGGCGCATGAGAGGCAACCACACACTGATGTTTCTCTCCCTCACTTTCTCCTTCCCTTCCCCTCTCTCTAAAAAAATAAATAAATAAAATCTTTAAAAATAATAGCAATAATGTCAATCTCACAGGTACCAGGGTCAGGGACTGAATATCTTTTTTTTTTCGCATGGGGGCGGGGAAACACAGTTCAGCCCACTGCAAACATTAATCTAGGTGTGGCTGAGGAGGTGTTTGGTGGATGTGATAACCAGTTGGCCTAAAGAGAGGGAGGGGAGGCTGCGCCCTCTGGGTGGGCCTCCAGAGGTCACGTAGAGGGCCTTCAGAGCAGGACCTCGATTCCCTGAAAATGAAGAAACTTCTCCGGTGACGGCCATTTCAGCCCGTCCTAACGGCACGCTCCACACACTTCATCCTTGCCCCGCCGCGGCGCCGGCCAGCTCCGTACAGTAAATCTCTTAGCGTGCATCTTCTCTCGGGTGGAACCCCAACTGCTACGTCAGAACTGGGGAACGGCCTTGATTTGGATCAGACGCACACATGCGTGGGATCACAAAGCAGAGTTTCTTGTCTGTGTGTAACACGGAGCTGCGTGACAGTGTTCATGATTTGCCTTAAATATCATCCAATATATTGGCACGAAAATACCAAGTCATTTGTAAAGAGAACGACAGATAAATCATCTTCACAGCTTAAAGGTGAAAGGGGCAGGGATCATGCACATGGATTGCAAGGAGATTGCAGGAAGGTATAAGGGGGTGAAATGGTAATGGAAAAAAATGCAATAAAAATTTTTAAAAAAACATGGTAGGGGGACCCTGGCTGGTGTAGCTCCATGGATTGAGCACCAGCCTGTGAACCAAAGGGTCTCCGGTTCGATTCCCAGTCACAGCACATGCCTGGGTTGCAAACCAGGTCCCCAGTAGGGGGCGCTCGAGAAGCAACCACACATTGATGTTTCTCTCCTCTTTCTCCCTGCCTTCCCCTCTGTCTAAAAATAAGTAAATAAAGTCCTTAACAAAATAAAATAAAAAGTGGTACGGGAATGTGTTTGCCCATGACATGGCTTATATTTCTGAGGTACTAGGTGCACATCGTAAACATCCCATGGGGGGTGCCTCGACAGTATTTTAGAGTGTCCCTCCAGTTGCCCCAGGACCAACTCACAATCACCTGATTTGGGGCCTTACAGACATCAGCAAAAAGACCTTCACCGTTACCATATCCTATGGGCTGGAAGCAGCAGGGGTCCTGCCCACACTCTTGTGGAGGGACCACACAAGGGCAGGCTCTCTGGGGGCCACCTGAGGGTGTGTCCCCCACACCCACGGCAGTGGCTCTGAGTGCTTCTCTGTCCCGACCCATCCGTGGTGCAGCTGCTCATTCCGGAGGGAGACCGAAACCACCTCTGTTTGGGCTCTCCAGGGCAAAACGAGCTTTATCTGGTGACCTCCTCTCTGCATTGTCACTGCAGCTGGGCTGAAGGGGCCTGGCTGGGAGCAGCAAGAACTGGGAAGGCTCAGGAGCCTCTGGGTGGGTGGACCCCGCCCCCCACTCCCACCCTGTCAGGCATGGCCGGCATTCGGTGCCCAGACACAAGTGACCCGTGCTCAGCAGCAAAGTCGTGCTGTTTCTGAAAGGAGCGCAGAGCGGAAGAGGGGCCGCAGGCTGTGGTCCCAAAGGTCCGGCCTCTGCCCCTCCTGGCCACAGACCCGTGGACTCCAGAGCCGTCCTGGGGAGCTCGGAGGTGCAGGGGGCCCCGTGCCAGGCTCAGCAGGCCAAAGTCACCCGACCTGGGTCTGAGTGTACCCAGAACCAACTCAATTATTTACGGGGAGGAAATCGGCCATCAGCTGTCGGCTGTTCCCTGTTTGGCAGGACTGGCCCGCAGCCTCTTCCCCTGGCGGAGCAGGGACAGACTGTTCAGTGCGAGGGCCTCCAAGGTGAGGGGTCGCCCAGGACAGGGCAGCTGACCAGCCTGGCCACACAGGGGCTGGGGCGATGGTTTCCAAGCCTCTGTCCTCTCCTCTCTCTCTCCCTTCCGTTGCCTCCTTCCCTCTGTCTCTCCTCTTCTCTCTGTTGCCTTTTCATTTTCTTTCTCTTTCCTCCCTCTCTTGGACTCTCTCTTTTTGTCACTTTCTCTTTTCTCCCCATTCTGCCTTTCTTTTCTCCCTTCCCCCTTCCTCCTCCTCCTCCTCCTCCTCCTTCTGTCTTCTCTCTCCGCCCAAAGGCCATACCGTGTGGGTTGGAAGCATTATTTTACATCAAATGTGCCCAGTTGCACAGGGGCCATTGTCCATCAGTCCTGGACCGACCAGGGCTTCACGCAAAGGCTGGGATGTGCCCACCCTCCCCAGGGACACCCGCTGCAGGCTCAGGGGACCCCAGCAGGCGGGGATCTCAGAGCAGCCTGCCTCGCTCTGGCTGGCTGCACGCTGGCCCCCGTGCTCCAGGGCCCAGTCCTTGCAAGTGTGTGTGTGGGGGAACCTCGGTGGCATCACCACCCTGATGGCCTAGCTGAGCCTCAGCACCACAGGCGGGGCTGCTGCCCCAGCCCCCCGCAGCCTGTGCAGGGACACCGGCATGTGAAGGTCCCTCAGTTAGTGACCTGGTCCAAGAAGCCGGGGAAGGAAAGCATGCTTCTGGAAGAGGTCAGCGAGACTGCACAAATGCTTTCAGGCAGACCTGAATGCTGGTGCTGCTGGTGCTGCTGCTGCTGCTGGTGGCCACCGAGGGACCCTTGGCTGGCGCCCCTGCCAGCTCCGGTGGGGACGGAGGAGTGGAGGGACCAGCAGGGAACTCCTGGACTAGGAACCGGGCTCCGGCGGCCCACTGGGAAGGAGGGGACCAGTTGCCTGTCCCCAAGCACCCCAGGGCCACCCTCCTCTTCTTCGGCCCCTCCCTTCGTGGGTCCCGTAGGTGTGTGGACCGCAGGAAGATAGCCCGAGGTCACCTGCATGGAGCACCTCCGGCTCTCGGCGTCCTGCCCGTGAGTGGTGGGGCACCCAACTCCCAGTCTCAGAAAAACACTCAGCCAGGGAAGCAGAGACAACTGGTTCTGAGAAGTAGGGCCTGAGAAGGGGGAACTACGCATCGAAAGAGAATATTATACAACGTGAAGTGACGAGAGGAGAGATCTCTCTATCACGCCAGCTCTTGGGCTTGTGGGACAGAAAACAGAGGGTTTGGACAGAAAGAAGGAAAGGAGGGGGTGAAGGAATTCCAAGGGAGCGCCCTGACGGAGCCCCTCGGGCCGGGGAACAGGGACGCTGTGCCTCACAGGGTCACGAGGCGGGCCTGTTCGCCAGGTGGGCCCTGCAGGCCCTCACCCACTTCCACGCCCAGGGACCAGCGGCACCATCCCCCTCCCGAGAAGGTGACCGTTGGGTTTGTGAATGTGAGAACTGCATTCTCGTCACATGGTTCCCCCCTCCGCCTACTCACGAAAGCACATGCCGGCCTGTGAAGGATCCAGGTTCCCTATTTTACACCGGGCCTTGGAGGCTGGCCCCAGATACCCATCTTTGCCCCTAGGGACCCCGGTGGGCAGGACCAGGCACTGGGACCCCTTTGCGCAGAGGGAGGAGGAAGAATCTCAACAGCCATAACACCTCGCTCTTTGTGTGACCTCATGGATGCAAAAATTGCATTGGCTATGATACATGAAATTACGTACCTCGAAAAGATGCGTCACCCTTATCCCTCTCAATTATGTGTTTCTGTCAGAACGTACGCAAGCGGACAGGACAGGGGTTGTGCTCCTTCACAAGATCTCTGCTACCGTCTCGACCCACCCTTCAGGTTCAAACGCCCCAGACCCTTTTAACTGTCTGTCAGTTGTCCTGGAAGAACAGCTTTGAGAGGACTTCTCTGCACATGTTGGACGCTGCACAAACCTGGCAGGAACACAGCAATGGAAGCCTGGTGTTGTATATTTTAGTTGCCCTGTAAAAACACTTCAGAAAGGAAACACCGGTTGGATAAATACTTGTGCAACACAGGTAAAATGTTGTCAGGATACGTTTCTGCTCAAATCATCGGACACGGAAACTTGGACAGAAAGAAAGATCCCGTAGTTCCTTTCAAATTGCACTTGTTATTACTTCTTCATGAATCTGACACTTTCAGAGATTTTTTTTTCCCCACTGGATACAATTGTAGCTTCCTAAGGAACGAGGTACTCTTAAAACAGCCATTCAGTGGGTCCTCCAGCAAAAATAAACTGAAAACAAACACCTGTTAAGTCACGTAAATTTCATTTTGTTCCAACAAACATTTTCTGACTGCCTTTTATGTGGATCTGTGGGAGAAAATGAAACATTGAAACATTGACGCAGCCCTACTGGCTGCGTCAGATACAGCCCTACTGGCTGCGGGGGTTTCACGTCCAAGACTCTGGCACGCAGGCGGGGCCCGGGGGTGCCTCTGTCCTGTGATTCCCAGGCCAGGCTCGTATCAGAAACAACACCCACTTTTACATCATGCTGAACACACTACAGTGCCCTGCACATAGTAGGCGCTCCATCAAGAAATAGCTCAGCCGCCCACGGCGTGCCTAAAAGGATTGTTTGTGAACGTGGTTTTCATTGACAAATAAATGGAATGAATCTCTGGCAGTTGCTGTACAACGTGGACGAACCTCAAGAACACGCTGAGCGGAGACGCCGGAGACCAGAGGTCGCGTGTCACATGATTTCATTCCCGGGGAAAAGGCCAGAAGGGGTCTGTGGTTAGAGACAGAAGGAAAGCAGATTAGGGGCTGCCTGGGGCTGGAGCTCAGGGGCCACGGAATGAGCAGTGGCTGCCTAATGGGGACACGGTCCCCCCCGGGAGTCATGAGAAGGCTTCGGACCCAGATAGACAGGCGAAGCTGGCGCGGCTCTGGGAGAAGGCGGATGTCCCCTGGTTGTGCGCCTTGAAGGGGCTCATTTGACGTGATGGGAATTTCATCGCACCCAAAGGAAAACGGCAGGGGCAAACGTCATCCAAGTTACCGGGATGCACAAAACTTCCTTTTTATTTTTAATAAAAAGAATGCAATTTATTCGATATCCAAAAAGGAAGCAAACATCGTCTCCCCACTCAACTGCAGAATCACAGACGCCTGTGCCCCTTGAAATCTGGCTGCAGCTCCATTTCAGAGCTAGGGAAGGGGGCCACCGAACAGACCCATGCGCAAGCAGAGGTTCGAATCGCAGCAGACACTGGCCACTGTCCCCTCTGCCACCCAGAGAGAAAACAGGAGGCAGCTGTCTGAGCTTCTTGGGGCAAAGAGCTGGGTTTCTTTTCCTTAGTAGGGGTGGGGAAATAATAACAACCTCACTAATAAGAAAAGGGATACACACGTGGGGAAACTGTGTTTGCAGCAACTGAAAAGCTACAAGAAAGCCTCACTGTACTCTTCCTCGAGATATGGGTCAGCAACTGTAGAGAGAGAGAGAGAGAGACAGAGAGAGAAATATGCACTGGTTGCCTCCCACACGTGCCCCGGCCAGGGATTGAACCCACAACCTTTTGGTGCATAGGGCAAGGCTCCAACCCACTGAGCCACCAGGGCACGGCGAGGGATGCATTTTGTACTTGTCCCTCCACATGAAGGTTGCGAGTACAACACATTCAGGGCCCTGGCCGGGTAGCTCAATGGATTGGAGAATGCATTGCAGATGCCCCAAAGCACTGGGTTCTGGGTTCGATCCCCGGCTGAGCCAGACACAGGCAGGAATCAGCCAATGAACCCTTAAATGGGTGGAACAATGAGTCAATGTTTCTCTCTCTCTGAAAAAAAAGAGAACACATTCAAGAGGGGAAGATGAGTAATCCAATATTAAGCTCTTTAAATGCTACATCTTCCCACCAGCTTCTGGTTGAAGAAGAATACAGGATCGGGTAACAAAGGAGCCGTGGGAGAGGAGAGGAAGGTGTGGCGGGGGAGGGAGCACCAGGAAGCAGGGCGGGGGGCGGGCGGGCGGGCGGGCGGGGGGTGTCAGACAGAAGAGTGCAGGCCCCGGTGTGAATGACCTTTGCTGACCTTTATAGTCACTCGGTTTCCGTCTGCTGCGCTGTTTCCTACACCAGCCTGGGCTGGCGCTCGACTTTGGCCTTTCACCTCTGAGCTGTGACTTTGGCCTTTCACCTCTGAGGTGTCACGTGCATACAGCAAGTGCACCATCGAGATGTGTATTTCACCTACGCACACACCTATGTGACTGCCCGCCCCATCAAGACAGGGTACGATTCTAGAACGTTCCCCCGCGTGCCCGGTGACAGTGCACGCGTCCACGGCGTACTTGGACTCCTGTCAGACGCGTTTCATCCGTTCTCCTTCGGATTTTCAGGAGGGCGACCGGTTCCCGGGGAGGCTGTGGGCAAGCCGTCCCTCTGGCTGCGGCCGGGAGAACCACGCACGCGTGCGCCCCGACTGCTGCAGACTCACCCGGCCGCCTCCCAGACGGATCCCTTTCGTCGCGTGCATCTGAAAACGCTGGCGCCTTGGTGGGGAACGAACGGGTGCAAAAAGAACCTGTGGGCAACAGACAGAAGGCAGGAGCGGGCAGAGTTTGTAGGTGTTTTTACCCAGCGGCGGGAGGGGCGGGGCTTACCTTTCTGCCCTCTGCTCTGTTTCAGTACGGAAAGAAAAAAAAATTCCCGTCCAAGTGCCCCTTGCGTGGGTGGTTTTTCCTCTCCCTGGCAGAACATTTGCTAGTTATGGAAAAACATCAGCTCTGAAACGCCTCGTGCGTTCAATCCCGGCCAAAAATAGCGCATCGGGCTTTATTAGCATGGGAGACCTTCAAGCCGTGGAAACACTGAGCCACCTACAGAGACGCCCGATAAGGCTCTGAATTCAGCAGCGGTTCATGCGGAACCCGGAACGGCCGGTGGACACGTCGGCCAGGCACGCTGACCTGCATCACCTTCCTTGCAAGCTCAGAGTCCTTCTCCACAGGGATGAAAATAGCCACGCGCATAAATCAGATCTCTTGCTACGGGGTTTCAGTGGGCTCGAGCGGGGCTTCAGAAGGGGTTCAACGCCGTAATCAGACAGGCGGGTAAAAATAGAGCGCACATGAACCTCATCCCAGGGTTGTTTTTCCGGGTCGGTGTGGGGCTGGACTCTCCGGGGGTGGGGGGTGGGGGGAGAGGACCCAGGACTACTGAACACCATCTTTCCCTCCAACTCCCTTCATGCGGCCCTGAGGGGAGGCTCTTAGAAAATACTTACTGCTCTGTGTTTTGGGGTGGAAGGTCTGAGGACAGTCCTCTGAGGTTTGGGGAGTGGATTGGGGCTGATCTCAGGCCACCTCCTGAAAGAGCAGCATCCTGCTGTGATGGCTGTTCTTCCCTCACGCCCCCCTCCCCCTCAAAGGCACGTTGCACAGACTGCAGAGCGCCCCCCCACCCGGAGATTCCTGACCCCCGCAGTTCATGCCGCCCTAGAAACTGAGCGGGAAAATTTACAGCGAAAGGGGCCAGTTTCTGCTCAGCTGTCGGCATTATCTCACAGGCCCCCAGTCTGTGTGCCTTACCCCGGGCCATAAATGCATTCGAAATATTGTCCCGACCTCCGTGATCCATCGGAGGCGGGGCAGTTGGAGAGAGTGGAGGTGTGGAATCAATAAGTCATTACCAAGCCACTTAAGAAACCTACTCTCCTGGCAATGCACTTTCTGAGGGAGAAAAAAAAACAAAACAAAACAAGAAAGAAAAAAAAAAACAGGCACAGCAGGCCACGTCGGAGACCCGGTTACCAGTCCGTGGGCCCTCGAGGAAATTTGCCTAGCCGTCTTTCTCCTTGGCCTCCAGAGACCATGCAATGAGAAGTCATTCCCCTCCGTCACAGACACAAATGCAGAAAAATCTCCAGGACTCAGTGCTTCCACGGGGGTTTCTGTTGTCACATGACATCCCATTTACCAACCTACCCGTGTGTAGGTTCGGTCCCGAGAAGGCTGCTGACGTTGTTGAAGACCGATCTGCAGAACTTTTCCGCCTCAAGGGAGGAAGACTCCCCACAATGGTGCGATTCCCCTGCCCCCTCTCCCCGAGCCCCTGGGAAGCCCGTTCTACGTTCCTTCCCTGTGAACTCGAGGACTTCACATATTTCACGTCTGGGGAATCTTACAGCATCCGCCTTTTTGTGACTGGCACACATCCCCGGACCTCGCGGCCTCAAGGTTCATCCATGTGGTGGCGTGTGATAGGATTTCCTCTTCTTTGAAGGCCAAGGAGCATTTCATTGTGCGGGTAGACTGTGGATTTTTTTTTGCTTGTGGATTGACGGACACTGGGTTTCTTTGCCTCTGAATTTCCTCGCTCTGCTAAGCTCATTGTGAAGGGGAGAGAGTGAAGGGGACCGGGAGTCCCCTTACGTCCATACGTAACTTGCCGATGAAGGGATCTAGGCCAGGCCTCCACGTTCCGGCAAGGCTGAGGGGAATGCAAGCACGGGGCTCTGCTTGGGATTCCCATCCCCTGTGACTGTCACCCATCAAGGGCCACCTCTGTGGGGCTCTCAAGGCCATAACCCAGTTACTGAACAAAATGTTCCCTGCCCTTCCCACGCTTCCCTGTCCGTGCTGAGGATGTTCCTCCTGGACACTCACTGCGAGGTCCCCACTCGCCCAGTGCCCTGCTCTGCCCAGGGGGCGGGCTGGGTGCTCAGCTCCATTCTTTGATCAAGAGCGTGCTGCTCACACCTACATTCCAGCAAGGCTAGAGTTAAGACCAAAAACAAACGAAGGGGAAGAAGCCAGTGCCGGTGAGGGTGCGGAGCCATTGGAACCTGGTGCACTGTTGCTGGGAAGGTGAAATGGTGCGGCTGCTACGGGAAAAGTTGAACGCAGAATCGCCAGGTGATGCACCGATTCAGCTTCGAGGTGTATATATACTACCCCAGAGAACCGAGCCCCAGATGGACCCCAGTGCACATCGTGGCGTTACTCACAACAGCCAGAAGGCAGAAGCCGCCCACACATCCACCAGCAGATGAACGTGGGCCACCGATACCGTGCACGGCTCTGCAGCCTAAGAAAGGGATGGAGTTCTGGTCCGTGCTGCCACACGGAAGAACACGGGAAGGATTAGGCCGGGAGAACTCAGCCACACACGGACGGACAGATTCCACTTATGGGAACCGTCTGCCACGGGCAGACTCATGGGGACGGGAAACAGGTGAGAGGTTCCCAGGAGCGGGGGGAGAGGAGAAAACGGGCAGCCATTGCTTCGCTGGGAAACTGGACACTTTCAGTTTGGGAAGACGAGGATGGGTCCTGGAGATGGGTCTGGGTCGGGTGTGCACAAAATGTGACCATTCCTAGTGCCACGGAATTGCTGTTACAAATAGTTAAAGGGGACAATTTCATGCATAACATTCCCACAATAAATGTGTATTGATTCATCGATGTTTAGGGAGAGAGAGAAGCATTGATCTGTGGTTCCACTTATTGATGCATTCATGGGTTGATTCTTGTACGTGCCCGAACCAGGGATCAAACCTGCAACCTCGGCACGTGGGATCATATGGGACACTCTAACCAACCGAGCTCCCTGCCAGGGCCAATAAAAAAATATTTTTTAAAAAAGAGCCAGTGATGAGAAGTGACAGGTCAAGAGGACAGTGGCAAAAGGCACCGGACTGAAGGGGATGCAATGAGGGGGCCCCCCAAGGGAAGACTGACACCCTTATTCCTCAGCTGCCGGGTCTGACTGAGTTCTCTGCGCCCCACGGTGGCCCAGGATCTGCACGGGGACAGCAGGGGCAGGTGAGGACAGGACATCCGCCCACTACCCCGGGCACTCTCTGCCTCCCCACGGTCCATGGCTGATGTGCAGTGCTCACTGCATTGGTGTCCTTTGCCGGTAACGCATTATCCTAGGCGTGAGTGGCTCGAAACAACAGGCGTTTATGCTCACAGGTCAGGAGGTCAGCAGTCCAAACAGGGTCCCAGGGCTGTGTCCCTTCCGCAGGCTCCTGGGGAGTCCGTTTTGTTACCCCTCCCAGCTTCTAGAGGCGCCTGCTGTCCTCGGCTCCTGGCCCCTCCTCCACCCTCAAAGGAGCAGCATAGGCGGCTTCCTCACAGCTCTCACTCCGACCTCTGCCTCCATCCTCACTTCTCATTCTCTCCTTCTGACTTCCGTCCCCTCTTCCCAGGACCCTGGGATGCCCTGGGGCTGCTCAGCTAATCCCTCACCCCCCTCCCACCTCAAGATCTGTAGGGAACTCTCATCTGCAAAGCCCCCTCGGCCACCACGGCCTGCCACTCTCCTCCTCCCCCTCCCTTCCAGCGCATCTTTCTCATCCTGCAAACTTGGAATTTCCAGGCTCGCTGCTCAGGCCTCCTCTGGATATCCATCGGTGCTATGAGACAGCAGCTCCTGGCCCTCCATCGCACCCTGCACGGAATTACGGCGCAGCAGGCAGCACCCGCTGAAGGCGTTTCTCCGGGAAAACAGCGTGGGACAAGTCCAGACTACTCCAGCTATGCCCCAGGGAGAGCAGGAGGGTGAAGGGCCTTTGTCTTCTGGTCTGGGATGGCCCCGCCTTGGAAGACATTCCTTTCATGCAAAAATGTGTGTCAGTGTTTGCAAATCACTTACAAAACATGGTGCTGGAAGCCAGCTGGGGGGTGTAAGAACGCCCTGCTGACATTTGGTACCACCCGCCTAGGCACTGCATCGGAGGCTACTCCTGTAACCAAGGAGGTATACAATGTAACGAGGAGAAGGGACTAGGAATGTGCGCGGGGCCAGACTGCAGCAACCTCAGCCAGGCCGGAGGAGAGCTGGTGGAGGCGGTCCGGACGAATACAGAGTAAGTTCAGGCCTGCACAGCACTCCACGAGGCACGCATTCCCTCCCAACGCCCGGTGCCTTCTTAATCATCAGCAGTCCTGCCAGACGCCAGATTCCCCAGAGGTAACGGTGGGCCATCCCTTCCCCCCAGCAGCCTCCCCAAATTGAGTCACTGGCACAGTTATGGAGGCGCAACAATGTACTTTTATGAGTTGCCCGCTGTTGATTTCTGGGAGACTGGCTTCTCCCTGGGGCTCACGTCTCCACGTCCTGGTCTCCACAGGCTCAGAGTTGTTCTGTGCTGGGCCTGCTCTGTCCAATCCGTAGTTTCTGGGGTTGCAGAACCTTCTGACACCTTTCCCCTCCATCCCCAAAACTCACTGCTCCTGTCCCGTGCTACTGGACGGAAAGAATCAGTCTAACAGGGTCCATCTGGGCAGGAAACGGAGCATTCGTGCCACTGGGCGATTTCAGGCGAGTAGTGTCACAGAAGGCTTGCCTGGTGTCCCCCTGAGAGGCTCACCCGGTCTCCCACGGGTGAGGCTGCGAAAGCTCAGCCGTATTGACACTCTGGACGTGGTCCTTCTTCGTCATGGGGCTGTCCTGCGCATCGTGACATAGTTGGCAGCATCCCTGGGTAAACGTGGGACGCTCGAGCGTCCTGGAGACCTTTCCATTGTGAGGATCTCCAGCATGAATGTTCTGGGTGACGTGGGTTCCACCCCAAGGTCTCACCTTCTGGGTAGGGGAGAGGGGTCTTCATCCAGCCATGCCTTTGCCGCGTATCTTTGTCCCAGCCCCCACTGCTGGTTGGGTGCCAGGGTGCCTTAGGTCCGAGCTGACCAGGGGAGTGTAAGAAGCACGCTGGGAGGTCGCCGCTTCCTGGGAGGGTCCATTCCATGCAGCCCGGTTCCCCACGGGATGGCTTTGTCCTGCTTGTCTGTGCCGACGTGGAAAGGAGACGCCTGCCCTGGCCGGTGTGGCTCCGTGGGTTGAGCAGTGTTCTCCGCACCGAAAGGTCGCTGCTGTGATTCCCAGTGAGGGCACCAGCCTGGGTGCGGGCCAGGTCCCTGGTTGGGGGCGTGTGGGAGGCAACCACGCAGTGATGTTTCTCTCCCTCTCTTTCTCCCTCCCCTCCCCTCTCTCTAAAAATGAATACATACAATCTTTAAGAAAAATCTGTTTTGGCCATTTTTTTTGAAAGAAAAGAAAATTCCATCAATGGAAAACCAATCGGAGTTTCTCTGTCTTTCCCCCTCCCTGCCCCTCTCTCTAAAAGGGAAAATAAATAAAATACTTTAAAAATTTTTTTTAAAATAAAAAGGAGTCTGGAATTGGGATAAAATGACAACACGTCAGATAATTGGGGAGATAGCTGTGAATTCATAGAAAAGTTGTGAACTGATAATATTTTTAAAACAATAATGCTTCTATCGTACTTAACAACATATAATAATCCAGTTTCGGTTCATGAGTTGTCACCTTAAGAATGTCCTCTGAGGGCTTGCTTTACTGAACAAGTGAGAATATTTCATAATTAGTGCAGCATTTTTTTTGGAAGCTTCGGGGGAAAAAACACTCCAGCGAAATTAGGTATTAATGACCGTGGTAGAATGCAGGAATACATTTGGAATATCCTGTGTCACATTTTTAGAGGCACGCTAAAACTATCAGCACCACAATAAGGGAAAAGCCAATTTCTAGTTATCTAATATTTATTAAATGCATGAGAAACAATTTATTTGCTCTCTTAGAAGCAGAATCGAGGAGAAACTGTGCTGATTAATTCTCCAGGCCTACGCTTCAATAGACTTTTGGAGAGTCTTGCGCCGAATTAGTTAGTTATCTGTAGACAGTGATGGAAAGTCATATGGAAACTCGAAAGCCGCATTCCCACGCTCGCTCACTTCCTGACAGTCAGTTCAAAGGTCACGGCCGTGTGGCCGGAGGGCAGGCCGCTCACAGCTCACGATGAGACTCAGCTCTTTTTCTCGGACTTGAATCTTCTCCCTGCCTGCTCACCGTCTCCCTAACCTGGGGCTCTCTGGCATGTCTCTGCTTTCCCGAGTTTGGGAAACGATTGATTTCAGAGGGAGAGGGGGAGAGAAGGGAAACAAATCACTGATAGGAGAGAAAATCATCCATCGGTTGCCTTCGGTATGCGCGTCCAGCAGGGACTGAACCTGCGACCTTTTGGCGCATGGGACGGTGCTCTGACCAACTGAGCCACCCAGCCAGGGCACGACAGGTAGGATTTAAAGAGACGGCAACGCACTGACCCATTCCCAGAGGCTCAGGGGACACTGTGACCAGGCAAACAGGAACATAAGAGGACCCCTGCATCACCGCAGGATGTGGCAGCTAAGTCCGGAACACGAAAAAGAGCAGATGTGGTCACACGCACGAAGGCGTGTGCGTGAAGCGGTGCGTGCTGTTGATACGTGGTGTAACACTGCTCTCAGCTCCACCGTCTCCACAGCGGATTCATCTCGTCCCTGCGGCATTTCCTCCGTGACAACCACTCGCCAGCCTTTTCCTCACGGAGCTTCCCTCTCACCCAGCTTCTGCCCAAACCTTCACGTAATGCACTTCGGCGTGGGCCGGAATCATCGGATCTTACGAGTCCTGAGCGCGCTGGGTCCTAGGCAGACGCAGCCGGGGGTGGGGTGGCGGGGGCGGGGGGTGAGGTTCGCCATCACGGGGGACGTTGAATTCGGCGGAGGGGAGGACGTGGAGTGAGTGTTCACAGTTCACACACGGCCTGCACTGCCAGTGGGCCCGGATGGGATGAAGTGGGGGTTTCACGTTCATGGGCGTTGCTGGGCGGCAGGCCACGCCCTCTCGGCTTCCGTGGGCTTCCCTGGGGGTCCTCAGCGCCAGCTCCTCGCCAGGATGGGACCCCCAAGGAGCATTCGGAGCTCCAAACTCAGGCTGGGCTCTGGATTTAAAACCACTCTGTGAAGTTCAGTCCCAGGCCCGTGGGCTTTATTTTCAGAGTGGGCTGCTCGATGGTGAAACACCCAAACGTTTCCGGCGCCCCGTCTGACTGTGCGTTCACCCCACAGAAACAGGGAGCCACCCCAAAGGGCCGAGAGCATGGGCTGTGCAGACACTGGCGCCACACTCTGGGCCTCCGTGTTCTCACCTGCGGGGCGGGGGGGCGGGGGGGAGTGGTTGGGGCAGGGGAGCCAGCACCTCCTTCGGGGCTGTGATGGGGGCTCACTGAGGTCACGTTTGCAGGTGGGCCGACAGGAAACGCTGTGTGGACGTTTGCCCACAGGTGAGGAGGCCTGTTCTTGCCTGTGCTTTGGAAAGGCCACGCACAGTGAGAACCTTTTTCCACCTACGTGAGCGTAAAGAGATTGGATTCGAGGTCAGCACGGTGCAGACCTCTGGGTCCTGTCTGTCACCGGCACTTGGGGAGGGTCAGGGAGGAGGAGGGTAAGGAAGGGGAGAGGGGAAGGGGGTGAGAGACAGAAATGGAGAGAGGCAGAGAGAGAGAGAGAGAGAGAGAGACAGGAGAGAGAGACAGGAGAGAGAGAGAGGATGAGCATGCGGGAGCCTGGAGTGCTGCAGGGCTGAGCAGGCGCGGAAGGAGACCGACTCTGCCCTCTACTCGGTGTCCTTGCCCTTTGCCCGTCCTCCTCCCCCAGCCTGGGCTCCGTCTGGGCGGGGTGTTGCTTGTGCTGGCTCACACCCTGTTACCCAACGCGGCCTGAAGAACCCACTCCTTCCAGGAACTGTCAGTGCCTTCCCAGGAAATGTCGGAAACCTGAAGCGTCCTCCAGGATTCCAAGAAGCCGCCTGGAACCTCAGGCCACGTGGCCGGGGCGGGAGGGCAGGCAGGCGAAATCCTGGGGCAGCAAGGGGACCCAGGGCCGCTGCGTCCACAAAGACACTCTTTCTCTGGCCGAACACGTGAGCGCGGGCTCTCCTAGTTGCAGTGCCAAGCAGGCGTGTGGGCATCCAGGCTGTGGAAACAAAACTCGGAACATCTGTTCTGGGCCGTGGCTCAGCTGGCTGGAGTATTGTGCTGTACACCGAATGGTTATGGGTTCGATCCCCCAGTGCCCGCGCGTTAGGGAAGCAAGCGATTGATGTTTCAATGTTTCTTTCTCACATCAATCTCTCTCTGTCTCTCTTCCTCCCTCTCTCTTTCTCTCAAATCAATAAATATACCCTCGACTGAGGATTAAAAAACAACTCATAACATCTCAGCTGAGGGGATGCAGAGAGTTGAACTGGGGTAGTGACCCAGCAAAATCCTCAACTACCATAATAGACATTGACAGAATGACTAAAATGAATAAATCAGGAAGTACCAGTACGTGCATGTTGTTTAGAAATACGGAGGTGACTTCTGGAAGAAACTAAGAGGGGTAGTTGTGGCTTTGGGCTCGGGTGAGGAGACACAGAGCAGGACACGGAGAGTTGGTACGTTTTGATTTGATTTGGGGCATGCTTTAGTTTTGTTTCCGAATGAATTTTTCGAAAACGCACAGTGACTCCTCTGCAGGTGAGCTTCCTTGTACGAAAAGATAACCTCTCACCACAATTTGGGCCTTCAGTGTCTGTGTTTCCTTGAACCACACAAGGAAGCAAGTTTCGAAAAGCAATATTGCTCTTGCAAGCGCATTGCTAAGTCTGCTCTGGGAGGCCCCTTCGGTCCCCACTCACACCTGGCCTCCCTGCCTGGGGGCTGACACCGTGTGGCTCCCCTCCCCTCCCTGCCAGCCAGTTCTTCCCGTCCCTTCACCTCGCTTCCACTCCCACCCTCCCCGCCAGTCCCTGGCTATTCAGGTCGCCGAAGATGAGTCAGAGACAGACAAGGCTGCATACTTGGGAGAGCATTTGTTAAAAATAAAACGTGTGCGTGCATATTTTTTCCAGGAATCCGTGAGGATCCAAAAATACACTGGGAGATAAGGAGGCCACACAAGGGGTCTCTTTTCTCTCCTACTACTTTGCCAGCACAAGGAAACTTGTTTTGGAGGAGGCTATTTCTCCACCTGATTGCGTCATTTTCCCCCAGCAGCTACATTTTTCAGAGAAAGCATTCTCTTGTCTGGGATTTCACAACTGAGAGTATTTGCCCTGTATTCCCTCCGAGGCAAAAAAAAAAAAAAAAAAAAAAGTCTCTTCTGTAGAGATGTGAGTGCATGGAAAAAGCCAGATTCTTACAGTGTGGTAGATTTTTAGAATCACCGTTTTTTTTTAATGGCTAAAATTAAGGTCTCCTATTTATAGCTTCTCTTTCTCTCTCTTTCTCTCTCCCCCTCATTTGCAAGCTCACGTCGCCTTGGACAATTAAATCATAACCCTGCAGATGCTGCAGAACCGAAGGTGCCCCAGGAGCTAAATGCAGCAAGAACTGGGACCCTGTGGCAACATATATAAAGGACTCATGGATACAGTTTTGAAACAGTTTGCTGGTTCTTCCTGTGCCAGTAGAAAGCAATTGTTTAATGAATGTAAAGGCCACAAAATGAAACAGTGTTGTCTAGCACACATTTGTCTTGTGTGCGCCACTGATGGAACTCATTTGAATGTTAATTAAAAGCAAGCGAAGGACGACTCAGAACTGGCCACAGGAGAGAAGCAATGCAGCCACCCCTTCCGCAGAGGCGCTGGTTTTGCAGGGAAACTCCTCATAACGCTCACCCAGGGAATGCTTTTGCTGAGGAGTGCAAGCTCTTTATCCGGAGTGTCCCTGCTTTTTCGTTTTTATGTAGCAATGCCGTGAAACTGTTTCCACCCAGAAGAATCAGTGTGGCTGGTGGTTCTGTATCACTGCACATGTGCTTGCTTCCTTCTTTGCAATGGTGCTGTGGGATGGTGCAACTCACTCCACTGTCTGTCTGTCTCTCTCTCTCTCTCTGGTCTCAGCAGGCACTGGACACTTCAGGTATTTCCTGGCTTTTGTGACTTAAGCCATTCTGTGGAGACTGTCCCGGGTACCATCTGCTCATCAGCTGTGTTGCAGGAGAATTCTGGAAAGCACAGCATTGGGAAAGAAAGGCAAACACCCTCATAGATACTGCAAATATGTTCCCTAATTTGTATCCTTGACAGTTATCATGCCCTTGGGTCCCCCCCCCCCCCCCCGCTAATACTGTTGCCACTTCTTTCCAGAGAGTTAGTGCCCCTCTCTGCTGCCCCCTCCACAGACAAGCTTACTTCTAATGATTTCTAATCTAGATTTCTTCCCGAAATGGAAGAGATTGCTGACGCTCAGTCGCTGAAGCCAGAGCACTCCATGACGTTGAGGACTAATGGTAGATCTCATTAGGGACCCGAGTAGCTGGGTGCAAAACTGGTCGTCTTTGGAACTGGAAGAAGGGGACAAATTCCATGAAAGGTTTGTTGGGTGCCCTGTGGAAACTTGGAAAAGAGCCCTCCGTGCTGGTCACTTACCAAAGAGGCGTGGAAACTTAGAGTCTCCCACACCCTTGCCCACAGCGGCCGAATTTGTCATGGCCCAAAGGTGGCTTTAAGCCTCACCCGAGGAGGATATACTTATTGATTTGAGGGAGGAAGAAAAGAGGGGAAGGGAGAGAGACAGATGTGATTCAGAAACATTGATTGATTGCCTCCTTTAGGTGCCCCAAGCAGGGATCGAACCTGTACCTTCTGGGGTATGGGAAGATGCTCTAACCAAATCAGCCCCCCCGACCAGGACTGGCCATTTGATTTTTTTAAAAATTTGTTTTCAAGGATTAAAATATTTTTTAATCACTGAAAATGTTCCTTTTTTGAGTAGTGGGGCTCAATTCTCTGACCATCATTCTCGTACACTCATTAGAGGAAAAACCAAATTTAGAATCTTTAGAAGTATTTGTATGGGTCAGCGTTTGCTGTTTTAACAAGTGGCTGCAAAATTAATGGCTTAAAACCAGCACCATTTATTTCTGTCAGGGTTCTCGGGCCAGCAGCTGGGGTTGGGGCTGTGACAGGTGCTTTCTGGTCCTGGTTGGGCTCAGTTGTGCGTTAGATTAGGCATCTTCTTCCCTGTGCGCATGGAGTCACCCAAGCTCCGGTTAGCTGCAGCTCTAACGCCCCATTAAAGGCCAAGGTTGTAGATTATCCTTCGCAGAGGGATGCTAACTGCCGTAGGGTCCAAAATAGGACCATGGAGACTCAGAAACTGAGGAGCAATTTCACATCCTGCCAGGTCCACGCTTTCTGTTTGGGAAAGAGGCCCCTTCTCAATGTCATGGCTTCTCTGAAGCAGGATTGGAAACTGTAGCGGTAGTAAAGGCTGACTTCTTATCCTCAGCACCTCTCCATGTAGCAGAAGAGCAAGCTCGATACATTTCTGCAAACGCACAAGCAAATCCCCTTGCAGATGCATGCCAGGAGCTGAGGCTGGTGCGGGAAGCATCGGGGGATAATGACGCCCCAGCCTCAGCGCAAAGAAAACAACCCGCTACGTGTCTTTAGCACAGACATGCATTCGGGTTGGATAGTCACTGAACGAGAAAGGAAACAAAGATTCCAAAGATTCGAGTGGCTGAAATGAACCATCGTTGCTCAGATCACAGTTGGCAAAGTGCTACCAAGACCTTGTTACGCTTCCTGGTTAAGAACGGGAATGATTTACCTGAGCACTCGGAAGAGAAGGAAGGAGAGAAGCAGATTTCAGGAGTCTCTTTTTTACGTCTAGTTGGTTTGTTTTTGTCATTTATCAATTATATGTAACACTGACTTCCCCATCTGTTAGAATAGAAGCCAATTATGTTTTAAAAGAGTCCATCTCAGACCGTGAGAGGCAGTAAAAGAATCATTCCGACCTGGGCCTGTGCATTAACTTCTCCTGCTGACATTCGCATTGCACTTGAACGTCTGCAAAGACATATTTTCTCAGCAGGGGGTGGGCATTGTAATTTCTTCAGTGCCAATTATGGGCAATGATCTCAGTGAGGTGGCTCTGCCACAAATCACGTCCCCTAGAAAAGCTGGGAAGTTGTCACGGGCAGAGTGGGGCTGGAGCATTTTCCCGCCCTAGGGGGCAAAGTTGGCTCCCTCCCCGCCCCCGCCGAGGATCAATATGTAATCTTTTCTGCTCGAGAGCTCGGGTGCCGTCAGTCAAGTTGCTGGGCCCCGGGAGGTGTTCTCCACGTCTTCCTTTCTCTGTGGCTCGTTTTTGTCCGCAGAGATATGATTGTCCACAGGGTCAGATTTCTGTTTGGGAGAGCAATTGATTTTGCTTTCACACGTGCCACTTGTGAATCAAATGGAAAAAAAAATAAACCTTTGTGATATCGAATTTGGTGTCTCTGTGCTTGTCAAAGCTGCGCCCTTAAAAACAGGGCTGACCACTGCCCGCGGCATCCGTGGGCTCGAGTGTAAGAGCCCAGCGCTGTCTTGGTGCGTTGCCGTGATTTTAAAATAGTAATTGATGCAAGTTTTTTACCCCCCCTGCAAAAAGCTTTATTGCTTCCATTTGGTCCAATGCACGGGAGAGGCTCCAGGGTGATGAAAATGATGCCCAGTGCTTGCAGGGAGAAGCTCAGACAAAAGCCAGACATGGGGGTGGGGTGCGGGGAGCCCCTCGATGGCCTCTGGGCTCCATAGGCTGGTTGGTGGTCGTGCTTGAGGGGGAGCCTTTTGAAGACACATTCACCCAGCCAAGCCTGGGGCCGCCGGCCTGGGAGGTGAGCCAGGTGTGGCCCGTCTTCCTGGTGAGCTCCACCTGCTCACCCAGGACGAGGTTCCGCAGGGAGTCACGGAGCTGAGGGGCTTTGCAGGCAGAACCGGGGCCTGCAGGTCCACCAGGGCCTGGGTCAGGTTCTTCACCAAGGCCAAGGCGGCTTCCACGGCAGCCTGAGTTTTACCCCACTCATCCTGGGAAGGCTTCAGCACGTTCTGGAGGCGAACACGGCCACCACGCAGGTTTTGCAGCTTTAGGAGACGCTCAGCCGAGTCTCCGAAGAAGTGGCCCAGGCCCTGCGGAGCCACGCCCTCGCGGTGGAAGTGGGAGCCCAGAGGGAGGGAGGTGTGGGAGGCTGTGGGTGCAGGGCGGCCAGGCGGTTGATGGCCGCCCCCACCCCCCGCCCCAGGGGGAGTCACCCTGACGACTCTGGGGTCTCACAGCTGTTGGACCTCGGACCTCGGGCCGCACCCAGGTGCCTGAGCTGTCTGTCGCTTGTGCTGAGGGAGGAGCTCAGGGTGCGGGTACCACTGTCCCTCGCCTGGAATGTGGGTCCTCTTTCCGTCTCCAGGAAAACCCTGCTTTCTCGCTGAAGGGAGACACTGAGGGTGTTCTTTGCAGTCTGCTCCTGACCGGGGCTGTTTCCTGATGCTCTGCCACTGTCTCTGACCTCCTCAGCTCCGCGTCTGAAGAACTACTCGTTATTCTTCAACACATTCATTTTCTGGCAAGACTCGCCCAAGCTAAGCCGTACTGTTTACACGGGAGAATCCAGATGCACACAATCGGCCTCATTAAGATTCACCCGCGATCCCCCTTTAAGACGGCGGTCTTTGCTCCTCGGGGCAGGAAGCCGGGCAAACAGTGGAGGAAGAGCTGGCCAAGGCCAGCTCCCAGGCGGGAGACCCGTGGGAGCCTTGAGAGGTGACACCTGTCTTCGTCACCTTGTTTCCTGTCCTCCCCTTGGAGGACCAGCCGAGCAAGTTTGCTGGCATCAGAGGTCTCCGCGGTTCGATACATTGATTCACACTTGGCTGCGCTCCTGCTTCCACATGCAACCTGTGTACAATGCTCTTCTCTCCCCACTCCTGTCCCCATGGCAGAGGCTTGCTCCTTTTCCTTGTGTGTCCACGGGTGTCGTCTGCCCTGTTTCTCCCCCGGGCACATCTCTTGCCTGCGTCTTTGTGATTTTCCTCCAGCTGGACCTTTCCTCTCCCCTGCTGCCCCCGGTGTTTTAGCTCCTGCTCAGCAGGGAAGTTTGTCGTTCCTGCCCAGTCACGAGGCTGGCTCAGGAGGGGGTGGCAGGCTGGGGCTGGGATCTGGATGGTCTTGAGGGCTGCTCCCTGAGGGGCGAGGCCCACGGCACCTCTAGGTGGGCTTCGACAGCCCCCACTGCGTGGGCATCTCTGGGCATTGGTGGTCCTGGGCCTTGGTCCTGGGTGCTATCGAGACTCTAGCGTGCGGGCTGGAAGTTCTTCTCCAGGCGACAGACAGGGTGAGGCGGAGTTCAGGGCACCAGTGGCGATGGAAGGGTGCCCCTGGCTGCAGTGGGTGAAGGCCAGGGATGCTGCTCTCCACCCTACAGGTGGGTGCTGGGGACGGCTCAGCACAGAGAAAGGGCCCGCCCCAGATGCGTGCAATCCTCGCTGGACTCTGTGTAAGCCTCATCTGGGGCCGTGGCAACTCACCCCTGCTCTCCGCCCTGATCCGGAGCTTGGAGGCCCCTGTCGATGAACACATTTCGGAGTAAGTCTAGGACACCGCAGAGAGTCCCCAGGGCAGTCCAGAGGCCCCCACGGGTCACGGGTGAGAAAACCAAACGTAAAACGTTCAGACCTGAATTATTTGAAGATGGGTACATAACCGTACGCGTATCCATGGTCGGAACATTGTACCACCCTCCTGCCCCATTGCAAACAGCATGATTCAGGCGACTGAGAACTGGAACCCTACTTGTATGCTGTAAATACACTTGAGTCTCCAGGATTTTTGCATCTGCCTTCCTTATTCCAGTTAATGCCGCGGCAATCCTCCGGACTGAGCAACTTCTAACACCCAAAGCCTTCTTCTCACACGCCTTCCTCCCAACCTCCCCCCGAGGTTGCTCCTCGGACAGACTTTGCAGTGTCTATATCCCAAGTGGAGGCTCCTTGCCAAGGAGTGAGTCCTTAGCCAAAGCCCATAAGCCTTCCTTTAATCCTGCTTATTTCCTCTGTCCACTGCCGGGTTCACATCCTCCTCACCTTCAGAGTGTCCTCCCCCAATGCACCAGCCTCTCCCAATACGTCCCGGCTGTGGTCATAACCTGCCATGCCTCCCCACTCCATACAAACCACAGCCCACAAAATAACGTCTGCACCCCTCAGCCCGCCTTCAGGAAATGCCACAGTCTCGTTCCAGGCTGCCTTTCCCAACTCATCTTCCCATTCCTGCTCCCCCAAGAGCTGAACTCCCGCCACCTGCACAGCTTGTGTGTTTCGAAAGGCGTTGCTTCTCCTGAACGCAGCGTCTGGGCCCTGGCTGTGCCCTCCGTGGCAACGTCGCTCTTTCTCCCTGTTTGGGGGCCTTCCCCACCGTCGGCGCCCCGTCCCGCCGGATCTCCACAGGCGCCCTCCTGTATCCCCTGGGCCTGTCCTCTCTGTTCACACCCGGCTGCCCGCCCCCACCAGGCCTGTGTTCACGGGCACTTGTCTCCCTGCGTGTCTTCCAGCCCCACCGTTAGCATCGCCCCGCAGGGCGCCCTGTTAGAAGAGGAACAGAAAGAACATTTTTGAAGAACAGTGGGAGTGTAGTTCCGATCCATTTCCTCGGCTGGGTTTTATACCACAGATACGTGGGGTTTGCGTTGCTCTGTTCACACTGCCTGCTGGGACGCTGGGAGCCAAATACAGCGTCCCTCCGTCTCCGAGAGAAAGCCTACAGGGCGAATTCTCTTCGCTCACGTTACTCCTGGCAGCACCTTGGGCTCCTCAGTACCACCCACCCTCCTGTCTGTTTCTGTCTTCCGGATGGGCGCTGCTGTGTTCCCGCTCGCTGCAGGCCCTCAGCTTATCTGTGCTGCAAAAGAATTCATCGATTTGTTGAAATCAAAACAATAAAACAGATCTTCAAGGGCAGATGGATGTCTGTGGGGGTCAACTTCATGCCCGGCCCCCACCCTCTCGCACAGAACCTGGGGGCATAGTAAAGGCTCAAGAAAGGTTACAATTCATTGAATTAAAAGAAAAAAAAATTAGAGGGCATGGAGAGCTCAAACTATCAGTCAATAGTCATAGTAAAATCCCTACAAATCCGTTTTTTCTATCGCAGGATTATTATAAAGTCATGGGAAGGAGTGGCTGCCCTCGGAGTTTCAGGAATTCCTTCCCATGACGAGCGCTGCTGAGCCACGCAGAAGCTCAACCTGGCACCCAAAACATAAAAAAAAAATCTTCCAATAAGTCCCATGTGTGGCACACCGAGGAAACGCCCAGACTGGGTTTTCCTTCCTTCCTCCCTAGTGCAGCGGAGCAGACCTGGCCGAACCCCCTTTCCTGCTGTCTCTCTCTTTCTGCTTGTCGCCCACACGACTGCGTGCTCCGAGCTGCCCCACCCCTGCACCCTCCCCAGCTTGCTTCCCAGTGTGGCACTCCTGCCTCTCTCCGCCCCCCCCCCCCGCCCCCGCCCTGCTTCCTGTCCTGTCTTCCCGCTCCTTCCACGGGTGCTGCGACCACCCAACCCACGGAGGCTCCAGGCAGGTAGCAGGCTGGGGGACAGGGGCTGCTTCACCAGGGGAGGTGATGGCGGCCACATCGGGAGTTTGCGAGAAAGTGCTCTGTGCCCTACTTCCCAACCCACGCTGTTCCGGTGACCTGTGGACTACTTTTGTTATCTGTATCCCAAATCCCTGCAAGCTCATCGGCCTGCAGCCACACCTGCTTGGGGCCTCCAGTTCTAAGGTCAGAGGCCTCGGTGGGGTGCGGCCGCGTCTCTGCTCAGCTGCCACCTGCTGCCGTCCAGGCGCGGGCCTGGCTGGGACTCTGGGGCTGGGGCTCCTCCCCGAAGGCCTGGTCCTTGTCCAGGCTCACGTGGCTGCGGCGGAACTCCGGGCCTGGCAGTTATGGTGCTGACGCCCCTGTTTTGCTGGCTCTCAGCTGGAGGAGGCTTCCAGCTCCCAGAAGCCACCTGCCTTCCCTGGCCCCTGAGTCCCTTCATCTTCAAATCCCTCAGCAGAGAAGCTGGCACGTCCGGTTCCCTCTCGAATCTCTGTTTCCAGGAAAAACACTGTCTCGCATTGGCTCAGACCCACCGGATGACCCCCTGGGATTTCATCCCACCTCCAAACCCCTGGGTTAATGTCTGATCGGTGAATCGGGGAAGGTAGGGGTATGCCTGGGGCAGGGCTCTGAGGGGCCCTGTGAAGATTCTGGCTCCTACCACCTCTTCTGGGAAAACGACCCTTAATGTTCATTGACTAACATTCTGGAGAGGTAAGTGAGCTCCTTCAACAAATATTCATCGAGTACCCACTATGGTTCAGACCCTGTTCTCTCGGTAGAAGACGCCATGACACGTTGTCAGACAAGAGTCCTGCTGTTCTGGGTGGCTGAGTGAAGAAACCTCTGACACTTAGCTGACCCCTGGGCCCTTGCCTGTCCTGGAAGCAACACTTACTGGTTGCTGGCTTCTCGTGATAAGCGTGAACGCTGAATCATTTACACCTTAAGAAAAGAAAAAGAAAAAGAGCCCTGGCTGGTGTGGCTCAGTGGATTGAGCGCTGGCCTGTGAACCAGAGGGTCGCCAGTTTGATTCCCAGTCAGGGCACATGCCTGGGTTGCAGGCCAGGTCCCCAGTAGGGGGCGCACAAGAGGCAACCACACATTGATGTTTCTTTCCCTGTCTCTCTCCCTCCTTTCCCTTCTCTCTAAAAATAAATAAGTAAAACACAAAAATAGAGTTGCTCAAGGCCACTGACAAGGCAGATGGGAAGGTAAAACGATGGGCCCATGTGTCTGCTTGTAGACTGCTCTGCTCTGTTATCCTTAGGTCACGGGAAGAGGCCGTAATGCTGGACACCGACTCCCATGCCTCCATGGAGTGTGGTGGGGAGCAGGCTGGTGTGCCTAGGGTGGTGCTTGCTGAGGCTCTCGGGTTCCGGGGCTGCTTGATGAGCATTTCCTCCTCTGGCAGACCCCGGAGTAGGGGGTGAGGGATGTGGAAGAAGCAGCTGAGTGGGAGGCTCAATGAATTTTGCAAGGCCTTCGGACGCAGGCCTCCCAGGCAGGGAATCCAGGCACCAGGCTGTGGGGAAGATCGGCTATGGTGAGGTGCAGCTGTTCAATTGCTCTCCTTGGGCAGGTGGGCTCAGCCCTTGGGCGGGCCGGGGGGCCTGGGGTGGCTGGCTGAGCTGGAAGACAATATCGTCCTGGGCGGGGGACTACGTCCTCCTCTCCACACCCAATGGTTCTCACTGGGGAGTGGTTTTGTCCCCACGCCCCTTTTGGGAACACTCGGCCCCACGTGGACACAATTTGGTTGTCCCAGCGGGTTGAGGGTGCCTTCTAGCTTCTCCTGGGCAGAGGCCAGTGGTGCTGCTCCCCATTCCACGGGGCCCCGCATGGCCCCCAGCAATCAAGAACGGCCAGGCCCCAAATGTCGGGGGTGCAAAGGGGAGGAACTAACCAGAGCTTCACGTTGGGGGGCAACAGCCAATGAAATCACCAAGGACCCGAAGGCTGTTACAGTCAGTCAAGCAGGTTGGCAACCGACGTTCATCCCGGGCTCCGTGTGGACCGGTGCCACAGCCTCAGACACAAACGGGAGCCCTGTGGGCCGTCAGGGTGGCGGTGGAGGAGGACGGGGCGGGGGGCAGGGGGGGGCGGTGCCCCAGTCCCACCAAGGTAAACAGAAATGACACAAGACTTTTGGGGCTTCTGGGTGGCATGTGACAGTTCCTGTCAGATATCATTTGGAACATCTCATTTTCACCACACCAGCCAGGGGTGTGTCTGGTGGCTGTCATTTGGATCGACCTAGATGGTAGAGAAAGCTCATTTTAGATTTCAGAGCTCCGTGAAAGCTCAGGGAATCGGTGAAGGGCCTCCATTTTCTGGTTTCCCCAAGCTTTAGGAAAAGACTCCCAGATTCTGCCTTGGTGCAAGAAACCCTCCTGAGGGGAGCTCAGAACCCTGGGCCTCTTTTACGTTTCCTTGGACTCGGGTGTGACTGAGGGGCCGGCGTTTCCCCAGGCTATCGCCCCGCCCCACCCCCACCCTGCACTGCCCTGTGATAGCATCTCCTGGCCCCAGGTCACACTCTGCAAGTGGGATTTGGAGTGACACTCAGGGACTTTCCCTTTCCCTTCACCATTTGCTTCCTCTTTGAAATCGGGCTTTGGGAAACACAGTTTTGATTGGGGTATGTTCTGGCTCGTGCAGCCTACACCGGGTTTTAAAAACTTTTTGGGTTTAGGGCGAATGTTATCTTTTTATTTTCAGGGAGATGATGGAAATCACATACAGATGCCCCGCCAGCCTGGTGAGAAGTTACTGAGGTGGAGACACAAATGCTCTCGTCTCTGGAGAGACGGGTGTTGCAAACAGAGCCCTCCACGGTGATTCTTTGACTGTCGGCATTTTTCCTAATTAAGCCTTCGTCTTAGCCTTGATACCCCAGAGGGGGTCTGCAAGGGCATTCCAGGTGCAGAAGGAAGGTCGTGTGGTCCTGCCTGGCTATGGCAGTGGGTGTTCCATTTTGGAGGCTGCGTGGCAGGAGCGGATAAACATCAGGGCCCCAAAGGTAATTTTTTCCATAGGAAACCTAGTGGTAAACACTCTCTTTTCTCCTCCCCTCCCCCCCTTCTTCGCCCCTCCCCCTCCTTCTTCTCCCCCTCCCTCCTCCTTCTTCTCCCCCTCCCTCCTCCTTCTTCTTCTTCCCTTCCTCCCCTCCTCTTTTCCTTCCTCCTCCTCCTTCTTTTGTCCTTGCTCTATTTGGCAGTTACCCAGGTTACAAGATTTGCCAGCTCTTTCTGTTTACCAAGCTGGCATCGAAACGGGCGAAATACCCTGCACTGCGCAGCCCTGTCTGCCGGGAGTCCTTAGGGCAGGCTGACAAAATGGAGACGCGCCACTGTTTTTATGGGAATAAATGCCCCGTGCAGCCTCTCTACGTGAGGCGCACACGCAGGTTAACTCAGGTGAGGGTGCCGGTGCCGGCTGCTCTCCTGCGTCACTTGCTTTCCCACCGGAAAGGAGCAAAGAGCCCGGGGTTGTCGATGACAGAGAGGGTTTCGTCTTTTGGTTTTAACCCTCATCCCCACCCCAGCCTGTTCCCCAAAGTGAAATGAGTGCAACTGATGTAAGAACGAAAGTATTTAACACTTTCAGTGGCATCTGTGCATGCCCCACCGGACAATGCTGTTTGAAGTGAAGCCCTCTCGCATAGGGACAGAACTTTCTCAGTGTCCTGTTGGAATTGTACTCGGGCTGCGGTGTTGGGTTGTTCAAAAAGTTTTTTCCTGTAAGATGGCTCTGGCAGTGCTTAATTGTCTTTAACTTCATTCAAAACAATTTAGTGAGATTGTATTGTGACAACTGTCATATCAGCACGCACGTTAAAAAAAACTTATCAAAGTCGGCGAGTTTTTGTGTAGCCACTTTAGTATTGGAGACAGAAGCAAAAACACAACATTTTCAGCATACATATTGTGCTTTATTATTTCAAGAAAGGTAAAGACGCAACTGAAATGCAAAAAAAAAGAAAACAGTTGTGCAGTGTGTGGAGAAGGTCCTGTGACTGACGGAACGTGTCAGAAGTGGTTTGCAAAGTTTCGTGCTGGAGATTTCTCATCGGACGACGCTCCACGGTCGGGAAGGCCAGCTGAGGTGGAGAGCGATCAAATTGACACATTCATGGAGAACAATCAACCTTCCACCGTGCTCGAGACAGCCGACATGCTCAAAATATCCAAGGCAATAAAGGTACTGGTGAAAATGAAACCTGTGTCTTTTATTTTATGGAAAAGGCTGAGTGGGACTTTTTGGCCAACCCAGTCCGTTCCTGTTCTGCAGGGGAACCGTAGCCAGGCTGTGGGCGAGCACAGAACCTGGCTGGATGTGTCTGCGGCTGCTAATAAAGGCCCTCAGGCCTGCCTTCTTCCTCCCTCCCGCCCTGCGCCCCGTTCCTTCTCTTTGGTGTTTTATTTAAGAATCCCCGGGTTTATAGCCCTGCTTCCACCTGCTCGATTCCGAGATGGAAGGTTTGAGAGGGGCCTCTGGCCAGCACAGGGCTATCGGCATTGCATCAGGAACACGCCAGTTTATGAAGCTCTGGCCGCTCCCCAGGCCACGGCCCGCCCTCAGCATCATCGCCGCCCACCGGGCTCCTTTTCCACCTTGTTTGTTGAAGCGGGTCCACGCTCAAACTGGTCTCCCTGTCCGAACCCTTTCAGTCACTTTCCCACAAATGCATCCCCGTGCAGAAAACTGCTCGTGGGTGCAGTCGGTAGCTCCCGCACTTCCGCGGACGCAGCGCTGTCATGGAAACGGCACGGGATGAGGAAGCAGGCCGCTCGCGGCGTCATTTCTGACCCGTTGACTTGGCGTCTTTCAGGCCTCAGCAGCTCTCTCTCCTCCGTTTCGCCCCGGAAGCCTCACCTCCCTCCTGGACCTGTTCTCCTGGGTCTCAGTCCCCACGTGGGCCCCGTCCCCTCTTTTCTAAGTCCCACATCCAGCTTCACGCTGGAGCACAGCCCTGCCAGCGCTGCCCAAAAGCTCCCTGTTGCTCCCCGGCGCTGCCATGTGCAAAATCTGTCCCCTCTCCAAGAATCCAAGGTCCTTGGGGCCTCCACTCCCCACGATCTTGCCTCATATATCTTACGATGGAGCCAAATGGAGATAGCTACTGACCCGAAACATAAAGAAAAACTACAGCGATAGCCGACTTGTTTCAAGTACGTATCATGCACAGACGCGACTCTTGGCAAAGGCTCTGGATTCAGATGTAACCGATGCTAATGCTCACAGCGAGCTTAGGAGACACACACCAGGGTCAGCCCACTTCACCAGAGACTCAGCGACGCACCTGAGGGCGGGCAGCCTGGCTTTCATTTGTCACAGGACTGACTGCCTTCACATTGGGAGGGTCTGAGCTAGGGACTCAGCACTGTGCCCTGGGGGTTTCCACCGTGATTTTGCTCGCGCTGTCCCACCCTGCAGGGCATGCATAGCCGACCTTGTTTATCCACATCGGATACCCGCTCCCCGCCCCAGCCCCCTGCAGGACTCAGCTGACGTTGCCCTCCTCCAACTAGAAGGAGTTGCCTCCTCCAACTAGAAGCTGTCTCTGCATGTCTACAGCTCACTTGTCCCTCTTGTGACTCTCACTCATTCATTTAACAAGTGCCGTCGATTCCCATGATGCTCTGTAAGTCACTGCGAACACTGAGTGAGTGCATACCGAATGCTCCTATAGGGAATACCGGGTTAGGTTTCTGCACACCTCTGGTCACAACCGATCAGTGCCTAACCTGTGTACTCCTGTTTGAGGACACCCTATGTATTTATTTAAACGACTTTATTTATTTATTTGTAGAGAGAGGGGAAAGGAAGAAGAAAGACAGGGAGAGAAATATCAATGTGTCGTTGCCTCTCGTGCGCCCCCTGCTGGGGACCTGGCCTGCAACCCAGGCACGTGCCCTGACTGGGAACTGAACCGGTGACCCTTTGGTTCACAGGCCGGCACTCAATCCACTGAGCCACAGCAGCCACGGCGAAGACACCCTATGTGATACAGAACTGATCCATGCACAGGGAACTCAGGGCCGACAGCACTGGAAGTCAGGCCTGAACAAAACTCCCCTAACTCACGATGTTCTCTGTAAGACACAACGCCGCTTTCTCGTACTTACGGACACTACGCAGCACCTCCGCATCAGAGGGTCATTGAAACAGTGGTGTCCCCAACAGAAAGCCCCCAAATGCAGAAACCATGGCAGTGAATTGACTGCGAAAAAGACACTGTTTCCAGTCTGAGAGCTGAAGCATAAAGCCACCTTGTTTGACCTCAGCTGGGAACGCACACATCAAGTAAAGGCAAAAATGTTCATTGCTGTGTATGGATCCTTAAACGTGGGGCTGCGAAAGCCCCACGAGTATTGATTTCCCGGTGACACACACATTTCAGGGAGTAGGCAAATTTGCAAATCCAGAGTCTGCAAACAATGAGGACTGACTGTATCGCTTTCAACCTTGTATTCCTGTTACTTAGTCTGTGCTTCTCTTTCTGATAAATGACAATCTCGAGAGAAAGAGCTGCTTTTATCTCCACACCTCCCCCACAACCAGCGCAATGCCTGGTTCATATTAAGCGCTCAATCCGTTGTTAGATTAATTGAAAGGGAGGCAGTACCCACAGCCTCGGCGTCCCTGAAGGCCTTTCCGCATCGCACCCGGCTCTCCTTCAGCGATTCTTAGTCCTCTCAGTGGGCTATACCTTTGGGATATGCCCCGGAATGTAGAAAGATGCCCCCACCTCCAAAAGCATTTCTTCTTATTTTAACACCAAAGATATTGGGGATGAGGGAATGGCTATTTTTATCTCTTGAAAACGGGCTCCAAATATAAACAGCCTGGTAAGGCAGTAGTTTTGGGGTGGGTCTCCCAGCTCCCTGTGATATTTTAGAAAATCACATCACATGTACAGGGTGGGTCCTTGATCCTGTGAAGTAGGGGAGTGTGGAGAGAGCAGGGACAAGCGTTGAAGGATAGGCCATTTGTGGCAGAACGCTGGTTTGCACCAGGGAAGATATTGCTGATTTTCTTTTTCTTTTTTTTAAATAAAATTTTTAGCCATGGCTGCTGTGACTTGGTGGATTGAACACTGGCCTGTGAACCAAAAGGCTGTCAGTTTGAGTCTCTGCCAGGGCACATGCCGGGGCTGGGGGCCAGGTCTCCAGTAAAGGGCATGCGAGAAGCCACCAATAGATGTTTCTCTCAGTCATCAGGGTTACTCTCCCTCTCTTTCTCCTTACTTGAGGAAGGACTTTTATAGAAAAAGAGGGTGATGGACCCTTGCCCCTCGGCTTTGACATAGCCTGAGTCCTCATTCTGTGTGCCAAAAGTCTCCTAATCTCCTGGCTGCCTTACTTCCCCTGCCTGACTTAAGCCTGAAACAATGCCGGAGGTGAGTGTGGCCCTGTGCTGGAAAGGTCAGGTTCCCTGGGGCCATCAGGCCTAAGAAAGAATGTGAATTCTGTGATGCAATCCTGTGAAACCTGCTTTGCTACCACCCTCAATTTAAATGACAAGGGTCCAAGCAGGAAGTGAGTTTGTTCCCCAAAGTTTTATGGCCCTTTAAGTATCTGACCCTGACGCAGAATAAGCCCTCGGAGTCCTTTGTATGTTATCTATTGTTTGATCATTTCTGCCTGACGATGATGGATGAGCTTTTCATAGACACCCTGTATTCCTATGCAAATTAAACCCAATACAAGCATGTTCAGGCAAGAGTCGGGTGCTCTCCCCTTGAGAGAGTGGCCGTGCCATCCTTTGTCCTCCACTGGACTTCTGTGGCCTGTGTGAATTTGTCTCTCTCATCCATAAAGCCTCAGACACTGGTGGCCAGTATCCACATCAACTAACCATTCGGAAACAACAGTATTTTCAGGGATTTGAAAACTTAAAAAAATATATTTCCCTGATTTAAGAAATATTTTGACTTTGGCAATTTCCATAGTCTCTTTGGTGGAACAGTCAGAATTGTCAACCTTTGTTCTGTGACAATGAAAGCCTATGCATTTCTGCTTTGCAGCCAGCAATTAGATTGGATTGGAGATACTGGTGGGAGGGGGCGGGGCGTGGGTGCTGGCAGGAATGGCGATCGTCAGGAAATGCGGACAAACGAGACAAAACAACCCACTCCAACAGCTCTGCTCTCTCGTAGGGTTTCCATTCTGCGGCCAAAGGGGGAGAAACAGCCAGTGTGGAAGTTCTAGGGGGAATTTTCCTTCAGTCAGAATTGTGAGCCTTTAGCCCTGGCTGGTGTGGCTCAGTGGACTGAGTGCTGGCTTGTGAACCAAAGGGTCGCTGGTTCAGTTCTCAGTCGGGGCACATGCCCGGATTGCCGGCCAGGTCCCCAGCAGGGGGCGTGCAAGAGGCAACCACACATTTATGTTTCTGTCCCTCTCTTTCTCCCTCCCTTCCTCTCTCTCTGAAAATAAATAAATAACATCTTTGAAAAACAGGAATCATGAACTTTTAATACAACCCTCTCTGTGCTGTTTATCTGTTTGTGAACACGGGCCAATGATGTCCAGCCATCCTGAAGAAAATGGACATTATAGCAGCACCTTTCAAACCAGAGAAGAGGAAACACTTACAATATCACTTTAATCCTGACTTACGTTACATGCATTCTGCACTGTTGTAATGCCAGGTTTTCATGGGGACACATTTTGGTCCCAGTGACTCCAACAGTGATGGAGAATGGTTCCCTATGGAAGTGACAAGAGATTGACGAGGCAGACAAGGAAAGAGGGTGATGTGACTGATTTGGCGAAGGCTGTGCCCGTGACCCAAATCCGAGGGGCACCTGCCATGCCCTCAGAAGACAAATCCAGTCTCCACAACAGACACAGCTTGACACCCACCTGTGAAGGTGTTGATGTCCACTTCTGTGGACGCTGTCCACTGAGCCTTTATTATTTTCCTAGTGGTGAGTTAAAACAAAATGCATTCTTTTCAAGCAGGCTTGTGCACTGATGGCATGAAGTTCAGAATGTGCACATGGTGGAAAGAGAGTCCCCTGCCCTCTGCCTCCTTGTCTGTAATCTCTGCAGCCCTGGAAGCTGGGCTGTGCCTCCAAGGTGTGGGCAGAGATGCATCCTTATCCCCCACCCTGGGGCAGCTGCTGTTTCCAGTTTGGGTTCCTTCCCTACGTAGAGGGGGAGGGGACAGATACAAAGCCTGTGTCTGTGGTGGAGACCCGGGCTTCCTCCTCAAACTCCGCCGTTCTGCTGTCTGTGGGCTCCTGACCGAGCCGGCCAGTAGGCAGGGGAGGGGTGAGGGCAGAGCTGGGAGACAGCAGAACCCAGGATCGGGGGGCGGTGGGCTGGGTCTCTCAACGACTGTGTGAGGCAGGACTGCCCCTTCCCCCCACCCCTCACCTGCTGACTCCGATGGAACTGTTCCGTGGCCCAAACCGGCTGGTTGCTGTTCTGGTGCCCTTCCGCCGGCGGTTCTCACCGGGGAGCAATGTATCTGTGTGCAGGGGACATCTGCCCAAGTCTCGACGTCTCCAGGCATTTTTGGGCTCACGCCTGGGGGATGATGGTCGTGAGGTCTGCCAGGGACGCTGCTAAATGTCCTACGACCCTGCAGACCCCTCCCCCCAGGGGCCAATTCCTGGGGCTGCAGGTGAGCGCAGACTCGGGGCTCACCTGATTTCTACGTATGTTCCCTCTCTGTTCCTCACACTTTAGCATTTTATGCTAAGAAGCCACACTGTCCACCGCCCTCTCAGCGGGCCCCTGCTCACCTCTCTACTGCACTGAGTCTTGACATCCTGGCTGGGGTCTCCATCTCTGGGGCAGGGCATCGTGAGGGCAGTAGAATGAGGGTCACTAATGGGGTGAAATTTCACAGGGGTCCCTTTGGCCTGGACTTGCGCCCCAGGCTCTGAGGACCCCTTCACCCCTGACCAAGCCCTGATGCAAATGGAATTGGAGCCCCCTTTTGTGGGACAGCAGCATTGGTCAGCTTGAGGGAACGGGGTTCATCCTTCGGCCTGGCTCGTTCCTTTGCACGGAGAATGTGCTGCTGCCCAGGTGCCCTCACGGACTGTGGGTCTCGCCACCAGCTGGCCCAGTTGCGTCTTTCCCAGGTCCCCTTCCTCCATACCTAGGATAGCGTTTGGCCGCCCGAGTGATTACTCAGTTACACAAAAGGTGAGAATCTCGCTGAAAGACGCCAGTGGCGGGGAGGCCCTGGCGTCATTCTGAGCTGCCTTATGCCGCCGACACCTGCTTTCTTTCCTAGGGTTTTCTCATTTCTCGAACACACATCTTGTGGTTTCGGTGACGCCAAGATAAGGATAATTATTCATTGCTTAGCTTGCTTTCATTGTTTTAGTGATCTCGGTCTGTTCCCCTGGGTTCTGGGAGCCCGGGAAGCTGGGGACAGTGTGACAAGCACACTGTCTCAGACCCTGGAAACTCGGCAGGGCTGAAAGTGCAGACACGGTGCTGGCCTAGTGTGGCCACAAAGTGCCCAAGTTTCTTCTGTCTGAATCCTTCCCGACAGGCGTGCCTATTTTGTAACCAAACGTAGCCCACTGTTTGGCACGGATGGGGTCATTGGTGTGCAATTTCTGGCCTTGCAGTTTCTCTGTGGCCCTGCCGGTGGGCTATTTTTGGCCACCGTCCTTGGCCGATGCTCCCCGGCACCTCCAGACCCTCATGAGAAGTGCCCGCATGCACAGGGATGTCACTACTGCCCTCAAGTTTCTGGAGAGCCCCAGGCTTCGCTGCAAAACCAAGGCAAACAAAGGCGCTGCCTGACCTTGGATGGGTTCACTATGTGTCTCTTTCTTCCCTGGAGACTCTCTCCAAGCAGTCCTCCCCTTTCAACAGTGTATCCTCAAATGAAACAAAGATCTCTTCATCGAGAGAACAGGCGAAATGTTGCCTTTCGCTTACTCACCTTATCGGGAGTGTTCCTCCCAGTACCCTTGACATTTCCTCTTTGCTAATAAAGCAAAACATGAAGCCAGCAAGGCAGGAAAGAAAAGAGAGAAAGACCAGCCACCCCGAGACTCCGGGCAAGAGCCAGGGTTCTCCTTGCACCTCCCCCGCCTTTTCTGTTGTTTTGAAGGAAGGTTTGTCCCGTTACACCTGCACAGAAGTCTTTGGTGGAGGGTGGGAGAGAGGCAGCCGGCCATCTGCGCTGTGAAGCGTGGAGGTGACACAGGGCTCTGAGGACCGCGAAGGCTGTGGGGCAGGGCACTGTGCATTACCAGGGGACCCGTGGGCAGGTAGCGGGTTTCACTTCCCGTGCGTTTCTCTGCAACTCCTGCCGGGGTCTGGACCGTTATCAGCATCTTGCAGAATTTACGGAAGCACCTAAGCCGTCATCTGTGCAACCTTTTTATTTTCGTCCCTTTTGCTCTAAAACTGCCCCCCGTCCTTCATTTAGGACTCCTTTGCTCTTGTTTTTTTATTTTTTAAAGAATGTGTTCATAGTGTAAGTAATACAACTAACATACCACTTGTGGCAAAATGAAAATCTCAGGGAAGGCAGGCAAGCAAGGTTTTGCCAGAGGATCCTCAAAAAAAAAAAAAAAAATCAAAACAAAAAGCAACAGTGCTTAAAACACAAGGAGCAGCCCCTCTCCTCCAGTCTTCTGGGGCTAGAAGTCATTATGTGTGCATGGCTCAATAAACACAAGTGACAGGAAGGGGGTATTTTAGACACCGAGAAATGGACACCAATGTCCCTAGTGTCTAATGCACGTTGATTACCACACCCCCCCCAAAAGATATTTGTAACTAGAGTGAAGGAACTACATTTAAAACCAAACTAGAATCAAATTCGCAGGGACCAGTTCAACAACGTAACAACATTTTATGTGTGGAGGCTTTTTGAAAGTTTAAAACAATGTCACCTTCTATAAAAGCCAGGACGTGTTTGCTGAGCAGAGACAGAGGATTTACGATGTGAGGTTTTGCTCCTGCCTTGCAAGGCGGGATTTCCAGAGCGAGTAAGCAGGAGGGAAGGGCCTTCGTCTGCGCAATGGCAATGCCTGCGTCAGCAGCGTGGAGGGGGCAGGACAGAGTGTCATTACCTTCCAGATGCACACCTTAGAGTCGGCGCACCGCGAGAGGCGAGGATACGCAGCCGGGCCCTCAGGATTTCGCTGCCTGGGCCCACCTGTCTGTGCGGGGGTGATGGACTCCCAGGCAACATGCCTCATATCGCTTAGGCCATTTCACACTCACTGGCCCGTGACTCCATTATATTTTTCATAAGGGACCACCTGATTTTGTGAATTGTGTGTTTTTTTGGCCACGACATAAATTACAATTGCTTACTTCTTTCTTGGCTGTTTTGCAAGCAAGAAATGTAAATCAGAAACAAAAAAGGAAGTTCATTAATATATATATTTAAATATATATTTACTATATTAATATATACAAAATATATATTTATATATACAACACGTTTTCATTGTGTAGCCACAGAGTAAGGAAAAAAAAGGAAAACTCTGGCAACCAAGAAAAGCAAAAGCGTTTACAATGTTCATTCCGTTCCCAGAAGAATGAATTCTTTGGGTGACTGTTGATTGCATCATTCTTGTCCACAGAAGCCCAGGTCTCTGGGGGGTGGCCCCCCACCCCCAGAGGATTTTTTTAAAGCTGCCTGAGTGCCTCCCACGTGGGGCCAAGCGGGAGCCCCAGGGGACACAGCAGCGCAGGAGAAAGAAGCCGAGCTACAGCAGGCTGACCAGGAGCCGCTTTCCAAAGCAGCAGAAGGCAGGGCAGGGTGGGGGAGGTGCGTGGGGGTCAGGGTGCAGGCAGCTGTGGGAGGAGAGAGCCCAGGTACATGGGGGTGGAAGGCTGTGGCTCGCATGGCCAGGCCAGGCCAGGAGGACTGAGTGACAGCCGAGGAGTGGTGTGGGCAGAGGTGGCTTCATTGCAGAGCCGTTTCAACCGACAGCCGTAGGAGGGAAGCCCAGGCTCCACCAGGACGCCTGACCCACACTCTCCTGGGGCTCAGCCATGGAGGGGGCTGGCTCCAGTCAGGGGAGACTGAGTCGGGGTCCTAGGGAGAGGTTCAACCCCGTTGCAGCACGTCTCAGTAATTCATTCCTTTTCTTACGAAAAAGTCCAGCCATTGTTAATATAAAGAGACCGGTTTGCACAACACTGACGTAACCTGGCAGCCAAGGAGAGTGGACTGGAATGTGCACGCGTGAACAATGACGACTTCACTGTACTCGTCAGTGGGGGCGGTAGAGTGAGCATGTGTCCGGTGTGGCCATCGCATTGAGAATGACTGAGCAAATAGAGCAACGCACCTGCATCTGATTTTGTGTTAAGCTTGAACATTCCTCCGTGGAAACTATTCGGATGATGCAGAGGCTGCAGCTGTGGGCAACTGGTCATTGGCAGCTTCACCCCAACGATGTGCCAGCTCATGCATCACGTCTCGTGCAGAGTTTTTTGGTGAAACATCCCATCGCCCAGGTGACTCAGTTGCCCTACAGCCCAGATTTGGAGCCCTGCAACTTCTGGCTTTTCCCAAAACTGAAATCACCTTTGAAAGGGGAGAGATTCCAGACTGTGGATGAGACTGAGGAAAACACGACAGGGCAGCTGATGGTGATTGGGAGAACTTGGGTGAGCAGGCACCAAGGTCCCTACTTTGAAGGGGGCTGAGGCATCATTGTCCTGTGTACAATGTTTCTTGTATCTTCTTCAATGAGTGTTTCTATTTTTCATATTACATGGAGAATACTTTCCGGACAGATCTCATGTAGCTGAATAATATTGTATGTTACCATGGACCACATGTTGGGTCTCTTTATCCGTTGATGGGCATTTGGGTTATTTTCACTTTTGGCTCGCAGTGTTAGCGGTGGACAAACAGCACCTGCTGTTAACCTCGGCTCAGCAAGCTCAGTTCCTGAGTTCCGGCTAAGACAGGAATTCCGGGCCAAGACTCAGATGATAAGAGAACGTTTACTTAGAAAGTCACAGAGGCAGAAGTGATCGGCAGAACCGGGCTTGGGAAACAAGTTACAGCAAAAGAAAAGGCCTTGGAGCTTGGGGGGCGGTGGGGGCAGGGGGAGAAAGAGAGAGAGAGAGACAGACAGATCTTCAGCGAACAAGAGGGAGGCCAGGCCCAGCTGTGCTCCACAGAGAGAGCCTCGCTGGGTCCTCCATCCAAAGGGCTTCCACCTGAGGTTTCAGGGATGATCCTGATAGCACACGTGCCAGCTTTCCTGGTGGGCTCTTCAGGGTCCTGGTCTCCACTGATGGGTCAGCAGCAGGGGAGGGGTCACTAGTTGTTACAGCTGGTCCTGAGGTCAGCCATGGCGTTGACCCACTGGGTGTTGCTGCTTTTCTGGGCCTGGAGCTGAGACTCAGGAGAGGCCTAGATGTCACCTGCAGGGGTTAAAGCTTCAGGGCGAGGTCTGCAGGGGCCTGTAGTTCTACCCACCGCTGGGCGCCCAAGGCCCTGTGCCCTGGTGACCCTCTGCCCCCGGCACGGGTCCCTACCCTCCTCACCCCCGTCTAACCACACCGCCCCTGCCTTAGGAATGGCGCAGCCTCGAACAGTCGTCTGCAGTCCCTGTGGCTGAGGGTCTCCTGTCCTCTTGGCGAGGTACGTAGGAGTGGTCGCATTTTAGCACTGAAGTTGTCCACTAAGAGCACCGAGACCCGGCTACGAGAGCGCTCCGAAGAGGCCCAAGAACGGCTCTGGCGTTACTTCTCATCTGCCACAGACACAGACGGGGAGGGTGACAGAGGTGTGTCCTTCTTACATTTCTTCTTTCACATTCATCACCGAACGGTGGGGAGGAGGGAGAGCCACTCCGGGGAGCGATCTGCTGGTGGTGGTCATGGACAGGGCGAAGCACTGAAGCCCTCTCACAAAGTTCACGGCAGCGGGCCACTGCGCCAGTCCCTCTGAGGCCTGCGTGTTGTCCCAGCCCACACCCCGAGATCGGTGCCCTCGGTGCAGTCACTCAACTTGTATGTCATTGCTGATACCCACCATCCCGCCCCCAAAGGGCACATGCATATGCGTGCAAAACACGAGGGACTCAGCAGAGAACGGAACACGGAACATTTCCACTGCTCGCCACAGCGCATAGGCTTTGCCCGGTATCCGAGGTGGGGGTGGGTTTCTCATCCCCTGCTCCTCCCACACCTGGGATGTTCCAATACCTGCAACACTCTCCAGGCACCCGGGGCAACCTTGGCCCCCTTCCGGCCACCCTCTCCTCTGGTCAGAGTTCTCAAAGGTCAAGAAGGAGCTCTTGGTTCGGAAACGCGGTCCAATGTTGTCTACCTCTAACCCTGCCAGGTTTCAAACAGGACTTCCGAACCACCCGAAGCAACACAGTGATCCACCCATGGTGGAAGGAAATTGTATTTATTTCTTCCACCAAGGGCTGCGGTCGGGGGTGGGGGGTGTTCCTTGTGAAACTTCACCAGGGGCGATAGTATAAGATATGTCTCCCAAGGATTAAAACGAGGAATGTTCCAAAATAGGGTATGGTGAACAATTCTGGCATATAAGATTCCATCAGTGGAATTTGAAGCCACCATTAAAAGCATGCCTTTGAAAACTACCGAGTGACCCAGAAAAATAGTTTCAAGACTAGGTAACGAAATTAGATGGCTGAGCTATTCACAGAGTACGCCCGAGTGCACCATTCACCTCCCCTCCCCCCTCAACGCCCATTTTTGGGTGTAAAAGTTTTCTGCCCAGAGAAAAACCGCGAGGGACCCAAACATTACTACCGGTCTTCTCTGCGGACTGGGCCTTCCTCGGACCATAAATTGTCCATGTTTTCTATTAGGGCGAGTGCACATTCTTCCACACCTCAGCGGTAAAGCTACAGCGAAGAGCTGATTTCATCAGGTGCCTTAAGAAGCCCCGAGCAGTATCTCAACTGGGCGACACGCCTTACCAGGATGACACACAGTCACAAGCTTTGGAAGTTTCATCTATGGGGCGTCCCATCCTCAGCAACGCACAACCGTCAACAGGGATGAGTGCCCCGTGGTTCTGGGGCTTTAACCTTGTAGGTGGGGGCGAGAGGGAGACTTCAGAGAAAGTCAGGGCCGGACGGAGAGCCCGGAAAGTGTGGGCCTCATCTTCCCTTGGCTCTCCATGGGCCACCCTCTCTGCAGGAGCACCTCGCTCACCCTTGTCCCGCACGTGCCCGAGCCCCAGCCTTGGTGCGGATTCCCCGCCGCACGACCCCTCCGCCACCCCTTTCCTCTTTCTTTCTCAGCGCCCTCCGCACCAGGGCCGAGGGTCCCCGGGGAGCCGGGAGGCCAGCACGAGTGGAGGGCCGGCGCGCAGGCGTATGCAGCGGGTGCGCGCGGCCGTGCGCTGCTCTTCCAAGGTCGTCGGTACCGCCCTCCCCAAGAAGC
>CM052552.1:68566892-68584493 GCA_028533065.1 Trachops cirrhosus
GGGGACAGGAGCTGAGGGGGGAGGGGACGGGGAGGGTGCGGAGGATGGAGGGGTACGGGAGATGAAAGAAGGGGGGATGGTAAATGAAAGAGGAGGGCGGGGACGGGAGGGGGAGGAGGATGTTAGCAGGAGGAGGGAAAGTCGAGGGGTGGGGCGTGCGGGGAGGAGGAAGGCAGGGAAAGGGGGATGGGCAAAGCCGGGGGATGGGCGGCCCAGAACTAGGGTTTTGGGGCTCCGCCCAGCCCCAGGCCGGAGGCTCAATGAGAGGCAAGTGCCAATTTTTTTTTTTTTTAAGCCAGACTGTAAAAATTTACAGTTTCCTTTTCAGCCGAAGCAGACAATGTTAATACACATTAGATTTTCTGTTTCGGAATGCAAATGAAACGTAGGCCAGCTCTGGCCTAGTGAAGGGCCTCAGAGACGACGAGGTTTAACATCTGCGGGGCCCGAGGACACCGGATCCTGGCCGGCTGGACGTGCAGCCTCTTTCTGGCTAACTCAGAAAGAAAATTGCTTAATAATGAAACGGCCCCAGGCTTCCTCCAACATAACAGGAAGTAGTGCTTAAAAAAATTTTTTTTCTCTTTTTTTAAAACAACCACTTGTCCACGGTCCACCGATCGGGAGGGGTTAGAGGTGGAGGCTGGCTGTCCCCCAGAGTCACGGGGACCCCCTGAGCCTGCGGACCCTGCAGCCTCTGCGAATTTGGAATCCGGGCCTCTGCAAGCCTGCTCTGTCTAAACTACAAGTGATCAGTAGCTTGTTAAGACTGGGTTCCTTCAGGGCCCTTCTCCCTTCCTGCAGCCCTACAGCGAAGGCAGCAAACGACCCACCAGAACAACCCCCTCCCCAAACACAGGAAACCCACCGCGAACGGCGTCAGCTGTTTTTGCTCACGTTATGGGAGCTTTGTGGGCTGTTTCGTACTCTTTCCCGTCCCCTGGGAGATATTTAAGGCCTTTGAATGCCATTCTGTGCTCACGTAACTTAGACACGGCCCTGCGTAGGGGGAAAACTTGGCTCATGCGTAGGGCACCATCTGTGATGGTCCCAGAAGGCCAGGTTCAGGCAGGCCGCCGGGGGCTCTGCCAAGCCAGGGTCAGCAGTGGCTGGAAAGACCTGTCCGTGGGAGGGAGAGTGGACCAACAGGAAGAAGACGGGATGGGGCGCTGCGGTGTGTAATTTGGCGGGCGGGGGTGGGGTCAGGTCGCAGTTCGCGGTACATTCCCATCTCGGAGCAGAAGTCTCCTGCCTTCTAGCTGCGCGGGGAGGGCTTTCCACACCGGCACCCAGGGGAGGGCCTCTGCATTGTGACGTCGGACTGAGGGGTGGCGTCTGTGTTCGTTTCGAGGGCTGTCATATCCAAGTAGCACAGACTCCGGGCTTCACCAACAGAGACTTGTTTAATCCCAGTCCTGGAGGCTGGAAGTCAAGATCAGAGTGTGGGCAGGGCTGGTTCCTCCAGAACAGCCCCGTCTGGTCTGCTCGGAGACTGCGGCCGTCTCCCTGTGTCCTCACCTGGCGGTCCACACCAGTCTTGTTTGAGGAGGGCCCACCCTAAGGCCTTCACTTTAATGTAATCACCTCATTAAAGATGCTGTTTCATTCCTAGGTACTGGCAGGAGTGGGCCGGGGACCAGATGGGACGGGAGGGACCTCAAGGGCGCTGTTAACTGCCAATGGCGTTTCTAATTCTCGTTTCTGGGAGATGGGAGATTTTAAAAAGAGATTATTTCTGTATTCCATCTTCCCCACAGCCTGAGGGTCATCTGAAAATGCTCCTCAGGGCGAATTATCCCTGAGTGGTGTCTTCTTGGCAGGAGCTGTGTCTTATTAAGATTTGTGTCCTCAGAGTTCACCAGAGCTGGTGGCACCTGTGGGGGGGGGGGCGGTGAAGCCCTAGGTATGGCTTGAGCAAGAATTGGAGGTTTTCAAAATGCTAGCTTACTCCTTACTGATTCTACAGGAGTGAAACCACAGATCCGTTTGTTGTGAAATGGTTACGGGTAGTGATTAAAAAGAGATAGTTTTTTTGTTTCCTTTTGGTCACTTGGCTGGGGGAGGGGGGGAGGGGAGGCAGGAGCAGCCAGCCTCTGTGCGTTCTGATGGAGTGGATTTCCTGCCGCTGGTCTTAGCCAGTTCGTGTCCAGAGGCAGTTGCCACGACCTGTATGAACTTTTGATCTCGGTGGAAGGGGGCTGGAAAGAGGGGGGAGGGGTGCAACCTCAGGACACTTTCCAGGGTGCCCAGGTCCTCCTGGAAGCCCGGGCTTGAAGGTGTCAGCAGACACCATTCAGGAGGCATTGTAGCTTGTGATGATCTTGGAGCACGGGCTGGGGCCGACTGGATTCCTATAAGCAACGTTTGTCCTTTCCCTGGCGTGGGGGAGGGGGGATCCCTGCTGTCCTGGACTCTCCCGGAGGCCTTCGGGATCTTACCCCTTATTCGCTGTGAGGAGCAGGCTCATTTCTGTGTGTCCCCTGAGGCTGTGGGACAGCAGTTCCTGGGCGCTGGGCAAGGGCTGAGGAAGCTGGGTCAGTCTGGCCAAGTAGAATGTCACTGTCTGTTCCCCTGAACCTTGCCAGCAGGAACTCTAGCCTTCATGTGTCCTGACTGGTCCCAACTTCTCGGTGATCCACAAGAGGCCGAAGGTTTCGGAGAACAGGATCCTTTACGTATTCTTTAAGTCCTTTTGCTTCCTTCTAAGCTCTTGGCTCTTTTCTGTGTGTTTTGTTTGACTTTGCTCTTTATTTGACAGAGGGCTGAGCAGGATGGGAGGTGCTGGAAACACAGGAAACGAAACTGTGGCTTGGTGATAGCACAAGGAAATGTGGAAATAATTGGTGATGGACCTCGGCGGGGTTTGCCTCTCCCTGTGTCCACCCTCTGTCGTTTGGTTAAAACAAGTAAAGTTGTATTTATTGACTGGGAGAGGGAGAGTGAGAAACATCGATTTGTCGTTGCACTTGCTGGTTGCAATCACTCATTGGTTGATTCTTGCATGTGCCCGGATCAGGGATCCAACCCACAATCTTGGCGAATTGAGTCAATGCTCTGAGCAACTGAGCGACCTGGCCAGGACCAAGTGACATTTTCTTTAGGGAACACCTGGCTGTCATTCGCAGGCTGTGTGGCACACAGCTCCAGGCAGAGACTTGGGGAGCAGGCCTGGGCTTCAGTGACTGTGTGGCCAGACGCAGCCAGATGTGGGCTTTTGCTGCACTTACTGACATCGAGGTTTGTTTATTTGCTTGCTGGGGTTGCTAAGCTGGTAGCATATAAACCTAGTGATGATAAAATCCCTCTTTATCACTGCTTCAGATCGAAGACAGCACAGAGGCACTGAGAAACACAGAGCCAAGGCGTGCAGAGAGACAGATGTACTACGTAGCATTTGAACACCTGGATCCAGCCAAGCCTGAAGCCTGTGCATGAACTATTATTCAGTGATATGAATCAATGTGTGTGTGTGTGTGTGTGTGTGTGGGTTTTTTCTTTTTGCCAAATGGGCCGCTAATACTTGCCACTGAGAAAAATTTCCTGGCTTATTACAACACCAACTTCTGTTTTGTGGAGAATTAAAATGATCATCGAATGCTAGTAAAGCCACAGCAAATTTCCCTCCTTTCCCTTCATCTTTGGTTACAACATGTGACCAGTGGACATAAAAACGCATTCGAGATAAACACGTTTTAATGAATAATCAAAAAGGAACCCCCACTAATCCCCCAAGTCAGGGAGGAGAGTGTTGTCCCCTCGATCACCACCCACCTCTCCCCACTAGGATTTGTCCCTGTTTTGAGTTTCGGGGGAATCATCTTTTTGCTTTTCTCTATCCTGTTAGTTCCCGCCAGCCCCCTTACACAGAGTGAATTTTGCGTGAATGCAATCACACCGCATGGGTCCCTGGGTGACAGTCGTCTCTGCTGTCCCCGTGGCTCGTGCATTCTGAGCACGCCTGTCGCCTGCGGCTGCCCTGCCCTGCCTTTGCCCATCAGGGAGTATTTTTCTGTACCGATGTGTGTTTACAGTGGGGAATTTATTGAAGTCCGTCAGCCCAGGGCACCTTTGGAAGCAAACGGCAATGTTCTGCCCCGCTCTTGGCGGAAGCCCGGTGTTGGATCAGCGTGGCCATCTGCCACCCTTGGTCCCCATCCAGGCTGCCGAGGGCTGCGGAGGAAAGTCACGCAGCCGAGTGCGTTCCTTCCTGGGCATCCTGCTCTTCCGTCCCAGCGAGCGAGCCCCCCTTCAGCTCTCTGCCGCACTGCAGTCCCAGCTGTGTGAGCCCGAGGCTCCCTCCCAGCCCCTTCCCTGCACAGATGACCTTGTCTGAGGGAGGTCACTAGGCAGAAGGTCATTCACAGCCGAACTTGGCATGCATGCAGCTTATCTGCATCAACACCCTGTCCCCTGCCATCTCTGGGGCGCAGCTTGAATCTTACAGTTCGAGCCATTTTTCCGCTACAGGAGCCAGAATAATGTTTCTGCAATGCAAATCTGATCGAGTGAATCTGCCTGAGTCACCTGGGCCCGCTGGAACCACAGACGGGGGTGGGGGATGGGGGATGGGGCGAGGGAGGGGAGAGCTCACATCACCAGAAGTGCCTTCTCTGGCAGTCCTGGAGGCCACAAGTCTGTGATGAAGGCGTCTGCAGGGCTGGTCCCTTTGCAGTTTCTGGGGAGGTTTCGTCCCCTGTCCTGCCCCAGCTCCTGGTGGCTGCCAGCCATCCTGGGCTTGTAGACTCACTGCTCTGATCTCCGCCACCATCTCCCCCTGGTCACTTGGCTCTGTGCCTTAAATCTCCCTCTCTCTGGAGAGGACACCCGTGGTCGGATGTAGGACCCACCCTGAATTCCACCCGCAAAAACCCTTCCTTCAAAGTCACATTCTGAGGTGCCAGGACTTAGACTGAAGCGTGTATTTTCGGGGGCTGCTCTGTGACCCACCACATGCCCCTTTGCTTAAAACCTTCAAGTGGCCCCTGTTTCCCTTCAGGGTATAACCTGCACCCCTAAGTCTGCAGCATGTTCTGCAGCCTAGTCTGTGGCCCCATCCTTCCCTGGGGAAGGATGTCACTCCTAGACCCCCACATCACACCTTGTCCTTTTTTAAAAAAGTTTATTTAATTACTTTTAGAGGGGAAGGGTGGGAGAAAGAGAGGGAGAGAAACATCCACGTGTGGTTGTCTCTCCAGCGCCCCCTACTGGGGACCTGGCCTGCAACCAGGCATGTGCCCTGACTGGGAATCAAACCAGTGAGCTTCAGGTTTGCAGGCTGGCATTCAGTCCACTGAGCCACACCAGCCAGGGCAGGCCTTGTCATGTATATTAAGTCTCATCTCAGCAACGCCCTCCTTCCCTCGGACCACCCGTCTCTCTCCAGGTCTACATACCATGTAGGTGTAGCCATCATTCGGACCTGCCCCTGCCCCCCCCGCCCCGCCCACCCAAGGAACAAATTGCACACCTGAAACCCATCTCCCAAGCCAACCAGTGTGGCAGTTAAAAATGAGTAAAATTTGACGAGGAACATTTAATCTCAAAAACAGTGAAAATAGCCCTGGCTGGTGTGGCTCAGTGGACTGAATGCCAGCCTGCAAACCTGAAGCTCGCTGGTTTGATTCCCAGTCAGGGCACATGCCTGGGTTGCGGGCCAGGTCCCCAGTAGGGGGTGCTCAAAAGGCAATCACACACTGATGTTTCTCTCTCCCTCTTTCTGCATCCCTTCCCCTCTCTAATAATAAAATAAATAAAAATAAACAGTGAAAATGTATGTACTCCTAAATTACCTGATAGTAGAGAAAAAAAATCCTCAGTGAGGAATGTGCTTGCTTGTGAAAATAGCCACTGTGATTTCCCTCACACGGAAACTGTTGAAGACGGCCAACAAAGAGGGGCCAACTTCTGGCGTGGCCCTGGCGTGCGAAGATATAACTGGTATTACGGTAACCTTGCGGTGGACTGGTGGACTTCCTTCCGCCTTCACCTTGGGGCAAAATAGCTACATCACCTGCATGCAGATAAGCCTATTTCAACAACCTGTTTAAATGATAACCCTGGTCACAGACAGGACCGAATGGCTAGTGTGTAGGAGGGGAGGAATTTCCGGAACTTGCGGTCACGGAGGGAAGTTAGACTTGGTGGCTGGGAGGTGGCAGGCACCTAGGACGTCACCTGCCATCTGCCCTGTGTTGCGTGTGACACTGGACAGCTATTTGGTTTCCTTTGATTTTTTTATATTTCCACCATTCATTTTATTTTTTTGAAGGTTTTGTTTATTGGTTTCAGAGAGAGACGGGAAAAGTGGGGGGAGAGAGAGAGAAACATCGATCTGATAGCTCCACTCACTCACTCACTCACCCCCTGGCTGACTCCAGTATGGAGGCGGCCCGACTGGAGAGGGACCCCGAACTTGGGCGCATCAGGGCGACCCTCTAACCAAGGAAGCTGCCCGGCCGGGGCTCTGATTTTGCGTTTTATTGTGGTAACAGGTACCGCAAAACCGACTGTTTTCACCATTTTTAAGTGTGCAGTTCAGCAGCCTCAGGTACCTCAGTGTGAGGTACAATCACCATCCACAGTGATTTAATTTTACGGGGTGAAGAATTCTGCAGTGAATGTGGGGAGCCTTACAAGCGGCCTGGGAGGGCCGGACGGCGCAGTCCATTTCCATTAAATGGGTGGGAGAAAGGTGTCCCTCCGCCCAAGAGCTCAGCTGGAGACTCGGTGCCGGTTGTTCCCGACGTGCCCCCGGCACCGAGAGCGAGAGACGGGGCAGGCTCCTGTTCTTCGGGTGCATTGGCACTTCCTGTTTGGGATTGAGCTCTCTGGTGGGCGGGGTAGAGGAGTCTAAGATAAACTGGGGGTGGGGTCCGAAAATACGGTGGAGATGCGGTACTGTCCAAACTCAGGGCTTGGGGGGACATGCTGCTGGGGGGGGTGTCCATGCAATTGTGGGTCCGACCCATCCCCCGAGTTTGTAAGGAGCTGCAAGCTGAAGTGACAAGGACAAACACCGAGAACTTTGTCCCCCGTCACTTTTCCTGCCCTTTAGAACCACAGGGACCAGTGTGGTAGCCAGTGGTGACCAGTGGCTAGCGAGCTCTTGAACTGGGACTCGTCTGCACTGTTATGGAAGGCTTCCAAGGCTTAGTACGACAAAGAAAAAGGGAAAGGTTCTCGTTAAGACCTTAAGTATTCATCATGTGTCGAAACGATACTACTTTGTGTGTATTGGGCTAAAATATATGATTAAAACGAACTTCACTTGTTTCTTTTTTTTCACTTTGAACATGGTACTAAATAACAGAATCACATATAATGTAGGCTCAACCTACATTATATCCCTGTGAGAGTGTACTGCTTTGGAGCAGGGACTGCCAAACGTTTTCTAGAAAGGGCCACGGAGGGACTCGTACAGGCTTCGTGCGAAACAGGACAATCTCTGCTGAACCTCCTAACTTGGTCCTTGTGGCCACAGGCGATAGTTAACAGGTGGGTGTGCCTGTGTGCTAATAAAGCTTTATTTATAAAAACAGGCATTGCCTTATTAGCCCTGCTGGTGTCGTTTGCTGATCTCTGCTTGAGAGATGTAGGGTTTTTACTTATAATTTTTAAATAAATTGTCTCATGTCTTTTAGCCTCATTGATTTGGACAGAACAAGAGAATGTTTCTAAGGGGATAATTTACCTTTCCCAACATGGTTCAACTGCTGAACAAGAAAGTACTGATGAGACATTGATTTTTTTTTTTAAATAAAGGAGAACAAAAAGCCCAAGTATGGCCACCCATGGGTGGGTCCTTGCCTGTGTCACAGCCTCTTGCAGACACACACAGAGATTGTCATCCATCCCACAGAGGCAGAGGGAACCTGGAGACGCCTTGTGCCTCCCACACAGTCGCCCTCAGACGCATGGGGACCAGCTGGCAGGTGTGCCGGAGACCAGGGGTCATCTGGGGGCTGGGATGCTGGGAGAGCCTGAGGAATTTTCCCACAGAGCTGTTGAAGTAGCAAATTCCCCTTCTGAACCAGTGAAAACGTTTTGTCACCTGAGAACCTGGTATGATGCAATGTAGAAGGATTGATTTCCAGGTGATTGGGAAAGGCCCTGCATCGTAAAAGCTGTTTAGGGTCACGTAAAAAAAACCAAACAAAAACAAAACAGTGACAGGTGCGCACATGTTTTTGGGGTGCGGGCTGGGGAATTGGACCCATCAGCCATGATTTGTACACAACATAAGATGCTTCTATGCTTCTGCTTTTCTTTTTTTTTTAAAAATGGAGGAGGACAGCTTAGAAATACTTCCATAATAAAAAGATCATAAACCAAAGTGTAATCCCAGGGAATTTCGAAACGAGACTTGGATTGATGAGCTGCGTCACGCTCTCCCTTCCGGTGCTGGGGGGAAACCAGCAGCCATTTCTGTGCCTTCGGCTCCGAGGTCCCGGACTTGGGCCAGAGCGTGAGGGTTGAAGTTGAATTTCAGTTCCCACCGTTGGTTTTCCTCCGGGAGCTGGTGTGGAAAGGCAGTCTTGAGCCACAGAAGGAACAGTTTATGTGGTTGGGGACTTCTGTGGGGTTTGATTGGGCCGGCGATGGGCACACCTTCAAAAATTTTTTTAATAGACACACGGACATCAATTTGCTACTTCAGTTTGTTACATTGTTACACATTTGTTACATTGTAAAAATTGTTACATTGAAACCTAGTCCACTTGTTGACACGTCATTGGTTGACTCTTGTCTGTGCCCTGACCGGGGATCGAACCTGCAGCCTTGGTGTATGGGGATGATGCTCTAACCACCCGAGCTACCCGGCCAGAGCTAGGAACACTTTTAAAAGCAAAACGTGGCAGCCTTTTACAATGGTAATCAACAGCTCATTCATGTGAATGCCAGTATGGGGCATCTTTTCCATGTCCCACTTCTCATTAATCTGCCCACAGTTTAGATACTCTACCGGGAGAGAAGTGAGTCAGAGTCAGTGGAGGTTACCATGTGGTGGGCACTTGGCTGGGGCCGTTTCATGCATTATTTATTTCATCCTCACAAGTACCCTTTGAAGAGTGCTACAATACACAATCAATCTATAGTGATGTAAAACACATGAAATGCTTACTGATATAAGCGAACGTATGAATAACAATTTAAACAGTATTCCATTTTGTTCTCTGCCTAAACCAAATAGCAGGAAAACCGCTTTCCCGGTGACGCAGATCGAGGCGCAAGTGTCGAGTCTGCTCATTTCTCCACTCTCTGTTGCCTTGGGGGCGGGAACGTTTCCCTGGGGTGGCTGCCTCTCTCCGAACGATGCTGGCATTCGACCGAGGTGGCTGCGTGCAGCTCTTCCAGGGATGTTATGGATGGAACGTGCGTGTGTCCCGCAAAATTGTTGTGTTGAAACCTAATCCCCAAGGTGATGGTATCGGGAGGTGATGTCTTTGGGAGGTGATTGGGTCATGAGGGTGGGGATTCGTGACCTTACAAAGCAGACCCCAGAGACACCCCTCTACCATGTCGTGCTGTGTGTACCTGTACATGGACGCTTTGCTCCACGCTAGGTGGTATGTGCACCTGGCTGTATACCTGAGTGTGCTTTGCTTCATTGTCAGGTACGAGTGCGCGAGAAAGTCTTTGGCTCTGGATGATGATGATCTCAATCTAGTTTTTATTTTATTTTATATTATATTATTTTATTTTATTTTTTTAAAGATTATCTATTTTTAGACAGAGGAGAAGGAAGGGAGAAAGAGAAGGAGAGAAACATCACTGTGTGGTTGCCTCTTGAGCGCCCCCTACTGGGGACCTGGCCCACAACTCAGGCATGTGCCCTGACTGGGAATCGAAACAGCGACCCTTTAGTTCACAGGCCTGCGCTCAACCCACTGAGCTATATCAGCCAGGGCTCGGTCTAGATTTTTTTTTTAAAGATTTTATTTATTTATCCTTAGAGAGAAGGAAGGGAGAAAGAGAGAGAGAGAGAAACATCAATGTATGGTTGCCTTTCACATGCCCCCCTGGGGATCTGGCCTGCAACGCAGGCATGTGCCCTGACTGGGAATCGAACCAGCGACCCCTTGGTTCGCAACCCATGCTCAATCCACTGAGCTACACCAGCCAGGGCTCGGTCTAGATTTTTAAAAGTAATTTTCACTCTCTCCTATGTTCCTTTCCTGCACAAGGTCACTGAAGATGGTTGTCATCAGTTTATATGGAAAACCATCCTTCCTTCCTGTTATTCAAGGGACTGTTTCTTTACATTTGCCCATCCCCGGTGAGACACAAAGGCACTACCCCCTACCCCCCATGTGCACGCTTCACCAGCCGAGCCTGAATTTACTGCAGTGATTTAAGGTAGCTTCCATGAGGCACAATGTCTGGTCTAACCTCAGGCTTAGATGTGGGATAAAAGCTGATCTGGAAAAAATTAGGAGGCTTGGCTTGTGTGGTGTTCTCTGGTGAGGCCGGGGGTGGCGGGGAGCACAGGTTGGGCGATGTATTACAGAGATGTGGCCTTGTTTGTGCTCCACGGTGACGCCAGCAGCGCGATTCAGGGCACAGTGTCAGCTGCGCTGGCGGTGTGACAGCTTCTCACCCAGCCAAGATTCCCCCCAGCTCGCTTGTTCATCACGCTCAAAAGCACTAGAACCTTTTGCTATGTTAGTGAAATATCAAGAAGAATAATTACAGGGTGTAAAAATAGCAAGAGAATAGAACAGGAGGTCAAGTCGTTCAAAGACGTTTTGCAAGACTGTACGTGCCACGTCCCTCTTCTTTCCAGAGGTCTGCACGGCAGCTTTTCTTGGATTCTTGCCGTACCAGTGAGCATTATGGCCGCGTAATGCTGCGTGACACACAGCCCCCCCGGTCTTCCAGCTCGCTTGGTTTCTTGCTCTCGATGCATGCCCCTGTACGTGCGTCATGGCCTCTGCTAATATTATAGGCACCTGAGCACTGAGGTTGATGGGGGTGGGAGGAAAATGACAACCACGTCATTAAGCACCCCCTGAAATCTCATTGCTTCTCACCTTCGCTGGGGAAGCAGGTCACCTGGCCACAACTGAGTACAGTTTCTTTGTGGACTTCCCGGCTTACAGATGCATGGCTGGTCACACGGCCACCTTCTCCCTGTGTGTGTTCGCATTGTCTTTCTTCTGTCTGCCTCTGTCCTGGTGTCCAAATGTCCCTTTTTCCTAAGGACCCACTCATATTGGGTCAGGGCCCACCTGAAGGACTTCGATTCAACTTGATCAACTCAATGAAGGCCCTACTTCTATATATCATTTTTTGGGGGGGAAACACAATTCAACCCATAAGAAGTTGAAGATAGGATTTTTTGAAACGATTTTATTTATTTATTTTTAGAAAGGAGGAAGGGAAGGAGAAAGAGAGGGAGAGAAACATCAGTGTGTGGTTGCCTCTCACATGCACCCCCTACTGGTGACCTGGGCATTTGCCCTGACTGGGAATTGAACCAGCGACCCTTTGGTTCACAGGCGTAGCACTCAATCCACTGAGCCACACCAGCCAAGGCTGAAGGTATGATTAAAAAAAAAAAACCTCAGCAGTGTGTTTATGTATGTATTACTTGACTGCTGCTTTCAGTGGTGATGATGAGCTTGGATTGCTTTCAACATTAATCAGTTCACTTCTGCTTCGTCCTTTATAATTGCTGCTCAGTTTCTGCGCCTGGCTTTTTCAGAGTCTATTTGATGTGTAGTCTTAGGAACAGTGAGTATTTTATTAGGGCAACCATCGAGAATGTTCAGCGTGGGGCCAAAGTTCACGTGTATTTGCAATGTTAAGAGATGTTGCCCGTGGCCATTCAAAATGCCCTTGCATGGTGGGGAGCGAAGAGAACCTCACGTCTTTTCTAAGCCTTGATCCTACTGCTCAATGTCCCACCCAATCCTTGCCACTCTGAAGTGGTGTGTCCTCTCGCTTCTGATTTCTCCGATGGCCGGTTGGGTTGAGCACCTTTTCACGTCCTTGCGAGTTCGGCGTGCTTCCCGATCTCTGAAGTGGCCACTGGTATCCACACTCTCCCGTGTCCGTTCTGTTCAGTGGCTATCCTACCGATGTGCGAGAGTTTTTCAGATGTGGAACCGAGTCATCCCGTTGTAGCTATTTTGCAGCGTTTCTCCTTTGGATTTTAAATTTAAAAAACGTTAAATGGAATATAGCAACCTCTGTAGGTATTTCCTCTATGATCTCTTCTTTTGCTTTTAGGCACAGCAATTCCGTCCACATCTGTCTGGGTGTGGGTGGGTTCTCTGTCCACATCCAGCGTGTTCATAGCTGGGCGTGTCGTGGCTGAGTTCTGACTGTGGTACAGCTGGCTTGCCCAAGATCAGGGCTGGGCACAGTTTTCCTGCAACGGGCCAGACGGTAGATATTTTAGGATTCGGGGGCCCTCTGGTCTCTGTGGCAACTCCCGAACTCTGCTGTTGTCACCGGCGTGTGGCCACGGGCCATACCTAAATGAATAGGTGTGTCTCTGTGCCAAGAGGACTTCCCTCATTTGCAGAAACAGGCGGCCCGCTGTAGTTGTGAACCGTGGGATGGCACGCTGGCCATATCTCCCATTCAGCTGGTGTAGCTGGGCACCCGAGCCCTTTCCCCGACATGAGCAATGAGCACACAGTGGGACAGCCGCTGGGGAATCGAATGGGCCACGGTCAGTTCGTGGTTAGCGGCAGGAGAGGATGTTGCGTACGTGAACTCGACACATAAGATGGGTATAGAATGGCGTGTGAGCGCTGTTTCCCTTCAGGCATTTGGGTCCGAGAATCCTTTGTTTGTCAAAAGGCACGTCGTGGCTAAGTCCAGTGAGAGGGGTATTGTCCGTGCCTCACCCTGGGCGGGAGACCGAATTTCTCAGAGAGGAGACGCCAAGGTGTCGTTATTCTGCTCACCAGGGAACACTGGTAGCTTCAGATAAATACGATTGACTGCCATTTAAGGAACTAGACATCGTAGTGACATAATGAATGGAACAGCAACCAGTGACCTGATGAAGTATAAGGACGAACACTCCCTCCTCTTTTACCATGTCGATGTGCTGGTTTTAGAGACGGAGGAGGAGGAGAGAAACACTGATTCGTTGCTCCACCCGTTCATGAGATCACTGGTCGGGAGCGAACCTGCCACCTGGATGTGTCGGGGCGACGCCGTCACCGGCTGAGCTACCCAGCTCGTTTTCATTTGCTCGTTGATTGGTTACAAATGGACCAGACAGCGGCCCGTCTCCTCCCCTGTCTACGGCAGACCTGGGTCCATCCCGAATCCTCCTTGGCTTCTGAGAGGGAGCCCTGAAAAGCCCGGGGCGGAGAGCCTTGGGGACTTCCAGGTTGCGTGTCACCTGCAGTACAGGTTACCCATGCAGGTCCCTCCTGGCTGCAGTAGGAGTACGATAAAGTTCAAGGAATGAATGCACGAACTCCCGGTCCCTTGAGACTCTCCTGAAGCAAATTGAACCAAATTGTCTGGGATGTGTGCCTGAATCTGCATTGGGACAACATCCCTATGTGGTCCTTGTTTTTTAAAAAAGATTTTATTTCATTTTAGAAAGAAGGGAGAGAGAAACATACATGTGTGGTTCCCTCTCATGCGCCCCCTACTGGGGACCTGGCCCACAACCCAGGCATGTGCCCCAACCAGGAGTGGAACCACCAGCAACCTTTTGATTCACAGACCTGTGCTCAGTCCACTGAGCCACACCAGCCACGGCCTATGTGGTCCCTCCGTGGAATCCTTAGTGTGAGAACCTCACATCCCGACGTGAACTCGCACTGAGCCTGATGCGCTCTGTGAGAGCTCTTCTCCCCTGGCCCGTTTGTATCTCCCGGGCAGACAGTGGTGGGGATATTTACGTCTGATTGTTGGAAATGACTCATGGAAAAAGTGATTCTGTGTGTTCCAACCAAGTTCACCTTCTGGTTGTTTAAAGCGTATTGCAATTCTGTCTTCAAAACGCTCTGATGGTTACTAAGATCCGCATTGTTACAGAAATGAACTCTGATGGTCTGTTTAACCTTTATTTGACCCCTAATTCCTCTTAATGATGTTACACTCAAGTTATTTACTGAAAACAAGCACACACACACACAGAGCAAAAATAAACATTCCCTTGACTGGCACTTTTTAAGAAAGAAAATTCCGGCTGTGGCTGGCGTGGCTCCCTCTATTGGAGCATCATCCTGTAAACCTAAAAGTCATGGGTTCGATTCCCAGCCAGGGTACAAGCCTGGGTTGTGGGTTTGGTCCCTGGTTGGGGCACGAAGGAGAGGCAACTGATCGATGTTTCTCTCACACATCGATGTTTCTCTCTCTCTCCCCTCTTCTGTAAAATCAATAAGCATGTCCTCAGGTGAGTATTTTTGGGAAAAAAAAAGAAAGAAAATTGTGCATCCCTCTTGGTGGTAATACAAGACTTAGGAGAGGGGAAAGGGAACCGTGTGAGTCTTTTTTCGCTTGCACGACTCTTTCGATCACGTTTTCTGAGGAGCATTGCTTCAAAGGGACGTGGCATTACCACCACGTTCAATGCCGCCTCGTACAATGAAATCGCCTGCCGTGGTGAAGGGCTTTACGGCCGCCAGGATAACACAGCACATTTTCTTCACATTCGTGGGCGCCTCCGTCTTGCTCGTTGGGCCCTGCGCTGTGCAAGGGGAGCTCACCTCTTGCTTTTCTCTCTGGAGCTGTGCCCAGCACGACAGCCGCCCCTCTGTGCACACGGCATGAAGGACTCATGTGTGTGCAGGAAGGAACTTCTCCACGGAAAATTCCGCCGACCCGCTCACTCGCTGCCTTCGATGTAGAAGTGTGTTTCTCCTACGGAAAGATCAGAGGAGCGCTGTGCTTCGGGATGTGGCCTCAACGTGGTGAAAAATCCACACGCTCGAGGCTGATGGCGTGTCTTTTCTACGACCTGCATTTCCACACGTACAGCGGCACCCCCTTCCCTTTGCCGGCACCCAGTCTGGATGTCTGAATGCCAGCTGATGAGTGCTGATTTGGAACGATCCTGCTTAATTTTCTTTTTCCTTCAGAGCATTCATTTTCTTATTCCTAAGAGTTTGATTTCTCTTTCAACTTTGGTGGCTTAACAGCCTCAGAGATGCTTTGTTCGAGCCGTTATTATATTAAAATTTTTTATATTGCTTTTTAGAGAAAGAGAGGAAGAGGGGGAAAGGAGAAAGACAGAGACAGAGAGGGGGAGAGAGAGAGGGAGAGAGAGAGAGGGACATTGCTTTGTTGTTCCACTTACTGATGCATTCATTAGTTGCTTCTTGAATGTGCCCTGACCAGGGATCGAACCTGAAACCTTGATGTATCAGGACGACGCTCTAACCCACTGATCTACTTGGCCAGGGCTTGTTTGCACCATTATTAATGGAAGGGAACAAATGACCGGCTTTCCAGTCTATGTCCAACAAAGATGGCTTCGCCATAAAAGCAGCAAGCGACAAAGAGCTACAAGGGCAAAACTCATCTCCCTAAACCAAACGAAACCAAAACAAAAGTCTCGGCCCGGGGGTGTCGATGTGGGGCACAGCCAGCGGAGGTGGCTTTGCCAGGGACAGAGGTTAGGCTACTCCACTTCCCGTCGCATTTTTCAGGCGAGTCATGAAAATGCACTTGACCCTGGAACAACGTGGGGGTTTGGGGTGCTGACACCAGGCGCAGCTGAAAATTGACGTCTAATGTTCGACTCCCCAAAAGCTTGACGACCAATAGCCTGCTGTTGACCAGAAGCCTCAACGAGAAAATGAAGTCGGCTGACACATACTTTGTGTGTTACCGGTATTGTATACTGCGTCCTTACAGTAAAGTAAGCTGGAGGAAAGAAAATGTTACAAAGAAAGTCATACGGAGAGAAACTACGTTTACAGCACTACGTGTATTTATTGAAAAAATTCCACGTCGAAGTGGGCCTGCACAACTCAAACCTGTGCTGTTCCAGGGTCAACAGGAACCTTCGAAAGTCAAGTGTAAAATTCCCTGCTTAACTTTCTGTCAACCTTCCGGCTTGCCCAGGGCGCAATGACCATCATCAGTAGATCCCTCTCCCGAATGATAAAATACCTCCCTTCTGTTAATAAAATCCCATTTCAGATAAGTCAGAAGAACTACTGTTTTTTCTTTTCTGGAGTCTATTTTTTTTCTACTCTATCTTTTTGGTTTTGTGTATGGAGATGTGACTTACACAGAGTCAAATTCATTCTTTTTCAAGTGTGTAGTTCAGGCGTCTTCAGACTACCCAGAGCTCACGCTGTAATCACTATGCGTGGTGACGTGCAGTTATGAGACTTACCGGGGAGACCAGTGTGCACGGTATGTAAATGTCTCATCACTATGTCGTACCCCTGAAACTCATATACAGTTGGATATCAATGCAATTAAAATAAAAGGAAAAGAAAAACACAAAAAGAAGGAAAAAAAAAACACCCCAACATGGGTCGTTTGCAGCTCATGGCTCCAGTCTGGCCCCCTACTTGTTTTTGTAAATAAAGTTTTATCGGAACACAGCTGCTCCCATTCACTTACGTATCGTGGCTGCTTTCATGTAACCGCAGCAGCCCAGAGTAGCTGCAACAGTCTCGGTCTGCCAAGTCCAACAGCAGTTACTATGTAGCCTTTATGTCAGGGCCATACATGGGGCTCTCATTCATTCTATGGCTTTTGACCAATTAAAACAGCGCTCTCACCAGCCCCACAACCAGGATATCAACAATTTCCGTGGCCCTTAAAGGTTGAGGAAGCTACAGTTCGAGGTAAGAAATGGTTTCAGAGTGGTAAAACTTTACATTTGATGTTGCCTTGAGCTTGTGAACGTTTTAAATCAGTTAGGTATGGGTGGTTCGTCCGACGCTTGTGCTCTGTGTCTCCAGGAGGGAGATGCCGTTTCTCTGCGGGACCGAACCCCGATTTGCTGTCGAGGAATTTAGCCTTCACTGTTTGTTTTGTGTGTCTGACGTGTGGGTGGGCTGGATCCCTGCCGAAGCTCCCGGCATCCCCGTCAGCCCCTAGAGAGGCCCTAAGGGGCTGATGCCAGGGCTTCCGGGAAAGGGAGGCCCTACCTGTCCCCAAGTGCTCCCAGGAAGTACTCCCTGCTTTTGGTCTGGAATGAGGAAGCAGCCGGAATGGCTGACAGCCCTGGGGGCCCCTGAGGGGGACTCGGTGTGGGAGTGAAACCCAGGCTAGTGGGCGGGGCCGAGGCGGAGGGCAAATCCAGACTGCTGGTCGCGGTGGTGGCTTGGGCCCTGATTCGCCTGGTCTCTCATCAGCCAGCCCGGCTTCCCGGCCGCTCCAGCACGCGCGCTGGCTGCAGCAGGGATTTCTGTGCTTCGGGACTAAATGCGCTTCTGACTGACGCCTGTCATCTGATGCCCAGAGAATCACCAGCACACGGGATACCTACATTGAGGCCACGGTTGAGGACTTTATGATACGATGTAGTTCTGTGGGAAACAGGGCCTGCCTTGTAATTGTCTGTGCATCCAATTCTTTCTTTCTTTCTTTCTTTCTTTCTTTCTTTCTTTCTTTCTTTCTTTCTTTCTTTCTTTCTTTCTTTCTTTCTTTCTTTCTTTCTTT
>CM052552.1:68584993-68626719 GCA_028533065.1 Trachops cirrhosus
GGTTTTAAAAATGGAGATATAAGTCACCTACCAGAAAAATGAATCCTTCTCAATGTCCATTTTAGTGATTTTAGTCAAATGTCGTACCACTCTCTACTACCAACTTTAGAACAGTTTCGTCTCCCTCCAGAAGAAAACCGTGCCTGTCAGTGTTCCTTTCTATCCCCCGCCCCAGGGCCCACCAAGATCCTTTCTCCCTCTAGGTTTGCTTATTCTGAATATCTCACGCAAACGAACCTGTACCATATGTGGCTTCTGTGTTTGGCGTCTTCCCCTTAACGTGGTGTTTTCCAGGCTCATCCACACAGCGCCACGACTATTTCTGCAAGATCGATTAACCCAAGAGGAAAGGATGTTGTGGGTTGTACCCAGTGCAAAGTCACACATCATCCTAATGCATGGGACCCTACAGAGCTGTAGCCGGACTGGTTCTTGGATTTCGTGGATTCTGTATTTGTGGTGCGCATTCGTGGTTCTGTGGAAATTCAACAAGGGTCTTCTTTTAAACTTGGATTTACTGGGGTAGCTTTGGTTAATAAAATTATATAGGTCTCAGGGGCATAATTCTGTAAGACAGCGTCTGTGTGTTGTGTTGGTGCATGCTTGATGTTCCTTTTTATTTCCCTCCCCCTCTGGGCATTTGTAAATACGTCCAATTACACCTCCAGTCCCATGGCAGGACCTTGCCCGTGACACGGAAAAGGAGGGGCTTGTTTGCAACTGTTTATGTACAGCAGAGGTGAAAGTTCAAGGACGTCCACCACCTCCCGTCTTATTCTCATTTCTGCACATCGGAGAGGACTGTCCCCTCGTTCTGCAGGGCCGAGGAAAGCAAGCAGATCCTTTGGAGAACGTTTTGGGAGGCCATTCTCTTTGTGGCCACCGTTGTTGGGCTGGAAGGACAGGGGACGTGAGGGACAAGGCTGAACAAACGAGCCGCCCACCAATCGCTGGAAATCGGCAGTGCGTGTGGGCAGAGCCGCTTGCTGTGTCCCGGCGAGGGCTGTGCGGAATGACTGTGTCGTGTAAGGGCCAGCTCATGGTGGTGGGCTTGCCTGGCGCTCTGTTCGCGTCACGTCTGAGCCCGGGAGTGAGGGAGCACACTCACTGGTCAGCTGTCGTTTGGGGGCTCCCAAACACAGGTTTTACTGTGAATTTCCAAAGTCTGGGCCTGGGGCCGCCGCCAGCTTTTCATGCCTCTCCCCACATCTCGGGGGAGTATTTTCTCCCCTCCTTGGCGATTTCCAACGCCTTTGCCCCGCCTCGCAGTGACCGGAGGGCAATGCGGTGATATCATTGCTCCCGTGTGGGACTGTGGCTGGGAATTCCATTAAGAGAAGGTTCCACCTCGGATGCTGGGTAGCAACAGCTGCATGGATGGAACATTCCAGAGTCTTTTTCGTTGCAATGTTTTCCATTTTTATACGTGCAAGGAAATGTGTGCTTAACTGAGCTCAGCTGTTTGGAAATTCACAGAAAGTATGAGATAATACCTATCTTTGCCATTTAAGCAATTTTAAGCAATAGCAGGAGAGATGTGCTTGCTTTAACAGTGTTTATGAAATACATATTTTGTGCCAAGCACCAAGGGAGGTTTCAAAAGGGCAGTGTTTAAAGTCTGACTGATACAATAAAATGTGTGCGCCTAAAAGAATATGAGTTTGTTTTTTTAAGAATGAGAAAATGAAAGGTCACTGTAAGCTACATGGTTCACGGGAGTGGTGAGTTTTGAACTGTACTTTCGCGGATGGAGTTTTAAAATAAATGTGGAAGAGTACATGCAGAAAGTGAGTGCATGCATCTTCAATGTGGAGCTTGGTGACATTTCCCCCCCCTCTTTAAGCCACACCTGGGGATATATTTATTGGGAAGGGAAAGAGAGAGAGAGAAATGTCAATGTGAAAGAGAAACATTGATCAGTAGCCGCCCATATGCGCCTGGACTAGAAAAAGAACCCGCTACCTTGGTATGTGTCCTGACTAGGAGTCGAACCCACAACCTTTTGGCGCATGGGACGATGCTCTAACCAACTGAGCCTGTCAGGCAGGGCTGCAGAGTGCTGACTTTTTACAAGTGAGCACATCCATCTCGTCAGCACCCAGACCAAGAAAGGAACATTCCCAGCCTGCCGGGTCCCGCCCCCCCCCTCCCTCCCCGTCTCCCTCCGCGTCTTCCCTCCCAGTTTCTACCCTCCGCCACCTGTCGGAGCGGCGCGGATTAATGGTGCCTTTGCCGGACCTGCTATGTGTGGAATGAAGATGCAGACCGCAAGAAGCATGTCTCCGCTGTCAGAGGAAGACGGATGCTCTTTTGTGCAGCTGCTCTAACCCGTCTGGATGTCAGACGCGTAAATCCAGGCGCTCGCAGACTGTCCATTTGTATCGCTGCGTGGTATCCCCGCGTATGAATCTACCACGTAGATCCCTTGCATCGCTGTGGCGATTTCCGCGATGTCCAGCGTTAGGGTGCTTGGAACACTGTTGCCGTGGTCGTTGAAATGCGTGTCTTTTGCTGGATCGGTATTTACCCAGGAGCAGGAGGGCTCAGTCGAGCAGATTCCTCGTCCATTTTCCCAAGTGGTCGTGCCAGTTCACACTCCCACCAGCAGAGGGCGATGTTCCGGAGGGGGGCTCCCCAGTGCGGCCTGGACAGTCCGATGCGGGTGCTGTCAGTGAGCAGAGGGAAACCATGCTATAAAGAAAGCGCTGTGCTGGCCCGACCTCTCGCTCAGGGAGGGTCTGAGGGCTTTGCTGTGCTCCAGCTCCAGCTCCTTTGCAAGTGCACTGTGACTTCCAGGCAGCCCCGGGCTTCCTCGGCTGCCCCATTTCACCCGGAGGGCTCACGCCCTCCCGGACTGGACGGGAACTTCCGTTGGACACCGCGGGTGGGCTTTTTTCTTCGCTCTTCCTCCTCTCACGTGTCACAGTGGGGCCGGATCCTGAGAAACTCCAGAAGACAGGAGAATAATGGGGTTTCCTGGCAGTCGTTAAAAATAGCTAGAGGCTCTTCAGTTTGGAGTTTCTTGCTCCCTACCTTTGGCAAAATGCAGTAAATTCATCTCAGTCTGCATTAATGTAAATTGCTTCAGACTGTGAGGGAACCAGTTTCAGCACTGTGTTGCCCCATACCAGAGCTTCTAGCCACATGTGGTGGTTTAAGTTTAAATTAATTCAAGTTCATGTAATACGTTAATAATACGTTAATAAAGAAAATGAGCCCTGGCTGGTGTGGGTCAGTGGATTGTGTGATGGCCTACAAAACAAAGGGTCGCTGGTTCGATTCCCAGTCAGGACACATGCCTGGGCTGCGGGCCAGGTCCCCAGTAGGGGGCGTGCAAGAGGCAACCACACATTGATGTTTCTCCCCCTCTCTTTCTTCCTCCTTTCCCCTCTCTCTGGAAATAAATAAATAAAATCTTCAAAAAAAAAATGAAATGAAATAAAAAATCTCATTCTCAGTCATGCCAGCCACCTTTCCAGGGCTGAGTATCCGCATTTGGCCCATCGCTATCACACTAGACATTTCCGTCCCTGCAGAAAGTTCCAGCGGACGGCCCTGCACAAGGTGACACCAGCGGAAGAAAGAAGCGAGGGTCCGGTTAGGCGTGCCCGTGTGGCCTCGCACCCCGTTTTGGATGGAAACGTCTGGTCTTCCATGGAAGCGGCATGGCCGTAGCTACGCTCTCTGTGCCATGCGTTTCTGATTGCAGCCCTGTCTCCTGGAGTTGTTGCCTGTGTTCAGTTTCCCTCGCCCACGGTGACTTTCTTTTCCCCTGGCTGTGCAATAAAATCTGGGTGGGGGGGCATTTTCCCCAAACTCGAACACCACTGGGGCTCAGGACAGCGTGTTGATCTACGGTTCGTGTGTGAACAAACAGCTCTCCGAGAAAAGTGCCATCGGTAATGCAGTGGCTCCTGACCGACCCACCGCGGCAGGCTGGGGCGGAGTGACGTCAGCGACCACCGACCCACTGCGGCGGCCAGGGGCGGGGTGACGTCATCGACCAGCCCCGCCAATCCTGTCTCAGGGCCCGCTGCCCACGGCCTCTGGTTGGCTGGTCTGGAACAGGCTGCCAGAGCACTCGCTAAGGCTTAGAAAAATGTACTTATACTGACCGTTTTTTGTTTTTGTTTTTCCACGTTGCTGAAAACCAGTAACATATTCAGCTCTGCAAAGTTTTATTTTTTTAAAAATCAGAATAAAAAGGTTGCTATTGATCCGAGCTTTGGGGGAGCTCAGATCAACAGAAATTGGAAGTCCAGCAGAATCTGTTTCTCCTTCGTTGAGCAAAAGGTGAGAATGAAGTCCCAAGGGTAGACTAGATGGATCATATGTGTATATTTATCCAAAAACATTTACTGAGTACTTATCACCTACTGAACACTGAATTGGGTCCTGGGGATGCAAAGGTGACCGAAACCGGCCTACTCCTGTTCTCACAGCCCTTATAATCTTGGAGGGCAGGCCAGTGTTTCAAGAATGCAAGAAGTACCATAAATACCTTTGGCTGCTGTGGCTCAGTGGATTGAGTGCCGGCCTGCTCCAACCAAAGTGTCGCCGGTTTCATTCCCAGCCAGGGCATGTGTCTGGGTTGTGGGCCAGGTCCCCAGTAGGGGGCGCGCAAGAGGCACTCACACATGGATGTCCTTCTCTCCCCACTCTCTAAAAATAAATAAATAAAAAACTAAAAAAAAAAAAAAAAAAAAGAACTACTGTAAATAGGCCCAGAAGAAGCTGACCTCATTGGCAAAGACTGAGCTGGCGGTTAGGGAAATGTCAGCTGGGTGGGCCAAAATATTTTTATTTTTGTACAAGAAGTAATAGCAAAAGAAGGGATGTGAAGGAAAAGGGGTCAAGACCTCTGTATTTTATCTCCTGGTGTATTAGTCACCTATTGCTTCACTGCCTAGCAAATCACCGCCTAGCACCTAAGAACAACAAGCACTTATCACCTCATGGTTTCTAGGGTAGGGATTTGGGAGCAATGTAGCGGGGTGGCTCCGACCCAAGGGCTGGCTCGCCAGCCTGCAGTGAAAGACCTCAACCCTGGCCGAAGCCACCTTAAGACTCCCTGGAGGCTGGGGGGTGGGCTTTGAGGATAGCCCCCTCCCTCGGCTTTTGGCAGGTAGCCTTGATTCTTCTTCTCTGGCGTTTAGCACAATGCCTCTCCCTCACCAGCCGGGCCTGGCCAATGGCTGCTTGAGCCTCTGCAAACATGGCAGTTGACTTCCCCCAGAGTGAGTGACCCGGGAGAGAACACGGGGCCCACAGTGCCTTCTGTGGCTTACTCTCGAAAGTCACTTGCCTGCACTTCACCCGTATTCTATGTGTTGGAAGCAAATCACGCAGTCACAGAACGGGACTTGGGTCCTGCCTTTTGAAAGGGAAATGTATCAGAGAATCCGTGCGCATATTTTAAAACCATTGCGGCTACGCTGGTTCTTCTCTATCTGCGGGGTGGAGGGACGGTTTCTATACGTCCCTGTGAGCTTTAGTGTCCTCATGGGAGAAGTGTGTGTCACGAGACCCGTGTCACAGTCTGCTCAGAGGAGCAGGTGAGGTGCCATATGCGAAGAAAGCTTTGCAAATCCTAAGGAGTTACGTGGAGGTTAGTCGCTTCGGAAAGTGCAGAGACACAGGGTTCCTCGACACTTATAAAGTGTATTCAGTTCAGGACACTGGTTGGGTTTCCAGGACGAGTCAGGAGTGAACTGGGCTCTGGAAGTCTCTCTCCGAGTCCTCATTTTCCTTCCGTTCTAGTGGAGCTCCAGCCTGACAGGGGTTGGGCCCCTCCCTATTCCTTTGCTTTAACTCATTTTTCACTCTGCTTCCCTATCTTTGGTGAATTCCTTGATGCAATCTCCTAACCACAGTTTGCTTTCCTGGCTGTGTTCTGATTAGATTCTGTATTTAAATTGCAATGACTTTTTTTTTTCATCCCCAAGCCATCTTGTTTTTTATTCTTCCCATTCACCTGTTTTTTTTTTTTTTTAAATAGCAACATTTGTTTCCATTCATAGATGTTGCTGATGTCTGCTCGGGTTTGGGCATTAGTGGGTTACACTTCAAAGGAGTTAGAGTGACAGACTCGCAGAAGAGGAAGACTAAAGAAAACAACTGGTCCCTGGCCATGTGGTTCACTGGTTGGAGTGTCATCCCATATACCAAAACGTTGCGGGTTCGATTCCCGGTCAAGGTGCATACCTGGGGTGCAGGTTTTATCCCTGGTCGGAGTGTCTACGGAGGTAACTGATGGATGTCTCTCTGCTCTCCTCTCTCTCTCTCTCTCAAATCAACAACGAGGATAAAAAGAAAGAAAGAAACAACTGCAGACAGGGGAAGGAATGCCTTCCGTTAACAAAGAGCAGATCTTACTGCATCGACGCCACAGGCATTCCGTGTGCTATGGGATTGCTGTGAGCACTCTCTTTCAGCCTCATTTCTTCCTACGTGTCTTAATATGGGGCCATGAACAGTCGTGATGGGCGGAATGCCCGCTGCCACGAGTCTGCAAGCTCCTCTTTACCATCTGCTGTCTGCGCGTCGGGCCTGACTCCATAGTGTGTGAGCTCCCCATGTGCAGAGTGTAGCTGCGTCTCTCACCAGGGCGTCGGTGGGAGCTTCCTCTGCTGTTCACCTGATTTCTCATCTGTTGACCTTCCCAGTTCCGCCAACGTGGCTGCATTTGAGCAAACGTTTTTATTAAAGCAGAGTTTTTTGCCGGTCATTGCCTCACTTCCCACCCCTCTCCTCCCAAAGCTCGGTGTGCAGAAGGGTGCGCAAAGTGCCAGAGGAGCGACGTCGTACAAGCACAAGTGTGACAGCCACCCCCCCGCACGACTGTCTGCACTCACTCAGCGTCTTTAAGGGGCGCACGGTCTGGTTTTATCAGTGGCTACTGCACCACGTGCTATGCATTTCCGGAACTCGAGGCATAGCTGACACTTTCCCAGAATGCATTGCTAAGAGTTTCTGAAGTCACTGGCTTCCCCCATGGCTGTCAGAGTCCTTTTGGCCGCTGTGACAACAGCTGAGGCCACGGTGCTTCGGCTGCAGACAGTGCTGTTAGGTCTGCAGACAGCCTCGTGGGCAGAGGTACCTTTAACTTTTTCTGTACGTCTTTGACTAGAAGTCCGATCCGAACCTGTTACTACCTTTGCCAGGTTGCCTGGGGCCAGCCTCGCCAGGGCTCACGCGATGGGTGGCTTACTGTGCGTTTGCAGAGTGAATAAACAAAGCCACAAATAAAAGACAGGTAGGCCCTTGGGTAATTCAGCCTGCTGACTTTCAGCATCATCATTTAAAAAATGAGGTAACTGTATTAACACTTCAGAGACAGCTACATAGAGGGTCCAGCAGAAGTAAGGCCTGCTTGGGTGTAGTTAGTGAGGTAATAATATGAGTGAAATATTTGTAGTTTTAATGTGAACATTTCAGCTAAAATGTCATAGGATGCGCTTGAGTGTGATATTTTTCTGTTACAGAATCACATGCTTATGATTTTGTAAGAAAAGGGCGTTATTTGTGCCGGACCCTGTATACTTTATATTTTTAAAGATTTTTAAATTAAATTTCTGGATACTGGACTATAATGAAAAAGAAAATTAGGTCAATAATCTACCCCAATGTTACATCATAGTTAAGTATTATCCAGTGATGATTTTTCAGGAAACATTCAGAAACCCAGGATATTTTTTATTAATACGATCATCATTATAAACTGCTCTGTGTCCCCTAGTCGCGGACTTGCTATCTGTCTCCGAAGATTAACGTACGGTTTAGGAACTGATTCCCAATTTGCGTCGGTCACGGAGGGCCTGCCACCTGAAAACTCATCAAGGACATGCACGATGATGTACGACATAGTGCGGGAACGCGTAGGGCTGGGACGGGGACGAACTCTGTCACCATGCTGCTCGATGCCCTGCCCGTGCGTCAGCCCTCGTCCCTGATCACAAGAGCTCGTGCTGCTGTTTGGAGTGTCCTGCAGTAGTTGGATCACACAGGCATCTGGGTTGTCAGTCACGGTGTTGTGTGTTGGGAAAACCCCTTTCGCAGTGTCTCTGTATGGATTTGTCATGGGTGGCCGTGGCAGCCCCAGACTCTCGAGGTTTCTGGAACGCCGGACGGGCTCTGTAGAATGCATAAAACACCTGTGCGGGGAATCCCCAGTTTCCCGGGAATTTCGCTCTGTTGTGACTGATGGGATAGCTGATAAAACAGCTGGTGCTAAAGCCACTAAGGACAGGTATCTTTGGGGGACAGATCTTCTTTAGAATGACTGGGGATGAAGACTGGTGGCTAAGGCTGTTGGCTATGGTGTCACCGTCTCAAATCCCTGCATCGGTTGCATCAGGCACAGCTTCTCACTCTCTCTGAGCCTCGGTGTCTCCACTGTGAGAGGGGAGGACGATGGTTTTTGAGGATTACAGCAGAAGTACTAGGCGAACCGTGGAATGCTTAGCGGAGCTCTCTGGTTATAGAAAGGGTTCAATAAACAGGAAACAGAAACGCAGACAGGAAAGTCAATGCGTGCCATTTCTTTCCCCTTGACGCAAAGAGTGAAAATTTACACCTGGAAACACAAGAATGCAGGGTGGTCACTGACTGAGGTGGCTTTCTTGTTTTTAACAAGATACTCCTTGTGGAGTTAGAGTGTGGTCCTTGGAACGAGAGGTGGGGACTGCGGGCAGGAAAATGTCCAGCGTTAGAAAGGGCACTTTACGGGAGGCGCCTTGCCGTGCTTGGGGACCTCCCTGCTGTAGAGGGGGAACCTTCTTAGGAAGTTTCATTTTCAATTTTGTTGCTGATGCCACGTTGTGTTCTCTGTAGAGACCTTCTGAGTATTGGACTTGCCGATACAGTTTCGTGGCCTGAATTATTCCGCTTACCTGTGAGTTCTGATACATTTGATTCCATGAGTATAATTTGATAGACACAGCTGGAAGAGAGGCTGGCTAACACAATAAGATTTTTAACTTGTTATTGATGCAGCAAGATTGGAAACATGGACCCGGTTACAGCTAGTCTGGTTCATAGGACTCTCTAGCTACAGAAAACTAATTTGTTTCTTAACAATTCACAGGGTTTGGCATATTCAGTATAGACTTGTTTATAACGTAGCTCTGAATATTCAGTCCTTTACATGCATAGACTGAAAAAAAAACCCAAACAACCCAGGAGTTTAAGCCTTCTCCAATGCAAATATTTGGCAGACAATTAAAAAATTTATCTCCCCCCAACTCAATTAAGTTATTATGCTTTCTTTAGTACTCAAAATTAAATCACGCTCTACCTAGTCTCAATTTGCTTTATGTTGTTGGCCATTAAATCATATGCAGTTTCAGGACTCACGTGGGTTGCCGAAACACCTCTCCACGGCGGCAGCCTTGGAAGGAGATTGTTGATGTCGGGAAACGGGGCGGGAAAGCCAACCCGCCTGCTCCCGAGTGTTAGGGGACGCCCCTCCGACATCCTTGTGAGAAGGGGCTTCAGAATCTGGGGGATGCTTCTCCGACAGGAAGCATTGCCTGACGCCCCACTGTAGTCATCCTCGGAACGGGGTCCCTGTGCATCTTGTGCAGACAGGGGCAGGCTGGAGAGGGAGGCTCTTCCTAGTGGGGACGCAACGCCCAGATTCAGCAGTCCGCCCTCTCTTAGACTGGGGCTACGGAGAGCTGTGTATCCCCTCTCAGGGCTGCCGTTAACCCCTCCAGCTTCGCACGACTGAGCACAAATGGATCCTCGTAGGTTTTCCGCTTTCTTCTTGGTTCCGCTGGATTTTTCGTCTTTATTGAAACCGGCCTTCCTGAGCAGCTGGGTTTGAAATATGGAGTGGTGGTTTTGCTAATGGGAAACAACTTTACCCAAAATAAAACCAAAGATGCACCCCTGCCCCCTTTACCATTGTCATAAAAAACTACAGAGAGAGAGGGAGTAAAATTGGGACATTTCCTTTAAAAAAATTTAATTGTAATTTGTCTCTTAGGTAGCCAAAAATAAGATGTGCAAATGAGATAATATATATTTTTAATGAGGTTTTCCTGGGCTGGATTCTCGTCCAGGCTCCATTTGCTAGGGGCTTATTTTTATCTGGGTTCTGCCTTTTCTAAAACGATTGGAGGCAATGATTTTCTCAGGACATCACATTCTTGGCTCACGCTATACCCAGACGGGCTGCAGCATTTTTCTTTAAAAGTATCTTTTCCTTCTTGTTTCTCATCTTTTATTTCTCAAAATACACATGCTTTTTATAGATATGGGAGCAATTTTCCAATTGGGCTCTCCAAAAATAGTCTGAATTAGAACATATTAAGGGAAAATCATAATTTACCCACAGAAGCACATCATGTTTTATTTTATTAAAAGCAGTACTGAGCGGCTGCAGACAGGAAGAACACGGAGCGGAGATTTTTCTCTTGGCTATTATCGAAGCCGTGGTTTTGTTTATGCGAATCATGTTTAATGGGCATGTTCATTAAAGATAAAGTTAAGCACAACGAGTTTCTTTTCTGCCTTGCTATGTTTATAAATCTCCTCGATTATCCTCCTGGGGGTTGGAGGAGCCCAGAGGGCCGTATTTACGAGGCTACCCGTTTCCCCGCTGTGGAGTGAACGCTGAGAAAAGATTCCGGAGCACCTTGCCCCTTGGGTCCCTCTCTCCTGCCTGCACCCACGGACCCCTGTCTGGCTCACATTCTGTCTTTCCAGTCAGCATTAGGGCAGCGGCCCAGACTCCTCATGTGCAATTTAGTCTCCACGTTGCATGAAATCAGTACGTTTCATACAGCTGTACCCCGACCTCATTCTGTCTGCCTTGAAGGTGGCGGACACTTTCTGTGGATCTTCAGCCACGTCCAAATCCCTCCGCCTCCATGGGGCTGCAAGTTCAAAAACTCGACACCAGGAAATAGGCAAATAGCACAGCACCCAGCAATTGTCCTCTTGGGCTTTCGTGTCCCAGAAATGAAATTCGTGTGCCCACAAAGACCCAGGTGTGAATGTTCGTAGTGGCTTCTCTGTCATAACCCCACATGGCAGGCAACGCTCGGTGTCCTACAACAGGAGGCTGGGTAAACTAATGGTTGCACATCCCTGCTGTGAAATACCACTTGGCGGTAAAAAGGAACAGACTATTCATAACGCAACCATTCGGATGTATCTCCACGGAAATATGCTGAGGGGCCCTCGTTGGTGTGGCTCAGTGAACTGAGTGCTGGCCTATGAACCCAAGGATCAGCGGTTCGATTCCCACTCAGGACACATGCCTGGGTTGCGGGCCAGGTCCCCTGTAGGGGGCGCATGAGAGGCAACCACACATTGATGTTTCTCTCCCTCTTCCTCCCTCCCTTCCCTGCTCTCTAAAAATAAATAAATACAATCTTAAAAAAAAAAAGGAATATGCTGAGGGAAAAAAGGCAATCAGTCATTCATCAAAGGCTGCTCCAGAGACAGAACAATTCCTTGGCATTTACAGCTTGCTGCTCACATGAGCACAGATGGAATCTGGTCACCACAGAAAGCCCCCCAGCCAACGGTCGTAGGTGTTAGCTGCTGAAACAGCCTGGCAGACAGGAAAACGTACGCGCGGAGGGGACGTGGGTGAGTGCAGAAAGAGCTCACCACCGAAAATGAAAGGAAGGAAATCTACAGATAAGGTGGAGAAAGAAGGACAATAGGAGAGAGGGATAATAGGACAGAAAGGAGAAGACAATCAGAGCACCCCTGTAGCAAGTCCGATGTCTAAATAACAGGGGTTCCAGAGAGCGAAAAAGAAGAAACCAGGAATAAATTGTAAATACTTGTTTAATGTCCGATGAACTGATTTCTCACTCCGACAGGAACGTGGCGGCAGCTGAGTTCTGAATCGTCTCTTCCCAGGAAACATACAACAGCCACGCACAGGCCACCTTTCCGGTGAATCTGGGAGACGGAGGAAAACCTGCTGACTCCAGGTTATAAGCACAACTCCCACGTCGGGATCAGGAAGAAGCTTGTATGGTGAGTCGCAGTGGTTTCTGGTTTCGTGGGTCATAGTATAGACACGGAGTTGGCAAGTGCCAGGGAAGATGAACCTGGGAGCCACCTACGTGGACGCGGTCGTGGGAGTCACTGGAACGTGTTCTGGGGGGTGGGGCTTCCAGAGGGGCCCTGCGTGCTGCAGACACTTTGAGCAACACAGCTGGGCAGCAGGTCTCGGAGCCCCGGCTCCACGCTCCGGGCACCTCCGGGAGCTCTGAAGAGTCCCGCTGCCCAGGTTTCACCCGATAGCCGGACATCCAGTCTTTGGGGACCCAGGCGTCAGTGGTCAATGACAGGTCTAAAGGCAGAGCCTGGGGATGAGATGTCAAACTCGATCATGCAGGTGCCTTCCACAGGGAAGCAAGCCAGGGGCGGCAGCCTCCGGGCAGCGGCACCACGGCAACGTGGGCCCAGTTCCTAGCAGATCTGCCCGTTTTCCAAGAGGGGCAGGCATTGGATGGTTGCTGGAAAGACAGTGAATTCGTACGTGCGGCCAGGGGCTACTCTCCCGGACGGCACAGCTCCAGGACAGCCCGTACGCCCCAGTCTCAGTTTCCTCCCAGCACCGCACGCGGCCTCCCAGCCTGATGAGCCATCACAAGTTGTGAAATAATGACCCCAAAGAGCTGGTGGTCAAGTGGAATTTCTGCAAGTGGCTGGCAGGTATATAACAATACGTTCATGGAAGATGTTTTACATTATAACTCCTGTCCTTGAAATGCAAATCTGTAGCAACAAGTAAATGACACGTTTCACAGTGGGACATAATATTGCAAATATCTGGGAAGAGTCAGGCAACTAATACATGTCTGGCGGAATGCTTTCTGGAGCTATTACCGAGGATGGTAACAGTCCGATAAAACTCACTCCTTTCTCTCAGGCATCCCGGTTCCGGTTCTAGTGCATCATGGCTCCGCGGGCAGCATCCTGGGCTGCCCCCTGTAATGATTCAGCAACTCCCTCGGAAGGAACCTAAAATGCAGCCAGATTAGCGAGCGTCGGCGAGGCTGACACGCAGCCCCACTGTGGACGGCGCCCCCTTCTGGCAGCCACCGTTGGAGGAAGCCTGCAGCTGTGCCCCGAGGGGACCGGTGGGGGCCCCTCCTCAGGCACCCCATACCTAAAACCTGCCCCTGAGAGAGGAGCCCCGAAACATTTAGTTTGGAAGGACAAGCGGGCTCCGTGCGCAAGGCCCAGCCCAAAAGCCTTTTGGAGCGCTGGGCTCAGGGACGCCCGCTGCGCCCGGCACCAGCGTGGCTGTGCGCACATCTTGGGGCATCTCTGGGGGCACGTGTGTGGTGGGACACCCCTGGGGTCTCTTGCCTGTTTTATTCTGTGAAGTTGTAGATGCAGAGCTGTCTGTGACAGCTGGCCGGAAGCCTGGGAGCACACGGGAAGTGGCCCTGGTGTTCGTGCGGGCGGACCGGCTTCGTCACCAGCGTCAGGGGCACCGGAGGCTTTGCTCAGCTCACTGCGGGCCCCCACCCTGTGCGGGGTCTTCGTTGGCGCTGGCGTTTACGTCTCAGCCTGGAGACGCCCGTGGTCTGCAGGCAGCTGCATTCGCAGGGCGCTGGACTCTCGGGCTCCCACCCGAAATCTTGGCGCAAGCGCAGTGCACCGTCCGAAACCACAGGGCTGTGGTCCCGGACGGCCAGCGGTCCTCTCGCTCCGACTCTCGGGTTGCCGCCGCCATTCCCAGGCTTGGCCCACCGGCGATGCTGCTGTTCTTCCGACGCCCCCTGGGGGTACTGTGGGCCTGTGGGTGCCGCCACTGGGGCTGCTGGCCACCCCGGTACAAACAGAGCCAGTCTCCAGGCCCTGCACTCGGCCCTGGCCCTCCTCTCCCCACCAGGGGTCCGGCCGTGGGGGGGTTGTGACGATTCTGCTTTCTGGGAAACCGATCGAGTCAGCCTCCAAGGTGGCGCCCAGGAACTCTTCCCTCCCGATGGGCACAGCGTTGCGCAGTTCGCCCCGCCGGGATGCGACCGACCGTTAATTACAACACGATCGGATGGGATGCAAGTGTTGGGCTGGGACATGCGGAGTGGGGGAGGGGTAGGACTTAGAAGGCCTGGCTACTTGTGCCTTGGATCACCTGCCCTGGGGGCAGCCCGTTGTCAGGGCCTGGACGCGTGCGCGGCCCACGGAGAGGCCTTTGTGGTGGGAGCTGGTGTCCATTGAGGAGCCCCGCACCACGTGCCTGGCCCCGCCCACGCGCCCTCTGGGGAGTCATCCTCCGCCGGCCCCAGCCAAGCCTCCAGAGGACCGCAGCCCTGACCGCAGCTGGACTTGAGCTGCACGGAGACCCGCAGCCAGAGCCCCCCTGGCGAGTGGATCCCGGAGAAACTGTGGCAGGTAACGGTCCTGTTCTGTTACATCGATACCTTTTCCTCCATGTTGTTACGCAGCGGCGGATGATCAATATGCAATAGTTCAGGGCCCAGCCATGGCCACTGGCGGTTCTACAAAGTGCCCTGCCCCTTGCTGAACTAGTGGGTTGGCCAAAAGTTCATTTGGTTTTTTTCTGTGTGTGTGATGGCGCTGGCAGTGCTTAGGCGTCTTTAAGTTCATTCGGAACAATTCTGTTACACTGCATGGTGACAGCTGTCATATCCGCGTGCATTAAAACAACTTAACATGGGTGAATTTTTGTGCAGCCATTTTAATACTGAAGATGGAAGAAAATACGCCACATTTTCGGCATATTACCCTTTATTATTCCAAGAAAAGTAAAAACGCAACTGAAGCACAAAGATTTGTGCCGTGTGTGGAGAAGGTGTGTGACCGAACCAACGTGTCAAAAGTATTTTGCCAAGTTTCTTGGAACCTTTGACATTTTGGCCAATTAATTCTCTGCTGTGGGGCTGTCTCATGCCTTGGAAGGTGGTTAGCAGCACCCCTGGCCTCTCCCCACTAGAAGCCAATAGCGGGAGACAGCCGACATGCTCAGAACATCCAAATCAATCCCATTATTGGTGAAAATAAAAATCTGTCTTTTATTTTAGAGAAAAAACTAAGCGGACTTTTTGGCCAACCCGATACAATCTTATTTGTGCTACCAAATATTGTGCCGTCAGTGGTACAAAGAAGTAATTTTCAGTAAACGGTACTTATTAAGTAATTTAATACTTGTCAGTCCTGATGTGCTTTCAGCATTGATTTGGAAAAAAAAAATCAGAAATGGTGTGAGATTTCAAAGGAAAAAACACGGTCATATTTTAAAATGTCAGTGATATAAAAAATGTAATTACATTGAAAACATCGGGAATGTGAAGGAGGCAGACACCTCCCGCTGGGCTGATCTGCCATCCTGCAAGGTGCGAGGGGCTGCTGTTCGCAGGGATGCCGGAACTCCGTCTCCTTCGTCTCGCTGTGCGCTTTTCGAGACTTGTTTCCTTCACCCTCGTGCAGGAATCACAGCAGAGCCCTGCGCAGGCGCCAGAATGGAGACGTGCCTGCGTTCGGTGAGAAACTGTAAGTTTCCGTCTGCAAACAGTGACAGATGCGCGGGTCACGTGTGCGGGAGAGGTGGGCCGACGGAGAAAGCATCAGCCTGGGTCGGCGGGGTCCGGGGCGCGGCGCTAACCTCCCGCGTCTGTGTGGTCCCGAGTAAGTGGGAGACAGAAGGTTCTCGAAAGGGAGGGTGTGATGAGATGATTCGCTGCTGCCTCCTCCGTCCCGTTCTGTGTTTGTCGTGATTGCGATACACAGTTGCTTTCAGTAACTGCGTGATGGAACCCAAACGTGTCCCTGAGGGGACGGTCAAACGGCCCTCGGCGCAGCGCGAATGGGAACGGAGCCCAGCAAACCTCGGCCGACACTTAATCGAATCCAATCACAGCGTGTTCGCGTAACGGGATGGAAACAAATCTGGGTCATTTAATACACCAGCAGGACTCTGAGTTTTCACCGTGTGCAGCGAGCACGGACTGTCTTTTCACGGGGATCTTCCATTCCTGTGGAAACATTATGCATGAATTGTTCCCGGGGTCCAGAGGGCCAAAGTGAACTATCACCTTTCCTGGCATCCCTGAAAGAAATAGAAAGTGTGTACTCCAGAAGGGCTTTACACACCCACACACGCGTGCACACACAATTTTGGAAGTGCCATACTTACGTGCCCTGTTTTCTTTTTCTTTCTATGGATGACAGCGTAATAATGGAATATTAGCCCCTAAGGAACATCTCCAAGGTTTATCTTACTGACTTCGGAAGACGTGCAATAACCGGGGTGTGGAAACCGACTGGACACTCAGTCACGTGGTGGATATTAGACAGCAGGGCTCTGTGGGTCTGAATCTCGCATGGTTCTCCCGTGGGGCTCAAGCCAGACCAGGAGACAAAAGGAAACTCTTTGCATTTTCCACTTCTGACTCTGAGAGCGAGGCTTCATTTGCAGGCTGATTGGCCCTGATTACCTGCAGGTGGCCGATGGAGACCCGGAGCAGAAGCCCCGCCGAAGCCCCCGCTTAGCTGTCCCCCAGGGGACCCTGCCTCACTGCTAATCTCCTGCGTGGACCCTGCAGACAGGGCCACGTTTTAATACGGGTGTTAAAGGTGTTTGTCAAGCTCCCAGGCAGCCAGAAGACGGCCGGGCGGATTTACAGTGCCGTTTCACTGAAAGCACAGTGGCGTTTTTGGGGAGGACACTCCCGTAAGAGTGGAGCCTGGAAGGGAGGGCAGAAAGGCAGTCTGCTTGAGGGAGCTTGACCCTGTCAGGCCTCCTGACCACCTCTGTTCTCTGTTGCTCTCACCTGATGGGGCCGACTCTGCTCTGCAGGCGGGCGTGGGGTGATAGTGTCTGCTCCGCCTGGGCCCTGGCCTGCCTGCCCGCAGGACCCAGTGCCTGGTGTGAAGGCGGAGGGGGAGCCCCTCTCCTGCTCTCTCAGTCGATCTTACTTTGTTTGATTGTTTTTCTGGGTGGTTTGTGCTGCACAGTTTTCTAGCTTCTGCTCGAGCCGCCCGGGACGGGTCCCTTTCGTCCAGCAGCAAAGCTGAGGGCACACGAGGTTTGGGTTTCCGTGCTGTGGTCAGCAGGTCCGTGCCAGGTGAGCACAGCAGATGCAGTGGCCACCCCATCCTCGGCCTGCGCACACGCCCTGTGACGGACAGCTTCCTTCTGCTGCAGAGGAGCCTGAGGTGGCCAGGCTGTCATTGGGTGAGACGACAGGTGACAGCCCCCATTCAAGTAGCACCTGGCAGGAGCATCGATGTCAGAAGGCTGGTGGCCCAAGGTCAAAGTCTCGGTCTTTGGAATGCTGTGGCCCTGGCTCACTGTGTGACCTCTGCCTTGAAGGACGGCCACGACAACGCCTTCAGCTCATTCATCACTCAGAGAGTCGGCTACTTTCCTAGGGGTGGTGTGTGTCTGCACGTGTCTCTGTGCACGCGTGTGTGGTTACGGGATGGACGGAGGCATGTGAAAGGTGTCGAGTGTATGTGAGTGAAAGCTGATCTGGATCGGGCAGTGCCCAGCAGGAAGTGGTGGAGCGCTGCTACTCAGGAGCAGCGGGAGACATTCCTATGGAAAAGGAGGAAGCCAAGCCCGGAAAGCTCCCATTGGCTGTAGCTTCGGGCCCAGGTGCCTGTTTGTGCGTGGCCATCCTTAGCTGTTCAATTCTGTCACCTTGCAGCGTTCATGGGCCTGCACGGCATGAGGGCCACCTCGGTCTGGTGGCTCCTTGTGTCTTCGCTTTAATAGCACATATGCAGGAATGCGCATGCGACGTGCATGCATGTGCACCCATGCCCACAATTTCTGCACACATGTGCTGGTATGCACATATGTGTTTGCACACACATGCATGTTTATGTGTTGTGTGGGTATACACACGTGCGCCGTGTCCTGTGGGCACACGTGTGTGCACAGGTGTGTGCTTATGTTTGCACGCTCACGTGGAGTCACTGTCGGTGACCTGTGCTGAGCTGTCCAGTACTCTGTTCTCTGCTTGTCTGCCCACTGTCACCGCGCACTCTGATGCTCGTATGCATTCAGAGACGAATTTGAGGCCCCAAGGCTGGGCTTCACGGGCCAGGCGGAGCGTACTGATGGGGGAGAGGGAGGTTACTGATGCAGAACCCTCAGCAGTCAGGGGTGCAGCCGGGAGGGGAGCGGCCCTCCCTGCTCAGGGTGTCTGTTGCCGGAAGACCAGGTGGGGTGGGGGGGCACTCAGGGGACAGAATATTCCCTGGGGCTCCCAGGGCAGCAGCTTTGAGGGCTGAGGTAGCTGCCCAGCCGTGCTGTGTCTGTGCCGTGTCTGTGCCGTGTCTGCACTGCTGGCTGCTGCCGAGAGGCAGGGACAGCTTAGTGTGGGTGCTCCGGCCACCACGGGCTGCCACAGGCCACCACGGGCCGCCCCTGTTGAGCTCCATGGACACCAGCTGGTGCCTCGAGGCTTTTATTTCTTTTCCTTTGCTTGTCTTTCCTCTGCTTCCCTTCCCTTCTGACTCCTTTCCCCCTTTTCCTTTCCTCTCTCTTCTCTTCCCTCGACCTTCCTCACTCTCCCTCCCCCTCTTCTTCCCCTTCCTCCCTCCATTCAGAAAAATAACACGGTGATGAAATTCCTTTTGCTCCCAGGCAACCCACGCACAGTCAGACGAAAATCTGGTGCAGTGTGTACCTCACTCCATAACCATGTTTTCCTGCAGACATCACATACTCCCCGCCCTAGCTTTTTAAATATTCATTCCCGTATTTTTCTCCAGCTTCTTACCGTCTCCTTCTTAACCCTAACAGCGTGTGACACCCTCTACTTCATTCAGTATCACCTAGGCCAAGGAGGCTGGGAACTGCGTGTGCGGCCGCCACGGAGCCGTGGTTGGGTGCGTGAAGGAATCACATCACCGGTGTCAACTGTGACCGTCAGTCACGCTGTTTGAGTCACACGCAGGCCGGTGGACCGGGGAATGGAAGCGCGACGTTTCTCGTGCGTCTTCCACCTGGCGCTCCGAGTGCTCTGTGGGCGCTTCTCGCCCCGCCCCGCCCCGCCGTGCAGCCCGCGCTCCGCTTCCGTGCGTGCCCCCAGCGAAGGGAGAGACCCGCTCCGGGCGGCCCAGGGACCGGCAGGAGGCCGCGGTGCTCACCCGGAATCTAGGGTGCGCCCCGCTCAGGGAGGTGCAGCAGCGCCCCCTTGGCCAAGGCTCCGCTGTCTGCACTTTCGCTGACCCGCACTTAACCGAGGTCTGAAAATACTCAGTCGGAAATTCCAGAAACAAATAGCTCCTATGTTTTCAGTCGCGCACTGTTGTGAGTAGACTCGTCGCGGAGGCATTTTATCATCTTACGGCATCACAGGAGGGGTGAGTGCAGTACAGACGGAGACTATACTCATAATTTTGATTACAGTACGTTGTTACAATTGTTCTATTTCATTATTATTAACCTCTTCGTGGGCCTCATGTGCAAGTTAAACTTTATTATGGTATGTATGGATATAAAAACATAGTGGATACAGGATTTGGCACTGTCCGAGGTTTCAGGTATCCCTAGCAGATGAGGGGGCGCTACTTTATTAAAAATAAGTGCGTGCCCACAAAAGACCCGTGAGCGTGAATCCACGGGCCGCGTCTCAGGTGCGCTGGCAATCAGCACCCCCGCTCTCCCCCACCTCCCCCGCCCCGCGTAGTTAACGACACCTCAGGCGGTTCCGGAAAGACTGGAAAGCGGGAGCTTGCAGTTAGAAACGCGCATTCTCGGGCCGCACCGGGCACCTGCGGACTCGGGCAGGCCGGCGCGCCAGGGTCCGCTGATTCGCGCTGCTGCCCAAGGCTGGCGCGCTTGGCTCCAGCGTGAGCCCGACCCTGTCTGCGGGTTCTGCGTCTCTTCCTCTCCTCCCAACCCGGCACTCGCGTCCTCGCGCACGAGTGCAGGGCACGTGGCAGAGCGTTTAGCCGGCCTCGCAGTGGGCCATCCGCGCCGCAGCTGTCTGCCGACAGGGGGGTGTCTTGCTACTGGGCTGTAGTTATTTCTCACCAGCAGGGGTCCAACAGCCGAAACTTTGATTTTTTAAGTCTAGGACAAACTCTAGATCTTCCTGTCCTTCCTGGCTTGTGTCGCCTCCCCTGACGGGCAAGCCCCTCACCCCCGGAAGGCCCATGTGGTGAGCGTGGGGTTCTGAGCCGGGCGTGCAGCAGGCCGGACCCCTGTGTTTCTCTCTCCACAGCCTCAGTGAGTTACTGCAGGCCCCCCCCCCCAAGGGGGGACCTTGAAGTGATCCAAAGCTCCTGGATTTTTGTGAGTTCTCTTATTAGGCTGTTGCACAGTACAGTGCATTTCCTGATTAAAAAGTAATTTCATTCCCGAAAGCCTCTCGGAGACCACGCTGCACCAGGGAAACATTGTTTCAACAGCTGCTACCGCCCAGCTGAGACTTAAGAAAACAAAGGGAACAATTTCCTAGGATAACATTAGCACGCCCGCCCTCCCGAAGCCCGGTGTTCACGCCTTTGGAATTGCATTATCTCCTCTGTTGCGGACTTATTTCCATAAACAGGCTTGCTGTCCAAGGCAGGGGAAATTATGTCATGCTTCCTGCTTGTCTGTGGAGGTGGTGGAGCTGTTTGGTATATTGAAATGTGGTCGGCTTGGCTGTGGGGTGGGAAGGGCGGTCCCATGGTTAGCGTCAGTCAGGGGACCCCAGTGCCGTCTTGAATGTTTTTGCATGGATTATAAAGGGTTGGTTTAAATTTAAGAAGGTCAGAGATGCTGGGAAGAGAACCCATCCTCATTTCATTATTTTAGCAACTTTCTGAGGTCGGGGTTCTTCAGCATCACCTGACAGGTAGATCAGGGAGAGCCCGAATGTGGTCGCCATGACAACCAGCGGTGCCGCGGGTCCCTCCTTCGCAGTTCCCTGGGATTCGGAGCTCGGCTCAGAGATGCAGTGTTTGGTGTGTGTTTTGGCTGAAGACCATTGGGTGATGGATGGTATTGCTTCCAGTTTCTGCATGTGGGCAGTCGATGTTGCCTCCTTTCTCTCCCCTCCCAGGCCAGGGAGTCATCGCTTCGTGGCAGAATTTGTCCCTTCACGTTGCAGGACTTGGCTCTCGAGTCGCGTCTGTGTAGGCTGGTGGTGGCATCAGTGTAGGTACTGCTTAATGATAATAAGCTAAATGAAAAAAAAAACCCTTGCAGCTTTGAAGAGATTCTTATTTTTTAAAAAATGATATTTATTTATTTTTAGACAGAGGGGAAGGGAAAGAGAAAGAGAGGGAGAGAAACATCAATGTGTGGCTGCCCATCACGTGCCTGCAACCCAGGCATGTGCCCTGACTGGGAATCAAACCGCTGACCCTTTGGTTCCCAGGCCTGTTCTCAATGCACTGAGCTACACCATCCAGGGCCAGATTATTTATTGATTATGTCAACCAATATCCGACTAATGTGCGGCATGATGGAAACTTGGAGAAGTGAAACATTAGTTGGTAGGCCACATGGAGACTGTGACTGGAAGAATAAAAATGACGTAAATTTTATGAAAACCGGGTGGTTTTGCCCACTGGTACTCACTTACCAGTGTTAACAAAAGTTGCCCAAAGCATAGCTGTGTACCCAGCGTGACGTGGGAGGTGAGCTGCCCGGCAGGGGTGGGAAGCCATGGCCTGCTGTGGGCTGCCATGGGCTGCAGAAGCAAGCCCAGGAACCAGGCCGGGCTGGACAGGGGTGCTGCTGGGCGGGCTGTGGGCGAAAGGCCGGGTAAAAAATATAATTGGTGCCGCCACGATGCAAAATAGCATGGATGTTTGCTGAAAAAATTACCAGTAGAACTGCCATGTGACCCAGCAGCTCTGCAAGGTCACTGTGTCACAGAGACATTTGCATTTCCATGCTCATTGCAAAGTTATTGACAACAGCCAACACACGGAAAGCTGGGTGTCCATCGGCAGGTGCAAGGGGACAGAAGAGGTGGAGTGTCATTCGGCTGTAAAGAGAAGGAAGTCCTGACATTTTCGACACCATGGATGGACCCGGAAGGCATTAGACCAAGTGAAATAAGTCAGATGGCAGAAGACAAATAGCGTGTGATCTTTGTTTTATGTGGGATCTAAAAAAACAAACCCAACAAACTCATCAACAAAGAGATCGGATTTGTGGGTGGGCTCCAGAGGCTGGGAGAGGTGGGCAAAGCTGGTACAATGGTACGTACAGGTGTCCAGTTACAAGACAGATAAGTCGAGGGGGTGTAATGTACAACACAATGACTACCGCTGACACTTCGGTGCGATGTATTGGAAACTTGCTAAGAGAATAGAACCGACAAAGAAAAGAAAAAAAATTTTTTGTGAGTTATATGGGGTGATAAAAAAACAAGAAAAAAACCATGATGACTTATAAAACTTTTATGCAGGTGTGAAAAGGTGTTCATAGTTTTTATTAGCTGTAGCATTCCTCCATCGAACTGTGTTAGCTAGAGGTGAGGGTCAATGAGGAAGCTGAGTCTAGAAATCTCGGAGTGGATTTGATGAACGTTGAAGAGAAACTTAGGCACTGTTTGCGGCGGGAAAAGGATCCCTGCATCAGAAAAAGCGGGGTGGGACCATTGGGTGGATCCCCGAGTGGTGACCGGGGGGCGGGGCATGTACAGATTCGTGGCCTTCCATCCTAGGGTACAGCCTGTGTACAGGGACCTGGGCTAGTGGGGATCATTTTGTGCTTTGAATTCCGACAGGCCCAAGTAACTGCTGGCTTGGCCTTCCTCTGGCAGCCCTAGGAATCTGATGCAAGCTGTGTGTACAGCAGTGAAATATTGTAACTCGCCAGTGGGCGAAACCGTTGTGAATCCCAGCTGCCACAGCGGAAGCAGGCGGTAGTCACGGAGGAGCCCGCTGTGAAGGCATGGTGGGTCACCTTCCGGGTCCTTCCTAGGCCTGAGGGTTCCTCATTCAGCTGAAAACTTGGGAGGTGTGGCCATCGCTTCCCGGTTCGTGCATGCACAAACGGAGGGGCTGCTGGCATCTGAGGTCTTGGGGGCTGCTGTTCCCTCTGAGCTTCCGGGCAGTGGAGTGTGAAGGGAGGAGCAGAGGAAGAATCACCAACGGTCAGCAGGTTGAGGTGGAAACATTGCAAAGCGTGAACTTGGAGCATGCTGCAGCCTGAGAAGCAAAGACAGGGTGGATCTGACAGCAGCGGTGACAGCAGGAAGGAAGCAGGGTGGCTTAGGTCAGTGGCTGGTCCATGTTTGCTGCGAAGGGGCGGATAGTAACTGTGCTCGGCTGTGTGAGCCACGCTGTCGGTGGTAAGGCCTCAGCTGTGCCGCTGTCCCGTGAAGCAGCCACGGGCAACACCCAAACAGATGAACGTGGCTGCTGTGTTCCAATAACACTTTGTGTACGGGCCCTGACGTGGGAATTCCACATCACTTTCGTGGGTCGTGACGTGTTACGGTTCTTCTGATTTTGGTCCAGCCTTCGACAGTGTCACGGCCATTGTTAGCTCGTGGGCCATCCGAAAACGGACGGTGGGCCGGGCTGTGGGGTGGGCGCCTCTGGCCGGCTGAGCCCCGGCCCAGCGCAGTGACGATGCCGACGGAACCAGGGCGTGGAAAGGCAGCGTGGGTGTGAGCGGAGACCAAGGCAGGCGTTCTGGCTCGCCACTTTGACCTAAAGTGGGCTCTTGTGTCTTTGTTACGATGAGGTTGGCGTAACCCTGCAGTTACAGTTTAGTTCGCTTAACGCACTGTAGGCTCCCTACTGCGCGTTCAGCCGGTTTTCACGCAGCCCCCGACTTAATTAACTGTTGGTGTTGTCTGTAAGGTAAGCCCAGGGTTAGGAGAACCGTGTTAGATCTGAAGACCTTCCCTGACCAGTTAAACCGTTTCCTAAAAGCTCTTCTGTGACTGCTTTGTGCCCGAGTGAGTCGTCCAGGTTCTTCACGGCCCTCGGATCGGGCAGGGGTAGCAGCTGGCAGGAGGGGAGACACGCCAGGCCAGGGCGCTCCCAGACCAGGGCGCTCCCAGACCAGGGCGCTCCCAGACCAGGGCCTGGTGCGCTGGAATGTGTGTGCGCAGGACATCCGGGAGGCTCGTGTGCACGCAGTGGGGCTGTTTGCCACCGCGATGCCCCGCCCAGACACATGCATGCTGGCCTTGTGAGCACGGGACACCCTCCACAAATGGTCCCCGGAAGAAGCAGCTGCGTTCCCGTGGCTGTTGCCCTCACGCTGGGCAGAGATGTGTCTGGGCACGCAGGGCCCTCAGCGCACGGCAGCCTCTGCACTGTCCTGCGCTGGGTCGCCGGCTGCTCCGTGGGTGCCCAGTCTTCGTCTGCCAGTCGGCCGGCCCTCGCCGAGACTGGCCTGTGCTTGCAAGAGCCATTTGTAATGCTTGGGTGATTCCGTGGGCAGTTTTCCCTGAACTTCTGTGTGTTCAAGAGAATGATGCCCAGCTGCATGGGTGTGGACAGCGGTTGTGTGTTTCCGTGAGCGGAGGGGACAGCTGGGGCCAGGGAGGAGAGTGAGCCGGGTTACGCTGAGGTCATGGTGTCCACTGGTGACAACACTATGTTGTCAGCCTGGGTGTCTGGAGGACGGGCTGGCTGTGATGGTGAGCTGTTAAGTTCTGACATATGTACACACACACACACACACACACATTACGGTTTGCTCGTTCTTAAAGGCTATTGCAGATGCTGGTAAAAATATATTACTGATCACGAACATTAATATACTTATGGTGTAACATCAATTGCATATATTTGTTGAATACATGTTATAAAAATGTATGAAATACATATAATTATGACCCTGGTTGGTGTGGCTCAGTGGTGGAGTGCTGGCTTATGAACCAAGTGATTACTGGTTCGATTCCCAGTCGGGGCACATGCCTGGGTTGCAGGCCAGGTCCCCAGTAGGGGGCGTGTGAGAGGCAACCACACATGGACGTTTCTCTCCCTCTTTCTCCCTCCCTTCCTCTCTGCCTAAAAATACATAAGTAAAATCTTTAAAATATACATATGTAATTACATTCTGTAATTATACGTAACGTAGTAAATTATATAATTAGGTAAGATATGTTAAATGCTATGATTATACACCATAACCATTATATGTGGTTTGGGTAGCTGATACATAGGTGTGCATTTCACGTATAGTTATACATGCTATGAACTTACAGACCTCCATCCTGTGCATAGGCACACGCACAGGGGCATTGGCGTTGGTGCCGCGGCAGCCCCCCTGAGGTCTGTGCTTTGCTTGCTCTCCACACGGAGCAGTGTGGTCTCCCAGATGCCCGCCGGCGGCCTCCCTGTGATGAGGAACCCCACGTCACGGGCGATCTTCTCAAGCGTGCAGTCCTTCGACCACAGACGGGCTCAGCGCCTGTCTCACTCTGCGCGCCTGACGCCCTGCACAAACTGTTCTGGACTCTGCAGGACGCCTGCCAGCAGGAGTGGCCCCTGGGGTCTTCCCACGCGGTGATGCAGGTCAGTCCGCCATGGTTACGGGCCTGCACACCACGCGTGCATCCTGGAGAGCCTGCGCTGAGGAAAGGCACAGGGGTGGTACACAGACCTGAGGCTGGCGTGGCTCGGTCTCCTGCGTATTCCCCATCAGCTGCTCTCTCCATCCCAGCAGCGGACACCCCTCCTTCCCGTAGCCCCGCCGAACAGCTGGGAGCGGCTCCTGTGTGCGCCTTTCTCTGCAGCCCACCATCTGCCGGGACACGCTTTGGCTCTGCCTGCCCCGTAGGTGGGGATCCGACATGTCTCCCCCCTGCACTGCCGCTGGCTTCTGAACCCCGTCTTTCCCTGCAGCCCTGGAGCCCTGCTTTGCTGCACGTCCGCTGGAAGTTGGAGGATGAAGGGGAAGAGTGAGAGAAGGACCCAGGTTCAGGGAGAGGGCCCGTCGACTGTGTGGGCCGATCACAGGGAGGCCTGGGGACTGGGGACGGGCGGATGCCCTGGTGCTGGTCTCACACTCCTTACGGCAAGCGGCGCGGGCTGTGGCGCTAGGACATCATTTTCTTTACCTGGGAAAGCTTCCGCTCAGTCTGCTGTCAGACTTCAATCCACCTAGAATGGCCCAGAGGTGCCTCTTAATCTCCGTTTCTTTTGTTTGAGTTTGCGTTCTTTAGCTGCAACTATTTTTGCCTTTCAGTTGCCAGATCCAAAAGGTGGGGTGTTTCCCCCTTCAGAATTCGCTTAGGCTCCGAGTTTTCTAAGAGGCGCTTAAAAAGTGACACAAAAATAGGATTTTCTTGGTGTCTCGAACGGTGTCTCCCCCAAAATAAAGGAGAAACTCAGCTGGAACAAAGCCTTTGCAGATAATGGAGTGAAGTCTTTTCCATACCTTTTAAGTCACGCGTTTGGAACCATCCAGATGAAGTTCATATAAAATAAAAGTCCGCACTTTAAAGCGAACCGTTCAGAGGCTCTGAGTACATTCGCAGTGTTGCACATTCACGACCTGGAATTCCAAAGCGTTTCCATCGCTCCCCGAGTTACACCCTCTGCCCCGTACGCAAGTTCTGCACGTTGCCCCTCCCCCGGCCCCTGGCAACCACCGAGCTTCCTCTCTCTCCGCGGCTCTGCCTCTGGATATCTCCTGTAACGGAATCACCCGCTATCTGTGCTTCTGCGCCTGGCTTCTTGCACTCGGCATAATGTTTGCGCGGTTCACACACGTGCGCATGGACCGCTACTTCCCCCATTTCTGAGGCTGGCGACCGTTCTGTCGTGCGCGTTTTGCCGACTCAGCCTCTGGTGGGCTGTCTGCTGGTCTCCCCCTTCCGGCCACCGGCCACCGTGACTCGCTGATGTAGGTGCCAACCCTGTGTTGGGGTTGGCGCGCTCAGTTCGGGCAGCCAGCCATTCCTCCCGAGAGGGAGGCGTGGACTTCCACGTCCGTGGTTGGAGGGGATCCATCGGAGGCGTGACACTGGTATTCAAATTCAGAAGCGAAGAAGCTGTTTTCTGAAGCAGGCGCCCGGGTATTCGGAATTGTTACTCATGCTGCTGGATTGCCCGAGAGAGAGAAGCTCTCCAGCTGCCCGTTCGGGAATCCTGGGTTTCGAGATGCAGCAGGCCGGGGGGTGCAGGCCTCTGTGCTGGTGTAGGAGCCACTGCTTCTCAGAATTGTGGCGAAGGTGCCCAGGCCTCAGACACACGGCACCGGTGCCCCGCAGTGCAGGTGTCTCTGCCTTCCCGCTCAGGGGACAGCTTGAATGCCTCCCTGGTCACTGAAGCCGGAGGAACTCAGAGCCCCAGGGAAAGGCGGCCATCCTCGATGCCCTGTGCATGTGCGCCTGTCAGCTCCGGGACCCCCAGGGCCTTCTGCCGGTGTCCGGCACTCAGGTGGAGAAAGAAACCTGTCTGTGTGTGGCTGCGCCGTTCTTTTTTCCACACAGCATGGCGGGGCTGCTCTGAGACGTCCCCAGACCTGGTGTGAGCCGAGGTCGGAAAGGATGACCACTCTGGGGCTGACCGCTCCCCCAGACTGAGGACTCTGAGGAAGACTGACCCCTGGGCAGCTGCACGGCCCGTGTTCCCATCTGTCCCGAAATTGGCCCCACGAGGCTGGGCTTGTCGGGCTGGGCTGGGCTGGGCTGGGCTGGGCTGGGGGGAGAGGGACTGCCCCTCAGCTGTGGCTGTGATGGGCGATGCTAGGGGCAGATACCCAAGCCCTGTCCGGATGCTGTGAGGCCGGCCCAAAGTGGCTTGGGAGGCCAATGGCACAGGAAGGGGTCCTGGGGACGTGAACCCCAGTGGGTCAGAGAACCGGGGAACTGGAGACCAGAGGAACAAGAGCCTGTGCTGGGACCGGGCTCCTGCCTCAGCGGGGGGCTCCTCCCTTGTGCCTGCGTTTTCCCACAGGGCAGGCCCTTTGAAAGGACCCAGGCCGGTGTGCAGGGACATGCCGAGTCTCCCTGAGAGGCGGCAGAAGCCGTAAGGTGAGGACTGGGGGGTTGGGAAGGTTGCTGTGCGTGTGGAGGTGTTTGTGCCCCTCCTGTAGCAGTGTCTGGAAGTGTGGCCTGTCTCCACAGCCTGGGGACACCTGGGGAAACCACTGGAACCAAATGCCTTTGGGGACAGTATTGTGCATTTTACCCCCGGGGCTCACCGTGCTTCCTCACCCGAAAGCATTGAAGTCAGGAAACGATGGCTTCAGTGAAAAATCGGAGCTAGCCCGAGCTCTTGTCGGTGCTGGTTGGATTCTCGAGGCACTCACAGCTCTCTCTTTTGTGTTGCTTTGTGCTCTTCCTCATCCCCGTAATGTCACCGTGTCACACCAGGGACACACGGGGCTCGTTGGAACAGATCTGCAGCGTCACCAGTATCCTTTTCCAAGTGTTGATGGCACACATGGAGAATGTGGACATACCCTTTGGAAGGCCACAAGCCCACGCAGCAAGGATGGATAAACCCTGGCTCGCTCTTGGTGGGGAGGGGGGACTGGATGTCACAGAGCGTGAGGACAGAGACAACTCCACGTGTTAAAACACGAAACGTAAAAACAGTGTACAAAACGGCAGACGTGAGGAGTTCAGCTATGCAATGGTCACCTGGAACTTCTCACAAGGCGGGAAATGAGGCCACTGCCCAGACTCTAATGGTGCAAATGATAAAACTGATTTGAGGTCTCCAAGCAGAACAATAAAACTGTGTGTGTGTATGCACATGTATGTGAGCACACACCCTTCATGCAAAATACACACATCCCACACACTTAGCATGCAACACACACATGCACATATAATAATATATACTCACACGTAATCATTTCCACATTTGAAAATAGTGGGCATTACAGTCAATTTTTCCATGCATTGTACTAGAGAGGAATGCCTATCACTGCCCACCCCCCCATTCTTCTAAGTCATTTACAGAAAATATTACACTTGCAATTTTTCTTGACTCTATTTCCAAAAACCATAAATTCCCTCAGTCAAGTTTATGTGGCAATAGTTACATATCAGAAATGGAAACAGGATTTGGAAGTAACTTTGCCCTTGGCAAGCTCTGCTTTGCTTCAGTGGTGGATTTCAGCCTGCACGTGCTGGTGCTCGCTGGGTTGTACTGTGTGTCTGTCCTGCCGTGGACCTGGAGGAGCCAGCTAGCAGGCGGAGAAACGGCTCTGCTCTCACAGCTACAGGTTAATTTACTCAGCTTCCTCCTGTAAGCCCGGAGGAGGGAAAGATATTTTAATTGTGTTGAAAACCGTGGGCCTTGCATTCTTCACTTGCCGCTGAAGTTGGAAACATTTCCGAGCAAAGATACAAAGATGCCTGACAGAGAAGACACGTGACCAGCTGGCAATGCGGTGGGGGCATTGAGAACAGAAACACACACACACAAAAGATAACAGACTTGCAATTGGCAAAGGAGGGGAGTAGCACCAAGCGGTGCAACAGAGCTTGGGGCAGGGCTGCTGATACTCCGGCCTGGAAGCCTTGGGGGAGGAGCTGTAGGTTTTGAAGGCAGGGAAGGGCAGGGAGGACGAGATAGGCAGAGGGAAGCAGGACGTGAGGGCCCCTGTCATCCAGCCGTTCAGAGACTGGCGATGTTTCCAAAGACCAAGAGCTTGCCAGAACCTCTTTCGTATCAAAGGAATTCTGGATGTAACCCGTCATCTTTTGACATTCTTCCTCCATCTCCCATTTTCCTCTCACGTGCAGTGAGTTCATTTGAAACACAGCTCTGAAGTGTACCAGGGCTTTGTCACTGGCAAAGCCTCTGGAAATATAAAAGGGCTGCTAAACGGGAAACAGGGAAGGTCAGGTGAAGTCGGACATGGTTCAAGGTGAAGTCGGGCATGGTTCAAGGAGCAGAGGTTTTTCCTTGTTCGTTGCGGTGGGTTGCTTCTGTTCCCTGTTGGCCGTTTCGCCCCCTTGGCGTGGCAGGTCCCGCCTCTGGAGAAAGAGCATGGGTTGGATTCTCAGCTGTAGCCAAGACCCTTCCTACGTGGTGCGTGTGGCTGTCGGATTCGGCAGTGAGGCCGCCCCGTTCACTGGTCGACTTCAGCTGCTCCCAGTTCACGGCTTTCGGAGTTCATGGCCGTTCCTGGCGGGGCTGCACCTTGCTCCCGTCTGCCCAGTCCCCCGGCAGCCCTCTCTGTTCATGCCCCTCCCTGCCCCGTGTGAACACAACTAGGGTCTCCATCTCCGCCTTGTTTCCCCAGCTACAGGTAATTAGCTGCGAGCTTTTGAATGTGCGTGTTTGAAATTGCGTCTTCGGCATCGGCCTCGTGATGAAGGCGCTCGGCTGCCTGTAGACAAAACACAGCTCAGTGAGGTTTGCTCTCCCGTGTCTGGTGGGCAGGACGGGGCGGCCGGCAGGTGAGACTGTGGATGGTTCTGATTGCACGGAACACGCACACACGCCCGGCTGAATCACGGTGTCCGGCCTGCTCACGCGTGAAGCACATCTTGTTATAGGAACCAGCGCTAAGGAGTAAACCCGTCTATTCTGAACTCGCATCTCGGAGCCAGGGCGAGCCACGGGCATGTCCCTAGCAGTGATGGGTGTATTCTGTCCTCTCCCTTCCCGCTCCTTCTGCCTCCAGCTCCCCAACAGACGGGCCCTTTGGCGTATTCCCGGCTTCTTTGAGCTCGTGCAGTTGAAGTGTGACGTATGGTTTGTTCCACACCCAGAGCCTCACTGGGCAGGAGCCCGTGGTGTGTGGAGCGGCACCCAGAGGCCTAGCGTCAGCATCTCAGAAGCAGTGTCTGCCTGCAGCCTGTGAAGGCTCCGTGTCTCCTCCTTGCAGGCTGGTGCTTCGGTTCCAGGGACCGGCTGAGGGCATGGGCGCCCCAGGCAGAGATACAGCATGGCGGGTGGGGGCAGGTCCCCCCTAGGGCTGGCCGGCCTCTTTCACCTTCACTGTGCTTTCCTCCAGGGGCTTCGCCTTCCCGTCCTCAGGCCACAGGTGTGTCTGGTAGCGACCACTTCACCACCAGATACACGACAATTATGGCCGGCTGAGAAACGACAGGGAAGTCTGCCTCCTGGCGCGCCAAGGGCCAGCATTGCAGGCTGAAATGCCTGCTGAGAAAGCAAGCCCAGGCGGCCAAGAGATGCCCCACAGGGCAGTGGAGGGCGGAGGACAGACTCCGAGGCTCGGGCCCTTCGTTGCCTGACACCAGGGTCCCCGTGCCCCTTAAGTCCTCTCCCACCCCCACAAAAATCTCAGGGAGAGAAAATCAAGCGGGGAGCGCACTACTCAACATACCTTAGTTACCCGAAGGGCTTGTCTAGTTAGTGATTCTGGAACTTGAGTGTGTGTGGCAGCCACACACAGGGCTTGGTGAACACACCTCGTAGGGTGGCCACACCCTCGCTTGCTCATTCAGCAGCTCTGGGCTGGGGCCTGAGGCTCAGTTCCCCACCTGCCCCCGGGTGGTGCTGGGGAGCACGGGATTGGAGACAAAGAGACTTTGGGCCATCAGCCAGGGCCAGAGCAGAATGCTTGTTCTGGGAGGAAGGCACGGTGACCCATGGACCACCTCCGCCGGGCCCGTTCTCTGCTCAGCCAGGGGGTGGCGGGACCTCTGTGAGGTCTCTTCTCTAAAAGTTTTGAATTTTAATGCCCTTCGAGTGTGTGGTTTTTCCGAGTGCAGTGACTCCTTGGAAGAACTGGACAAGACAGAGCATGCACAGTTCACTAGCGCTTGTGCCCCCCCCGGTAGTGTGGGGTGCCGCGTCGGGTTAGCGGGCACCTGGAGGCTCTGGGACTGTCACCTCCTGGGTCGCCAGGGTCCTCTCCTCGGGGTCCTCTCCTCTCAGCTGCTGCTCTTCTCAGCAGCCCCCCGGGCTTCGTGCTGGCCAGGCTTCCTGTCTCAGAGGCAGGCGGTGCGGGTCCTGCCCGTCTGTCTGTCTGCCTTATTTCAAAAGTCCTCTCTTTCCTGCCCCCACCACAGGTGGCACGTCGTTAGAGGTCTTGCGATCCAGGAAATGCAGGTGGCAGCCTTCACAGTCACTGGGCGGAGGCAGAGTGAGGGGAATGGAGAGGGGGGTGCGGTGGGGGACCCAGGCGGGGGCGACACTGTGCAGCCAGTACACCTGCTGCGGTGCCCCCTGTCCTGCCATCCCCCCACCCTGTCCGGGATCAGCAGGGGGCTCCAGCTCCCCCCTCCCACTGCACTGTGCCTCCCTTTACTTCGCACCTGGCTGAAATAAGCAGGACACTGGGGAAACGACTGTGTCCTAGTGCATTTGCGGACTATACAGGTGGTGCCACTTACGTTCTTGCTAATTACATCTTCTCCACATTTCATAAGAACGGACACTGCGATTCTTGGGCAGCGTCCTTGGGGCAGAAAATGACTTGAGTGAGGCCCGGAGAGCCGTGTGATGGTTTTCATTACCGAAGGCACCCACCAGGTGGGTTATTTTGGCTGTCCCACCCTCGGCCCCGTGGGCTGCGTGCAGCCCAGGATCGCTATGAATGTGGCCCAACACAAAATCGTAAATGCACTTAAAACCTTTTTTTTTTGTGCTCGTGTTTTTTTGTTACTGTTTGTGTATTTAATGGGTGGCCCAAGACAACTCTTCTTCTTCCAGTGTGGCCCAGAGACGCGGAAAGGTTGGCCACCCCATGCCTGCTTTCGCATTACAATCCCATCCTGCTGTGGTTTCCGCAGGGCGGGTGTCTGCCTCCCCCCCCAATGGTGGTGGAGTAAAGCCTGACACCAGGGGTCTGCAACTCCTTATTCTCACTGAGGAGAGCAGCGTAGCTGTTGGTGCCGAGGGTCTTCTGTTACTGCTGCGTGGAGTGGGTCACCTGATAGCAGAGGTGCTCAACTGGGGGTGATTGCACACCCCCCACCCCCAGAGGCACTGGCATTTTTGCCCTGCAGGCATTTTTGGTTGCATGCCTGGGGGGAGGGGTGCGACCGGCAGCCAGTGGGCGGAGGTCAGGGGTGCTGCTCAGTCTCCTGCGGTGCACAGGACGGCCCACAGTAAAGAATCGTCTGCCTCAGCGGTCAACAGTGCAGCGTTGACAAACCGTGCTGTATGGTTCTCACGGCAAAACGTCTTAGCAGGTCTGACCGTGGGGAGGGGCAAAGGCGCCTGGTGCGGAGGGGCCTGTGGGGGAGTCCCTCCGTTTCGGGGAGCACAACCCAGCAAAGGTCGTCGGAGTAAAGGAAGGTCGGTAGCCTGGGCGACGAGAAAGAAAACGGGAAAAACCTCCACCTTTGAAAGGTGGGATGAAGGGCGTCCGGAGCCCGCACACGCCTGCAGAGTATTTCGGAAATCCGAGAAAAACGCACACTGGAGACTTTGCCGTAGATGTCATTCCTAAGGACGTGTGTCAGCAATGCCGGTCTAGAGGAACTGGGCTGGAATAGCAGTGGCCGGGGAAAAGGCGACTTTCCCTCCATGAAAAGGAACATAGGGGATGGGGTCGTCTGATGCTCCACCCGTGCCTGGCACACCCGATGGGTCCCCCACGATGTGCAGGGCTCGGCGCAGACCTTGCGTCGGCCCAAGAGCGGCAACTGCATCAGGGGGAGGAAGCCAGCGGGGCAGGGGTCTCCCAAGTGGGTGTTTGTCACAGTTGGTGTCATGTAGGGAAAAACAAAATGGTTAGAGTGTGTTTTAAGAGTAAAAAAATCAATGCCCGTGCCCGAAATTCCTCACTGCTGTTGCCCCCTACTGAGATCAGTCCTGGTGCCGGCATCCAAGCCGTGAGGCCCACGTCCCACATCGGAAACAGGACGGGAGGCGATGGATGCCACGGCATCCGGGAGATGGGCTTCGACCTCGCCTCACCCGTGTGTGGCTAAGAACCCCGAGGTGGCATCCTTTAGTTTGCGCAAAACTAGCCCTCGCAGCACATCCAAACAGCTCAACAGACATCTGCAAACACACAGCCTAAGAAGTCAAAGGCAGTCATTGGTCAGCAAACACACGCATTTGGCAACCACAAGGTCCGCCTGGACCACTGGGGCGGCTTCTGGCCCCCACGCGCTGCTCCTGTTGCTTCCTGTCGGTGGATCACTTCCTCCACAGGGCTTGCTGACGGGTGGCTGACATCCAGGAAAGCGCGCCTGCTTTCAGGGTCCGTGGCGGCGACGTTTGACAAGTGCCTATGCAAGCTCGCCCTCGCCCTCACTCTGGGGCGCGGAGACGGAGACCTGGGAAATGTCCCGAGGGCTGAGCTCGCTGGCCGCACTCAGGAATCCGCTTTTAACCCTCGGGCCGTGGGAAATCTTTGGGGATGTGAAGATGGGCTGGTCATCGGCATCAGATCTGACGTGGGGGAATGCAGACGGGGCGGCCGCTGCCGTGGGAACTGTTTTGCCCGCGGCCTGCGAACCGTGCCTGCAGTCTGAGCAGCATCCCGGTAAGGAAAGAGGTTCATTGTGCTGAGACCAGATGGAGGGGCCCGTCTGCCCTTGCCTGCAGGGACGGGCGGGCAGGCCCTGCCTGCCTTCTCTGTGGGGCCGAGACACAGTCTGACACTCGAGAATCCCACCATATGTGGGATCGGACCGGGTCTTTTTCCCTTGGCCGCCCGTTGTTTTGTAACGTGCCTGGAGGGTCCCGTATTCTCTCACTTCTCCTGTTTCCTTTTCGCAGCCCTAAGGGCCACAGTTCCCCCCAGGGGCACACGTACGTTCTGATTATAGCACTCTTCCTGAAAATAGGCACACCTGCCCGGGAAGTGTCAGCACACTTCACACACAGAGCGTGAGCGCGTCACGGGAGACGGGCACTGCTGGGCACTGCGCTGACGGTTGGGATGGAAGTAGCCCTGCATAGGGCGCGCCCGCGCAGAGACCCCCGGGACCACGGATCTGCCTGCCCCCGGAGGGAGGGACACCGGGCCAACGAGGAAAGCGGTGCGTGACGGGCTGTGCGCGCGGCGTGAGAGTGCCCTGCCGTGTTTCCGTGCAGCGTCTGTGGCGTCAGGGCCCCTGTTGGACTGTGGCACCGTGGTCCAGGCCAGGATGCGGACGCTGTGATGGAGATGAAGGGGCGGGCCGTGAGGAGATAGGGAGCTGGACCGCCTCCCGTCCAGGTGTGCAGGCCCACAGCTCCTGCAGCTGTGAAGGGAGCTACCTGCAGCCTTGCCTTTCACAGCGAAGACGACTCCCGACCTCGGTGATGCCCCACTGCCCTTGGGGGGCGGGGTGTGGGGGAGGTGACACCGACAGAGACATTGGTGGCTGCGGCCAGGAACCCTGATCAATACCTCTTGTAGCAGAACTGACTGCCCCCCCGAATCCGATAGCTACATGGATCTTTTGTTTTGTTGTTTATAAGAGTGTCTTCATGTGCTCCATTTCGAGCCTGCACAGAATATTCTGTTTTTTCCCTTTCTTTCTCGGAACTGCCTCTGACCTGTTACTTGCACTTTGAATCCTATTGAGGAGAGAGACAGCCACTCACTCCTCAAGGTATGTGTCACGACCTGGGTTGACCCCTTCCTCCCCCCCGCCCCCCCCATCTCCCAACATTAATTTCCAGAATGTAAGACCAGCGCCATTGGGTGGAGGAGTTTTCATCTGACACAACACGCAGCGACCAAAAATTTTTGTTCTCACTAGCAGAGTCGAGTCTTGCCGTGCCCTGAGCCATGCGGTACTTCTCACGTTCAGAGTTTGAATGGCAACTCCTCCTGTCAGAGGGCGTGATGACTGCATTAGGACGACACTGTGTGTCTGTGCTGCTTGCACAGAGCGCGAGCGGTGGGTCATCGAGCCTGTTGTTACTTTGCTGTGGCCGACAGGCTGTGTGCTAAGAAGAATACCCGTGCGTCTGCTTGCCTTTCATTATACTACTAGCACGGGGTTTGCCTGTGGGCTGGAGTTTGCCGCCCTTTCTTGGTGAAGATGGTGAGAAACAAGATTAACTGTCAGTGAAAACCCAGAGTTTCAGAATCAAGCACGACTGGGTTTGCATCCCCATTACTTACTGTGTGATCGCGGGCAGAAATCAACCTCTCTGTGTCTTGGTTTGAGTTGGCCCGTCTCTAAGAGACAGAACGTGATGCTGATTTCACCAGGTTCTCTAAGGATTAAGAGTCATAATCTAGGGAAGGCATGCATCCTGGTTCCTGGGATATTGTGAATGATGTCCATGCTACAGAATAATTATGTTAAATGACTTAGAACGTCAAAATTTAAATATGAATTATTAAAGCCTACTTCCTTACTTCCCAGTATCTTTAAAAAAACAGTTTATTTATCTATTTTTAGAGAGAGTGGGAGGGAGAGAAACATCACTTGGCTGCCTCTTGCACGCCTGCCTCCCAGGCACGTGCCCTGACTGGACATCAAACCCGCAGCCTTTCGGTTTGCAGGCTGGTGCTCAACCCCCTGAGCCGCACCAGTCGGGACTACCATGGATTACTGTTCTTGGAACTCGTCTCTGGATCCTGAGATAGACAGGCAAATAAGTGACACACACCTCCAGCCTGCCCCAGCTCACGGGGAGGAGGGACGCTGTTTCAGATGGGACCCACTGTCACTGGAAGCGGCTCAGGGCAGAAACAAAGTTACACAAACTGGAACACAGTTGCAGTTTAACGTCCCTGTTTGTCAAGAGGAGAGTTTGCAGCAGTCCTCAAGGCCCTGTGCTCCTGCCAGTGTTTCACTGCGTGCAGGGTGTAGCCCCCGGTGCCGGTGGCTTCAGCCTCCCCGGGACCCGATACCATCATCCAGTCCTGGGGCTGCCGGGAGGAAGCCCCTCAGGACTCTACGTTGTTTCTCTCGTGTGTAAGGGACAGAAACAATGACTCGTGGTGCTCAGAGAGTTACTAAAGCCCATAGCTAAGCCTCTGCCCTGGGCCTAGGTGTTTGCTTTTAACAGCATCACAGCTGTGCAGAGATCTCTCAGGTTTATAGCAGGCACATGTATCTGGGTGCTGTTTACATATAAGAGTGTTTTCTCCCAGCCAGCATGCAAATCCGATTCTAGTCTTCCCAGAAAAGACATATTCAAAGCCTTCGGCTCCGTTCAAGCTATCATTCTTTCACTGCCTGCATCCGTTTCCCTTGACCTTAGGGAAAGCAATGAATTTCAAATATTTCAGAACACTTGTGTGCCTGAACATTTTATATCGTGTCCTTCAATTAAATGTCAAGTGAGTTTGTATTTACAGCTTGGTTTTTATTTTTATTTTTAACAATGTTTATAGCAACATTTTTCATAAATCTTTGAAAAAATATATGTATTTTTATTTTTAGAGAGAGAGGGGAAGGGAGGGAGGAAGAGAGAAACATCGATGCACAAGGATATATCGATCATTGCCTCTCGCATGCCCACAACTTGCCCTTGACCCAGGCGTGTGCCCTGACGGGGAATCGAACCTGCAACCTTTCCATTCACAAGGCAGTACTCAATACACTGAGCCACACCGGCCAGAACTACAGTTCAACATTTAAAAATTCTAGCTGGTTTGAGCGACTCTTGGACTGGGTGAGTGTTTGCTGTGCGTGGCCTTTGAGGCACGGTAAAAAAAAAAGGAATTCGCTCTTGATGGGCATTCAGCGAACTAGTTTGACTAGTATTATTAATTTTTCGTTCATGGAAATACTGGATTCAATATTGGAACAGAGCTGATGGGCAATTAGTTTTCATGTCACAAAGACGGTGTGTGTACACAATCTCAGGAGACCTGTGCAAGAAAAAATCTATCTCATTCTTTAATGTCAGTTAAAATAGCAGCCGTGAAGAACAGCCCCCAGCAGGAAGAAAGTGTTCACGGAATGCAATGCAGACAAGTGATTTTTAGCACGCACACCTTGCAGTTTCAGTAGGAAAAGACCCAGGTGGACGAGTGTGCGGTGCAGGGAGAGAGGCAGTCCCCCCCGTGTGGGCAGGAATTCCTTTCCCTCTCGGGTTCCAGGAGTCACTGCCGTCACGCCAACCCCGGGCCCTGTTCCAGGCGAGGCAAGGCAAGGCTTCCCGCCAGCTTTGTTTGGTGATCATGCCTCCTGCTGTTATTTTCGGCTGGCAGACAGCAGCCTTCTGCTGCCCCTCACACTCGGCTCTGCATATTTCACGGAAACATAAACTCCTTCAATTCCTGAGCCTGCGTATTCTGCAAAAATATCACGCACCAGCATTCTTCATTCTAGTTTGGGATGGCGTCAGGAAAATGTCCTTGGCTCCAAAACAGCTTTGGGTAAGGCCTGGACGCTTCGGGAGGTGGGCTTGGCTCCAGCCCCCTAGGCCTTCACCCCTTCCAGGTAGGGATGGAGATCGGTGGGCACCGGCAGTGACTTCAAAGGCCCGGGCCTATCCGTAAACAGACAAAGCTACATTTCTTTTTTTGCATGCTGCCTGGCCCTGAGTTTTTTGCACAAACAGAGATGCGTTGTCTGAAAGTCATGTGACCGAGTCAGACGTGAAAATCAAGAAAAACACAGTGAGGAAAAAAGGCCCACCTCGCCTCCAGAGAGGCTTGCTCTGCTAAGAGCTTTGCCCTCTGCCAAGGTTCGCAGCCCCATGCACTTCTGCTTCCGGGCTGCCTTGCGTTTTCGGAACCCGTGCACTACAGAGATAAGACCGGAAGCTGTCTTTCCAGGGGTTTTTTGCAAGTTTCAATGCAGTCCTGCCCAAGAATTTTATCTGAGTCGTCCAGTGATGCTACACAGGTGCGCATTCGGTGGACATGGCGTCCCCTGGCCTGCCCATCACCTGCTGCTGCCTCTGCTCTCCAACAAGCAAGCGGCATGCCTTTCTCTCTGCGCCTCAGGCTTGCACGCCCAGCCCAGTCCCCAGCCTTTGCACATAGCTCTCTGTCCTCCGAGGAAAGCTTTCCCGACCACCATAGCTCAGGGACCCCTCTCTGGTTGCTGTCCCCTGACTGTGCTTTATTTTCATTCTTAGCACTCACCTGGACTTACCATAATATGTGTTTTCTTTATGGCGCTGTCTTCTCCATTTGGATGTAACCCCAGAGGGAGCAGGGCTGTTGCTTTGGTCCTTGCTTTTGGCTAGGACAGTAGCAGGGAGTCAGCTCCTCCATGTAGCTGACCAGTTGCATTCATCCCTGACTCATCTAACCTGTGTGTCCTTTGCGTACGAGAACAAATTCATGAATATCTCCTTACATCCCTTCCTTTCGCACACGAAGGCTAGCACACTATTGCTATTGTCCCACCCTTGGTTTTTGGATGAACAGAATGTCCTGGAAACACTGTATCAGTTCATAGAGATCCTTGCTCTTTACTTCCCCAGTAGGGGGCGGTGTCATACATACATTAAGTGCACAGATCTCAAGTGTGTGGTTTGTGGGGTTTTCATATGCTTACACGTGACCACGTGGGACACGTCCGGCACCCTGCTACAGCCCCTCCTGCCATTTGTCCAGTTATCCCCGCAAACCCAGGGTGACCAACCGTTGCTCTGATTCCGTCACCATTGGCTAGCGTTGCGTGTCCTTGACCCCCATCTGCTCTGAGTCATATAGCAGAGGCTCCCTCTCCTGGTTCAGCATGTTCCCCGTCATGTCTCACCCACGTTTCACGGGGCACCGCCCGGAAGCGGGCTTGGGATCCGACAGCTTCGTCCTCTGCGTCATCGCGCAGCAGAGTTTGTGCAGGAGGAAAGCCCGAGGGCCTGGTGGCAGCCTGCTCCTAGCTTTGCGGGAGGCAGCGTCTGGTTACAACACTCCTATGCCCGAGGGGATTTTCAAACCGGACCAGCAGTCTTGGGGTCTTTCCACTGAAACCAGCTGGAAAGGAGATCCCGCCAGACAGCTGGAGAACAACGTGTCGCCAGTTGGTGGGAAATAAATACTCGCAGATTCGATCTCTCTGTGCACCAGTGCTGCTCACTGGAGCCTGTGCCGTTCTACGGAGGTCTGTGCTCCATGAGGCAGGGAGGATGCCCCTGTCCTTCATCGCCTCGTCCTAGTCCACAGCTGGTGAGTGAGTGAGTGAGTGATTCCAGAACAACGGCTAAGCAATAAAAAGTCACCCAGCAGGTGCGATTGTTGGTTCATTCCTTATTCATTCACGAGGCATTCCTTTACCGTGATTATCAGGTTACGCGTTGAGAACTGGGCGGGGTCTCGCTGGAGAGAGTGGTCCCCAACCTCAGGGGTGCTGTGTGATGCCAATGGATTGGCTTGGCTTCGCTCCTTCACTTCTTTCTTCCCTGCCCCCTCTTTCCCTCCCTGGAATAGACCGACTCCCAACTGATGCAGGACTCGGGGCTTCAGAGTCCGCCACGGGTGGCGGTTGGGGCTGCAAACATGCAAGCCAAGTTCCCCAGGAGGCTGAGGCTGCCTCACTCACCCCTCCGCCCGAATGGGGACAACAGGGAGCGCAGCTGAGCGCCAGGGGCAGGAAGATGACCCGGCAGATGGTTCTAGGCTGAACACCCCCAGAGCGACGGGCCGAGTGCACATTCTGGGAGCTAGTACACTTCGACTTCTTCCTTGGTTGGCTCTCAGCGTGGTCTGCAGCTGACACCAGGAAAAGTAAGGGTGCGTCCTTAGCCTGAGCTGCTGGTGCAGGGCAGAGAGTCATAGTACGATGGGAAACAGACATTCCCACGGGGCTCTGGTGCACGTCACTCTGGCGAACGCTCCCACCTAACCCAGGGTGACTGTGCCTGCATTGTTGTGGGTGGGTTTCCAGTTTTGATTCTACCTGCCCGCTCCCCGCCCCTGCCCCTACTCCGCCCCACAACCCCCTCTGGGAACTGGTGTTACCTGCTGAGGGAAATTCCGTAGCTCAGCAGTGATCATCTCCTACAGGCAATCTCAGCTAATTACGGGGAGAAATGTCCTAATTTACGAGGGAAAACACAGTTGCCTTGAGAATAATTAATTTCTGCTATGAAGAACACGTATATTAGTATGGTTACCTTTGAGAATTAATTACCTCGTCTCGGACTGTTTGTCCTTTTTCCTGGAATGTTGCTTACTTCGAAAATGTAATTAACACATTAAGCACAAAACCAATGGAAAATCGTCGCTCTGCTGTTTCAAAGCCAGCCTGCGAGAGAACGGAAATACTGGTTTGTGAACAAATGGCCAGAGCTCATTTTAATTTTTTTTGTACAGGACATTGGATACATCTTCTGAGATAATAGTGCAGGAATGCCTAGGAGACATTGGGGGTTGGGTTGCGGGTCCCACAATAAAGTGAATATTGCCCCAAAGTGTGTCATGATCTTTTTGCCGGTGCAGGGTCTTGCCTCCCAGTTACTAAAAAACAAAAATCGCGATGTCCGTGAAGTTCGATGAAGGGCAACTCAGCAGAACGAGCTATGCCTGGTGTGTGTTCTCTAGCGGACTCGAGCCTGAGCTGCCCAGGCCTCCTGCTGGGTGCAGATAAGGAAACAGTGACGGATTCCTTTCCTCCTGTGGCCGCTCCTCTGTCGTGCTCTGTGGGTGCTGAGGCAGCTTTGGGTGCTGCCTGCATCTTTTTCTGTTTCCACCATCGTGTTACGCACCTGTCTCGAGCAGGTGCAGTAGGAACGCGTCATAGGCGACCACCCTGTGAACGGGCAAGGCGCGGGCTGGATTCGAGCGAGCTTTCTGCTGCTGCCTGCTCTTCCGGAACCTTGCTGTTCCGTCAGGAGGCGGAGTCTCCTTCCTCCGCCCGGAGGTTGGGTGGGCCAGGAGGGTCGCCTCACAGCAATGGTGCGGGTGATGCTGGGGGACTTCCACAGCGAGCTCGCGGAGGAATTCAACGTGCCTTCCCGTTTCCCCGAACGTTTGCTCTGGGGACCCAGCCGCCCTGCTGTGAGCAGGCCCACGTGCCTTGAGGGGGCCCTGTGTGAGTTCAGCCAACCGCGTGGCAGAG
>CM052552.1:68627219-68644908 GCA_028533065.1 Trachops cirrhosus
GGACAGTGCAACATTCCTGCCTCTCTCTTCTCCTCGGCAGCACGTGACTCTGCTCTGGGTTCTCTCTCCTCTTACAATACATTTAAATCGGATTCAACTAGGATCTTTGCTATGGCCCCTTTGCACAGGAAGTCAGTTTTCCTGCACGTTTAGAAGTAGCCTGGTTCGGAATAGCTTTGTTACTTCACAGAGCTCTTGGTTCCATTGTTTTCCTGCGGACGTTAAACAATTGTATTTACGAGCTTGCTGCCCATGGTCTTTGTCTCTGAGGTCCCCGTCCTGCTGAATGTGGGCTCTGTTCTCGGCGAGGGGCGCTGTCCTGAGGGGACCCTGGGGGGCCGGGTTCCAAGAGCCTGTGGGGAGGGTGCTGTGCTCATTTGCTGCCCAGTCCAGCAGAGCCCTTCCCGTTCCAGTGGCTGTCCTCAGATGCGCTCTCCGCGCCGGCCAGGGCCAACCCGCAGGCTTTGGGGGCTCCTTCTGTTCCTGGGTCTGCGGGAGTCTCGGTCTCATCCCCCTCCAGCCCCCCACACCCACCCTGGGTCTCAGGCCTTGCCCTCTGGGTATGTGCATGATGCTGTCACTGCAGTCTCCGCGAATGTGGCACATGCCTCTCGGAACACCAAGGCACATCATCGGTCTTACTCTTTGGTGGTTCTGTCTCTCTTTATGCGGGTATTTCGGGGCATTCAGTAATTGCTCCATCGCCACAGCTGTTTCTTCCCCGAGGCCCACTGGGCCGTAATTAAACAGTGACCACACATGAAGCTCATGACCGCAGACACGGAGACTGTGTTTGAACAAAACGCGCTCAAGCCTCATTCCCAGACGGGCCTCGCTGTCCACTGTCACAGCCCAGTTTCGGGAAGCCCTGGGCTCGGACAGCGCTGAGAGCAGGCCTGAAGCGCCGCGGTGGATGGTGATGGAAGGGCGTGGGCTTCCCTTCCGGGAAACCCTCCCTGGAGCTGTGTCTTGCAGTCTTGCTCTCGGTGTGAGGAAAGGTGCAGGATTTAAGGGCCCAGGAAGAGACCCCTTTTATCTCTGCTGTGTCCAAAGAGGTGAGAAAGGAAGGGACTAAGCCCCGTGAGTAAGAACTAAGAGCTGCTACTGATAGCCCTGACCAGTGTGGCTCAGTGGGTTAGACGTCTTCCTATAAACCGAAAGGTTGCAGGTTCGAGTCCCAGTCAGGGCACATGCCTAGGTGGTGGGTTTGATCCCCAGTTACAGCCCTTGGCGAGAGGCAACTGATCACTGATTTTTCTATGACATCTATGTTTCTCTGTCTCTCTCTCCCTCTCTTCCCCTCTTTCTGAAAAAAAAAATGTGAGCACAAAACTATTACTGACAAATGGTCCTTCTGCTCATCATTGGTCAGACCCCTTGTGTCACAAAGTGGGTGTGTGGCACACCCCTGAGCATGTGTTTTGGCAGGGGGTATTCGGTGCCACCGCCCAATAATTATCCACTGAAAACTCAGGGGACTGAGTGTCTCTGGCTGTGCCCCACAGTGACAGGGGGACTGAGGGTCTCAGCCCGTCCTTACCTGCGTATGTCACGCAGAGATGGAGTGAACTACAGACTTGGTCTAGCTAGAGGGTGGGCCTGCTGCTGTCTCTGAGAAGACTTGGGGAGAACCCGGATGGCTCTTCTCCTACAGGACGCCCTGTGCATGACTGGGGCTCAGGGGACCAAGGTGCGGACGGAGGGTGGAGATGCGGTCCAGAGCTGCTCGTGAATCTCAGTTTCCAAAGGCGGGCTGGGCACACTCAGCCCGCCCCGGGCTCCCCGATGGGATTCAAGAAGTTGTTTCCTCGGTTCCATACATCACACAGCAACGCAGAACTGCAATCACACCTATTCAGCAGGAATGCTGTGCAAAGCCCGATTCCATGTAAATTAGAACACGCGCACATAATTCTCCACTTAGATACCAACCGCAGTTGGCGGAGACATTTTCCAAAGTCCAACTTACACTGCCAGTGTGAATACAGATACAGATGGGAAGTTTTTCTGAGGGTCATCCTTCAAATGTAACTGAATGTCGTTGACATTTCTAGGCCATTTACTCATGTTGTGTCTTTAATCTTGTCTTCTGTGATCAGCCATATAATAACTTTTATTTGGACGTCTCCGGTTAATTGCCGCGGAGTGACCTAAAGCTACTACTGTTTTTCATCAGCCACTGTGTCTTCTTTGCAAAAAAGAGAAAAATATTCCTGACCGTTCGGAAGGCTATTTAAAGTCTGATTCAGGTCTAAAAGCCAGCCAAGAAATTCACTGACTTTTTTCAAGGGGTTCAAATGAAGTATTATTAATTTGCATTTTCATGATTGGCAATAAATTATTAAAAATTGGGAGTTGGAAGCTGACTATGTGATATGGACACAGATGTAATTTTAATGAATGAGATAATGTGATTTTTTCCATACTCTTATCCCCACCTGTTGAGGTGTCTCAGCCAGTGGGTACACACTGGTCATTTTGAGCAAAATTTTAAAGTATTAAATGGAAATTGTCCGTTTGCCCACTTCAGAGAAATGTTTCTGAGGCCCTGCTCGAGCCCAGTGCCGAATCAGGGGAGGTATTTTTCTAATCGGATCACGAGTATTTGAAAGCCAGTGATCGGAGGGCACTTCACACACTGCAGGCCCTTCGGGGGCCCCAAGATGACGCAGGTGGAATGAACTGTGGTCTGGAGAAAGAGCACCTGACGATTCAGATCCTTCCCCCGCTCTCCCTCTGTTTTTGTTTCTGAGTCATCGGGCTGAAAGAATCAATTCGTCTTCCAGAAGTTGACATAATTTCTCGGAAAACAGCGTCCACAAAAGCAGCTGGTGGAGAAGTCCGAGAAGTCCCCCTCTGCAGAGGGGTGATTGTCCCCCTCTGCAAACAGTCCTCGTGTGCTGGGGACGCTGAGCCCCCAGGGAGGGCGCTGCTCCCAGGGTGCGGCTCCCTGCACACCCGAGACACCAGGCCTCGGTGCCTGCCTGCCCAGGAAGTCATTTTCCTGACGCGCCTTGAGCAGCTGGGAGCAGGGTGTGTGACGTTTTTCAGACAAACTGGCAAGCTAGAGTTTACGAGCACGAGACGGAAACGGGAATAGCCAGATGGAAAAGAGGGAACTAGCCTACTCAGGTGGAATTATTTTTAAAAGCTTCCAATAGCATAAATAACACATCTTCCTGTTTCCCCCCTGGAATTTTTCATATCTCAGCAACACAAAGGTTTGGCTTATCGCTGGGGGACTTGTGGGGACCTGGGGTAATGACGTGAAAAATCATACCTTACACTTGATAGGGGGCTGAGGCTTCCAGAGTTGCAAGTGATGGACAGGAGGGGTCCCAGGCCAGGGTGGCTGGGGGCTGCGCCCGCACCTCCATCCTCACCTCTGTCCCTCAGCCGAGGCCTCACTAGCCTCTTGGGAGCTGGACTTTCTCAGTCACACGTGAGCTGTGTAGTGTTTGAGGGAACCGTGAGGAATGCTTCGGATGACGCGTCTTTCTGGACAGTCCCCTTGTGGGCGGCAGAGGGTGTGTCCGGGAGATCCAGTCTCCAAAACGGAAGTTGGAGGCACCATAGCGAATTCTGGGCAGTGCAAACTGGGACCGGCACCCTTTCTCTGTTCGTTTAGCACTCACAAATGCGACGGAAGTCTGAGCCCTGCATTTGCACACTCACTTCAGGGCTCCCTTCCTGTTTCTCCACAGCGTCACTGCGTGGGGACTTGCGTGGCTATTTACATTCTCTTTTTTTTAACATAAAAAATATTTTTCCCCAATATAATACAAAGCCCAAGCAGTGCTTGGGAATCATTATACTCTTGAAAAGAATCTTTATATCTTTAGCGATGGAAAGTGCCATAGAGATCATTTCACCCAATACCCCATTTAAAAATTATTTCTGGACTCACTCCTGGAAGAACCTACTCTTTGCAGGATATAATAGTGTGTGTTGACGCAAATGCATACAGTTGTGTATCCGTCATTGCAATCCCAAGACAGAGCAGTTCCATTGACTGCACCCCCCCCAATTCCTATGCTTCCCTTTTGGCCACCCTCTCCCGCTACTTGAACTCCTGGCGACCGCTGACCTGTGCTCCACACCTTCGTTTCGCTTTTTGCAGAGAGTCCCATCGAAGGAATCACGCAGCACGCAGCCTCTGGAGAGGGGCTGCTTTCATTCAACATGACGCCTTTGCTATCCATCTAGGCTGTTGAAGCATCAACAGTTTGTTCCTTTTTGATGGCCGCGTACTATTCATCGTGTGGGTGTGCAGTAGTTGAAACACACTGGACTTGTTCTATACCTTTTCGTTTTTGAATAAGAGCGCTGTAAATATGTAGGCACGGGTTTTGTGTCGATGGTGTTTTAAGTCTCACCATTCTAAAGATGCATAGTGGTATCTCACTGTGATGTTTTTTAAAGCTTTTATTTATTTTTTAAAGATTTTATTTATTTTTAGAGAGAGGGGAAAGGGGGGGAGAAAGAGGAGAGAAACATCATTGTGTGGTTGCCTCTCAAGCGCCCCCTACTGGGGACCTGGCCCGCACCCCAGGCACATGCCCTGCCTGGGACTTGAACTGGTGACTCTTTGGTTCGCAAGTCAGAGCTCAGTTCACTGAGGCACACCAGCCACTGTGATTTTAATTGGCAATTTCCCGGATGGCTAAGATATTAGCCATCTTTTCAGGAGCTTTGTTGTTTTCTGACTGAGTTTTGAGGCTTCTCTATCCACAGATTCTGAATGCAAGTCCTTTGTCACTCACCTGGTTTACAACTATTTCCTGCCAGTCTCTGTGGCTTACGTGTTCATCTGTTCGTGGCCGTACTCCCGTCTTGAACGAGAAGCAAGTGACACGCTGGCAGCTTGTATCGGCTCTGAGCAGTCAACTGACTGCCCGTGACAATGGCCGAGCCGTTTAGTGCAGCCCGTGCTGCTGTGTGGTACCCTACAGGACCGAGGGAGGGGTGAGAGTCTTTCTCAGACGCTTTGCGGCCGGAGCCGTCCGTGATTCTGAGCTCACACAGGTGACCGGCGGCAGAGGGTGGCGCTAGAACTCAGCTGCCTCCCACTCTGCTCCTTTGCTCGCGATAGATTTCACTTCACTTTTTTAAATGCCATTTTTTATTAGGCAGTGCATTCACATGAGTAAGAATTTAAAAGTACAAAAGGGTATACTGGGAGAAAAACGCCCCTGTCACTCAGAAGAAGCAATGCGTGTGATTATTTCTTACGCTGCTTTCTGTGTAAAAAATACGGACAGACACATTTTCGTAAGTGGTGTTGTGTATATGTGTGTGTGTGTTTTCTTCCTCTGCTTTACAAAGTGAATTATACACTCTACAGCTTTCTTTTTCTGCTTCTGATAGAAATGTAAATTAAAACCACACAGAGATGCATTTTTTTTCAATTATAGTGTTTGACGTTGAGGATATTTTACTGGGCCAAAACCCATTTGTCTTTCCTTTTCTATGAATTCTCTGTTCATATGGTTTCTCTGTGGGTTTTTTTCCTAGTCAGTTGCTGATGTATGTATGAGCTACTTATTTATTAGAGGAATTAACTTTGTGATATATTATAATTTCCCTCCAGTTTGTCATATGGGTTTTTTTGTACTTGCTTATTGTAATTTTGCCTTAAGAGTTTTGGCTTTTGTGTGGTCGAATTCATCAGTATTTTTATTGCTTTTGGCGTTTGTCATAATTGGAAAGGACTTCTCCCTCCTCGTGTTAAATGAAGAATTATTCTAAAGGTTTCTTTAGTTGATTATTCCTTCTCCATTTTATACATATTTAAACGTTATTTGGAAGTTATCCTGGCGTAAGGTGTGAGACGCAGATCCAAACATATTATTCTAGAAGGTGGCCATTTGCTTCAATGCTACATTTTTTTTTTATTGCGGTAAGGATGCATCCTCCTAATAAATTTGTACAAGCAGGGTCCATCATTAACACTAAGGCACACTATTGCACAACAGGTCTTTAGAACTTATTCATCCTGTACAAATGAAATTTTATACCCGTCGAATAGCACTAATTTCCATATTTTGGGGGTTCCATTTCCAACTGGGAATCTTCTACTCTATCACATTGATCTTTTTCTCTGTGTTAAACTTAACACTGAAATAACTTTTAGCATGCTGCAAGCTCAGCCTTCCTTCAGTGCTCTTTCAGTGTGTCCACACTTTATCCCACATTTTATTGAAACAATTTTATCAAGCGTACGGAAAGAATTTTAGAGCAAACTCCCATGTATGCAACATGCAGTAGGTTCTCCCCGAACATATCGGGTTGTCAGGAAGCGATGAACAACATTTAGAAAAGAGTGATTTTTGCCTGATTATTTCTAGTTTTTAACTAGTCATCCTTCTTGTTTTGAGGAAGGTAGATTTCCTACTACAGCCTGATTAGATTGGCTTCCTTGTTGGCCTCGATGTCTCTGGAGAAGAGTGAACAGGATGTTTCGTAAAAAAACATTTCAGTGCCGTGGCCAGTTATGATTTTGGTGCTTAACGATTCTTAGGCATCATGGTATTGTCACTGCTGGCACACTTCACTTTAGAAGGCCAAGTTCGCGCTGGGTTTGTGTTTTGCTCATGGTGAGGCTGGGCCAATAATGCCATCTCCCGTGTGTCTGCAGGCAGATGGAGTCTTATTACCAAGGTGTTTGGACAGCTGGTGGTGTTATGTGATACACCACCTGCAGAAGCCAGAAGGGAAATGACCGTTCATTCAAGTTCAAGGTAAGTATGTGACACTCATTACTGTCACTTACGTCCTGTAGCACAGCTTTGACACCTGTTAGAATGCGCAGCATCAGACAGACCAGAGATAAGTTGGCGAGGACGTGGAGAAAAGCGAACCCCAGTGCACTGTTGGTGGGATTGTAAATTGGTACAGACACTGTGGAAAACAGTGTGGAATTTCCTGAAAAAAATTAAAAACAGAAGTACCGCCCAATTCAGCTGTTCCTCTTCTGGGTACTTATACGAAGGAAACAAGATGGCTAGTTCCTAAAAATATTTGCAAACTTCATTGCAGCATTATTTACAATTTTCAAGAAATGGGAGTGACCCAAGTGCCCGTTAACAGATGAGTGGAGGATGAAGATGTGGTACATACGTAGAATGGAGTATTAGTCAGCCTCGAAGAAGAGGAAGCCCTGCCATTTGAACGTGAGGACATGATGCTCAGGGAAGCGAGTGGGACAGAGAAAGGCAGAGTACGGAATGGTCTCGCCGCTGGTGGCGTGCTCTCACGGAGTTGTGGAATCGAAACCCCCAGCACAGCACAGATGATATGGCCCCCAATCGTTTGACAGCTGTGTTTATAGTGCTTTTCTCTGCACCGCCGTTCCAGCTTTCGTAGACTGCACTTTGTCACCCCACGTTAACGGTTCCCTAGTGTGCGTTGTACGTATGTGCACACTCCCTCTCCCAGCCCCTGGAGCTCCACATCCGAGTCGTCCTTCCTTCCTGTTCTGATGTTCCTCAGTGCCTTCCAGGCACGCTGCCCCTCCCCTGGGGGCCGTCCCCCCTGCACATTCTGGGCTGCCGAGGAGCTGGCGCCTTGCGGGAAATGATGTCTGTTAACTTCCTGGAAGGTGGGGTTTCTCAGCCTCAGCACTGCTGCCCTGCGGCGGGCTGGGTGTGACAGGGGCTGCCCTGGGCTCCAGGGATGTGCAGCGTGCCTGACCTCTGCCCACTGACTGCCAGCGACACAGCCCTCCGGGGACGCAACCCCCCAAGTCTTCTGTACACACCGTGAACTGCCAGCCAGGGCTGCGATGGTGCCTTCGTTCACGCTTGTTACCAGTCATCGATGAGTAGTCCCCCAGCCTCTCAGAGAGTTTTCTAGAGAGCCGACCGAGCCTCGGGGGACATTGCCACTGCCAGTCCATCGCGTCGATTCCTCTGTGGCTCTGAGCTCTGAAGAAGCCACTCGGTGACGATAAATTAGTTATCGATCAGGAGGCACAGTGGATGGTGGGAATCCTCTCTCCGGCCCCATTCAGAGTTTCTGGACCATCAGAGCGTGAAGGTAGATAAATGCTTCAGAGAATCAGCTGCCCCCTGCTTTCTCTGAGACTCCCTGTCATCAAGAGCTTACTGTTCATTGAACTTCTGTAATTCACGGGGGAAAGGCGTGTATGTGGACAGGAGCAGGATCGGTGGGTGAGTTTGGGGGGATGGATGTAGGATAAAGTGCTTATTTTCAGCCATGATGCTGACTGGACAGGTCGCTCAGATGTCCTCGAGAAGCCTGTCCATTTGCAGGAGGAACTCCCGTGTTCATAAGGAGCTGTGAGACCCAGATGCCAAGTATGTTTGTGTTAGCAGGTGGCCACTGGCTTGCTGCAAGCAGTTTATGGAGGGACGAACATTTAGTCACCGGGGCCTTTTACTCTAGAGGTTTTGTTAGGGATGAGCTGGAGAAGGAGGAACGTCACCAGCCCGAGTAAAACGGACAGTTCTGATTTACAGTAGTCAGTCCCCCCAGGTGATGAGAATTAATGGATTTATCCTCACCCAGGGATGTTTTTCACTGCTCTTAGAGAGAGAGAAGGGGAGAGAGAGAAACACTGATGTGAGAGAGAAACATCGATTGCTCGTCTCCCGTACGCGCGGACCGGGAGGCAGCCGCGTCTCCCTTGGGTGTGGTGGGGTGGTGTTCCCATTGCGAGACAAAAGCACCCACCGAGGCGGGGAGTCAGGCTGGCAGTCAGAGCTGCATCCTGCCGTTCCTCTGCTGAGCAGAAGCAGTTGCGCAGAACACCAGCATCGGACACACCTACTCTGTCCCACCCGCACAAAGCCCCCGACCTTCCACTTTCCCGGTGAATGCACGTGAGCAGTGCTTCCTTGCTGAGGACAGTCCCCGTCTCACATCCCGACTCTACACGGGATCGGTCAGGTGCCCCTGCATGTCACGACCGCTGCTCTCTGCCAGCCTCCTGTCCAGCGGAGACCCTCCCTTTCTGCAGTCCTCTCTCAGACCACCAACCACGAGTCTCAGTTAGATTAGGTTTTTCTAGAACCCAGGGGCCCCAAGACGTGAGGTCTCCCTGGCGACAGTGAATCGGGAAACACAACAGCCGCTTTCCCGTTGGGTCTCGGGCAGGGAGACACCGATATTGCCCGGGTTCTGTGGTGCCCCACAGCCTCTTCTTAGAGACCTTGGCAATAAAAGAAAAACAAAGTTACGTATTCCGGTCCTTTTTCAATCATCATGTGGCTAGGGGAGTTAAGGGACTGTGTCCTCTGGCCACTGAAAATCAGACAAGTGAAGGTCCCTGGCCACTGGCTTGTAGGTGTGGCTTAGGGGGCACGGAGGGTTTGGGTGTTCTGACCCATCTGGCTTCTGTTCAGGTGCTGGTAGGGAAGGGAACGTTATCGGGGGCGTCAAACCCGTTGTCACCAGGGGCCGCATCAGCCTCGCAGTTGCCTTCCAAGGGCCCAATGTCATTTCAGGACTGTATACATGTAACCGCTCCTTAACAGTTAAGCGAGAGCTCGGTGCTGCCGCCGGGTAGCATCAAGGTGCCGGGCCGGATAGAACAAGGTGGAGGGCCGGATTTGGGCCACGGGCCTTGTGTCTGCCACCTGTGCCTTAGATGGATTCTTTCCCAACCTCTTTATTATTTACATGATTTTAGCCAACACATACCGGTAGGAATTACGTCTATAAGAAACAAGCTTCGTTTTCTTGTGAACATCACAAAAAGAGACATGAAACGTAATTAAACAGTGGTACTCCCTCGGCGGCATTGTCCTAGGTGCACGGAAATAAATCATCTTTGTACTGTTTCCGAAAGCGAGCACAGTAGAAAGGAGCGTGGGGGGTTTGCCTGTACAGGGACAGACATTAGAAGTTAGTTTACAGACAAGACTCTCGTAGAAGCGTAAGCAGGTGGACTTGGGGAGGGACTGGTGCTCTGAAACGGTCACTGTATCACACTGATAAATAAATAAAATGTTAAAAAAATAGAACACGTTTGGGGGTGGGCGGGTTAATAGAGAAGTTCCTGATGAATGTAATTGTGGGTTTCTTTAAATTTCCTTTTTTATTTTTAAAGATTTTACTTATTTTTAGAGAGAGGGGAAGGGAGGGAGAAAGAGAGGGAGAGAAACGTCAGTGTGTGGTTGCATCTCACATGCCCCTTGCTGGGGACCTGGCCTTCAACCCAGGCATGTGCCCTGACTGGGAATCGAACTGGCGACCCTTTGGTTCACTGAGCCACACCAGCCAGGCTGTAATCATGGTCTGAACCTGACTCTGCAGTCTCTCCTGTGGCACACCCAGGGGTCTGTCACCTTGTCCCTGGCTGCTCTGGCATTTGCTCTGGCTGCTATCAGGCCATTTCTGGAGGGTGAGGGCTCACCTCTAAAGCCTGCCGCTTCCGAACTCAGGGATGTCGGGCGACGGGGCGTGGCCGGGGGAAGCAGAGCGTCCCAGCATTTGGAGACGTGTGGAATGGTGGGGACTTTTAGTCTGAAGAGTGATTAGCAGGATGGTGGCAGATACGCATAATCTCCTGGGATGAGGAGGGTGGGGAGATGTCCTCGCCTGTTCTGCTCAAAGGTTACACGCATACAGGTCTTTGGACGGAACGTGATCGCGCCCCTTTCTAGTAAGGAGCTGCTGCACCTGTCAACAGAAATCGGGGCTCAGACTGTGTGCCCCACCCTTCGCCATGTGCAAGAAAACACGGAGATTCCACCGAGTCCTGTCTGCATGGGGACGTTGGGCCAGGACATTGGTAAGCTGTCCCCCAACAGAAGGACTCAAGGGACCCCTAATTCTCCATTCAAAGGGAGGGTTTTTATGTGAGCGAAATGTCAAAGGGAAATGAGACGTTCATAGGGAAATAGCACAGCCCATCGGCCCAGCCTAACCTACTTCTGCTTTTACCACGGGGCCGTCACTCCGCACTTGACGTAGTAGTCTGGGAATCCTCGTTCTGGATGTGCCAATTCAGGCCCTGTGTGCTTGCTTCTTGCCGGGAGGGCTGCTGATACTGGTCTTACTGTGCTCCTCACGGCTTCTGGCCCATGCTTCCCGTACGGTTTTGTGCTGGTTATCCCGGGCTACCTAGCAAGTGACCGCCACCGCAGCAGCTGGCACGGTACACATTCATTCAGGCATCTCACCGGCAGCCCTACCCGAACTGTAATCAGCTGTCGTTCCTTACAAAGTCGTGCGGAGGTGCGGCCATGCAACCTGCAGGAACAGCAAGTTCCCCCAAAATGCCATGTCTCGAGTGGCAAATTGTTAGAGGAAAGAGCCGGGCCTGGAGGGGGTGCACGCAGCTGGGAGTGTGGGGGCGCACGGGGAGATCGCCTGGGAGGTTTGTACGTGCGGCCCATCCATTGCAGCGATTGCTCGGTGGGTGCCAGACGCCCGTAGAACCAACTTCATTTCTGTCTGCTTCCTGCTCTGAGTGTCTCCCACTCCCAGGGACCCCACAGCTCCTCCACGGAGCAGACGTGCATTTGGGTGTTACTGGTGAAAGAGTCCTTCCCACCCCAGCTGGGCGTTGATGAGGCTTGGCCCTCTGGGGAGCAGAGGGCCCGCCTCACCTTCCTGCCTGGATTCCCACCTCTGCCTTCCAGTTGCCCCGCTCACTGAACTCCCAGCCCTCATCACGCCAGGCTCTCCTCTCCAGCTGACGGCCCCCTCTCTTCTCACACCCCTCCATGTGTCCTGCCTCCTCAACCCCCGATGTCACACCTGTCACCGGGGACTCCCTTTCTTTGCTTTCATCTGTACGATGCCGTTGCTCCTTGCACCTTTGTTCCTCCTTCTCCGTTCCCTGACATATTTCGTGAGAGCCAGTCCCTCTGCATGGGGCGTAAATTCTGTTCTTGGCAACTCGAACATGTCTTTATTCTGTTCTTACCCTGCACTAGATCGACGGCCTGGAATTTTCCTTGTTCTTTTAAGTCAGAACTTGGAAGTCCTAGTCACTGATTTTCACGTGCCAGATTAGGTCATCATTCCTAGAATCTCTCAGTCACGCGCGGGCTGAAGACCGTGTTGCTCAGTCTCTGTAGCTGTCCGCCAGCCCCTGTGATTGGAGGCAGTTTTTCCTTCAAGTCTTGGAAACGCCAAAAAAAAATACGTTTGTCGTGCATCTTCTCTGGTGATGTCTCCGTTATCTGTTAGGAATTCCACCAGTCACTTTCACCTCTGGGTCCATCCTCTCATTTTAGCTCTCCCGTTTTTCCTTTGCCAATGCTCGCTTGTTCTCTGCTTTCTAAACACACTGGCTTTTTCTTACGAGAAGGATTTTGTTTCTTGTTTTGAGCGGCTGTCTCTCCTTAAATGTGTCCGAGCCTGTTCATTGGGTTGTTTTCTTTTCAATCTCCCCCTTCGGGCTTATACGTCCATTCCTGCTGGGAACAGTGTTTCTCTTACTGTTTCTCTTTCGTGAGCCAGGACCCCCACGACGCCCCCGACTGTTGCCCAGCCCTTGTGCAGCTAGTGGAGGTGGGAGGCCCCGTGCATGAGGACGGGGCGTGCTGGCAGGCGTCGGCGTGGGCTGGCCGGGGTTCCAAGGAGAGGGTTTTGATCCTCGTGTGAGCTGACGGACCTCTCCGCTGGGTTTGGCCGGAGGAGCACTCTCTCTCCCCTTAGGAACGGATGTGCTTGGCGGCATATTCAGGTCCGTGTGTGCCTGGTCTCCGGTTCTGCCTGAAGACCTTCTGTGCATCCCTGCGTTTCCGCTTTTCCCTCCTCCGGTGCTTGGATCTGCTGTTGCCTGTAGCATCTGTTGGGACCCTCTTTGCTGCTGTGACGTGGGGCTCACCTGCCACCTGCATCATCACACTGTCATGTAGCGCTCTCCTGTCACCTGCATCTGGTGAGCCCTCTGCCAGTGTTCCAGGCTGCAGCCCCCTCTGATCAGCCGTGGGACCGAATACTCCTCCCTGTGCTCTCCGGCTTCAGAGCGGTGGTTCTTACCGGGGTGCCGGTGCCCCCAAGGCGTACATGACCAGGTCTGGAGAGACCTGCGGTTGTCGTTACCGGGGGCGAGGGGAGGCTGCCCCTGGCATTGGGAGGGCAAGTTCACGGCTGCTGCTAAGGCTCCTGCGGTGTCCAGCACTGCCCCCCATTCAGAACTGTGCAGCCCCGAGGGCACTGGTGCTGTGCTGGAGACACCCTGGTCTGCCATGTTGTTGCAGCCGCCATGGATTTCTCACTTTAACCCCTGCCTTGCCGTCCACCTAAAAAGTCTTCGGAGAGAAACCGTACAAAATACGCACTAAGCCTGCACTCGGGAACCGGAAGCCTGTGAGCCCTGTTAGTAGTGATTCCTGCTCATGTTTCTGAAAAGAGCTCCCTAAGAGTACACATAATCGAATAGCTCCGCCTGCCTTCACGACATCTCCTGCGCCCGCTGGACCGTCCGCGCTCCTGGGGTTCAGCCTCACTCCCACGCCGGCTCCCGCTGCCGGGCGAGGCGTGCGGTCAGTACCGGCCTGGAAAGCTCCGGCCCCAAACGGCACAGATGGCAGCGCTCTCGACCTGCGGTGCAGCCGTACCACCGAAGAAAAAACACGCTTGCGAACGTGTCTGCCGTTTCCAACCACACTTCCGCGTATCTCTGCCTCCCGCATTTCCGGGAAGAAATGAGGACGGTTCCTCAAAGCGCGTGCACGGGGAGACAGTCCGCCGACGGCTCTTTCCCGCTTTGGGATTTTCCAGCCCGGGCGTTTTCCCTTCCGCGTGAGTCCGCAGAGGGAAGCGTCGCCCTGCATTTTCCACGCGGCCTGGTGCCGCTGCTGCGTTCAGGGGCCCAGCTTGAAGGACGGGCGAGCACAGTGGGGTTCTGGGAGCTTCCCTGTGGGAACGGCCGGGAGGGACGCTCCCTCCGAGCTCTCTGCTGTTCGGCTCACCTGCTTTCTGTTTCTGCGGCATTTGGCGAGATCACATAATAAGGACGCAAGGTAGGATGCAAGAAAAATAGGCGGCAATAAAAATGTCCTCAAAAGACACTGAGTTCTATTTATGGCCTCACAGAGTATGGCTGCAGGCAGGAAGAAAGGTTAGAAGGAGGAAAGGCCACAGGGGAACAGGGCAGGGTGCACTGTCCACTGGTGGGACGGGCTTTGTGCCGTGGAGGGCGTGGACACCCCAAGCGAGGGTACCCAGCCATGGGGGCCTCCCTGCGACGGGAGGGACTTCTGGTGCTGGGCCCCAGGAGCAAAGCTGAGGCCCCAGCTAGGTGGCCCTTGTCAGAATTGTCACACGAATCTGGAGGCACTGACCCAGCTCATCACCAGGAGGCAGCTGTGGAGGTGCCCACTCTGATAGAAGGTCCCCCTGCCAAGAGGCACACATGATTTCTTCCATCTTCATCTGAGATAAGTTTGGCGTCTAATATCGTGTGAGTGATAGCCTCTCAACAGTGCCAGCAGAGGTGCCGATGTTCCGGGGAGAGGCACGTGCTGATAGATCGGCGGTCCCAGCAGGAGCTGGGGCTCAGAGGCCCCCTGCTGTCAATGACCCGGCTGCCTGCCCCGTGGGGAAGTCTCATTCTGTCCCTCGGAGGACCTGCACCAGCCAGGAGGACATGCCGATCGCTGGAGGCTGGGGGCCATTGCGGCCAGCCCCACAGCTCCGTAGAATCACAGGATTCTGTGCAAAGGTGAGCACACAGCTGAGGCCCTCTCCTGAGAAGGACCAGGGGAGCACCGGAGGCTGTGGCTGCCCGGGAGGGAAGGGAATACATGCTGACGTTGGGTGAGCCCTAAGCGGGTGCTCTCGGAAGTCCCCAAGAGCTGTCCCCTCCCCTGCGGCTTCCCTACCCCGCTCACCCCTCTGCATCACTGACCCCTTCCTTCGTCTCTCAGAAGGCTCCTCAAATGGCTTGTCTGTCCCGAGGGACCCGAACCCAGACCCCAGCTGCCCCAGTGTCAGCCTGGTTCGCTCTGTGACAGATAGGACAGTGCCCTCAGAGGGTATAGCCTGCCTGTACGGGCTCGGGGATCCCGGAGTCACCATGGAGAGGGCTAGCTGCGCAGGTGAGTCCGGGCGATGCGGTCCCCCAGCCCTGCACAGACGGGAGCCAGGAGGTGCGCGCTTTGAAAGCTGTGGTACAGACGGGACATGCAGAGTAGGAGTCTAAAAATGGGGCCAATGTGTGTTAGCCCTGCGCATGCGCCCGTGGTAAGTGACATCACCGTGCTCTTATCACTCCTGTGCTCAGGAGACCCACAGAGAGGTGGCCTGCCTTGCCCCCGATGACACGGCCGGGGAATCAAAGAGCAGGGGGTCTAACCTGCCCTTAATTACCACACTGTGGCATTGCTCCGGAAGATGAAACCTCCCATAAGAAAACGGCTAATGCTAATTGACTGTAGTTTTTAAAATAGGACTGGAAGCTAGGGAATACCGGGGCAGAAAGGAAGCTTAAGGATGACAACGAAGGAGGAGAAATTTCTGTGAGAAAGGACTTCATCCTCAGCGTTGAGTTCCTGAGTCTGGGTTATTCCACTGCTTTGCAAGTAGGGCAGGGCCTTGAACTCGTAAAAATAAAAGCTTAACCAGGACAAGGGTTTTTTATCGGCCAACTGGGACTCCGCTCGGGAGGCGTGTCCACATGCCTCCGCTGGTCCTGGGCATCTGGGCCCCCGGAGACGGGTTTCCCCGAAGACCACTTTACTGGTTGTGAGGAGGTGAGCCCTGTGCACTAAATCGAGAATCAGGAGAATTGAGTTCTAACTAGTCGTACATTCCCTTCCCCGTGCCATTTGGGGGCGTTCTGGGAATGGCATTGGGGTCGGCTCTGCCTGTAACAGACTCCCAGGTGCGGAATGTAGCCCCGGGAAGGCTGCCCGGAGCGGGGGAGGAGGCTGGGCTTGTGAGTTTCTGCAGGAGCTGCAAGGAGTTCGTCGAGTGGCCCCGCGGTTAACAAGGCGCTCAGTTGCTTCCCCTTTCTGTGCGAGGTTGCCCGTAGCAAGAACCATGAGTTCCTTTTCTCACTTTCCAACGGGAAATGACGGATGCGTGCAAGGAAGCAACTGGGGAAAGAAAGGACCGGATGTTGCTACAGCACTAAGGACAGAGCATTTCTCCAAGCTGCAGGGATCTGGCCCTGGGGTTTGCTGAAGGGCTACCCCTTCCTGGCACGCGCCTGCTTTGGGTCTGAGAACACGGCGCCTGAGTTAGGAGGTGCTGTGTGCTCTGCCCCCAGGAGACTTTCTGTGAGAAGAGTCAGTACTTGAGCGTGTGCGTGCGTGAACACGTAGGGGTGCAAGGAGAGCCTGTCTGTTCTTCCGTTTCCTCTCCCACGATGTTTAAGAGATCTGCATGCAACCTGTGTTTAGGTGCACGGTGTTGAAGGGGTGACTCCATCCGCCACGGAGCCCTGGAAGACGTCAGCTATGGAAAATCCGTGAATGCAAGTCTTTCCAATTAGGATTTCTTCACTTCCATGATCTGTTGTCTAAAAATGTGTCCTGTACCAGAGCCGCATCAGAAGACACGTTCTGTGACAACGCATCTGAGCTCGGAGAGCACCGGGCAGACTGGAGACTCCTCGAGCATGGCAGTGCACAGTGCACGGGAAGGAAGGAAGACCACCTCCCTGGAACCGGGGACAGAAATCCCAAACTCGTTGGCCGTGACCTCGGCCAGCCTTCAAACACGTCAGCCTGGAGAAGACTTCTTCACACTCTGCCCTTGGCATTGACTTCTCAACGGAGTCCGTCATTATCCATTTCCTATGACATCAGCCTTTACTTATCTAGGAGAACAACCCGTCCACGTAAATTTTGCTTGCACCAAGGATGTTAAAAAAGAACCTCGGATGCAGTGGGTTCCGCGTGAGTCAGAGCCTTCACATGCTAGAACTGATTCTTCCTTGCTGCAGAACATCTCGTGGGAAGTTCGGGACTTTAAAAACGGCAATGAGTTTCTCGGGCTGAGCAAGATAGTAAATGTAGTGCGAATGGGGTGGAATGTGCTGGGCCTGCAGTCCCGTAAGAGCCAAAAGGTGGGTGATGAGGTACCTGCAGCGGCTGAACCGCAATGGTGTTTGGGAAACTCGACGTGTACACGTTAGTGCTAAAAGTGGTCACGCACGAAAAGATAGCAGATTTTTGGAAGTCTAAATTAATGTCCGTTGGACAAGGGTGAGTTTAAATATGGGAAGAAATACAATGCAGTGTAATACAGCTATGAAAAGGGCAAAAATGGGAATTCCTCAGCTAGGTCAGGAAAAGTATAAAGTTGGGATATAGCAAACAGCGAATAAAATAAAGGCAAATCTGTGAATCTGAGTTCAAAGCAATGATTACCAGGAATTTCCACGTACTCTCAATGAGTTTCCAGAAACTACAGGGAAGCTACAATGAACTCGCTGCAAACTATATCAGCCTGAAAAAGGAAATAGAAACTATCAACAAGGGCCAAGAGGAAATGAAGAATACAATTTCTGAACTGAAGAACACAGTAGAAGGAATGATAAGCAGGATCGATGAAGCAGAAGATCGGATCAGCGAGCTGGAGGACAAAGTAGAAAAAAGCACCCAGAAAGAGCAAGAACACGAAAAGAGGCTCAGAAGGAATGAAGAGGGTTTAAGAGAAATGGAAGACAATATGAAACGTAATAATATCCGTATAATAGGGTACCTGAAGGAGAAGAAGAAGAGCAAGGGATAGAAAACCTATTTGAAAAAGTTATAAC
>CM052552.1:68645408-68662075 GCA_028533065.1 Trachops cirrhosus
CCCAGACAAAAGAAGTCTAAAAGAATACACCTCCACCAAGCCAGCTCTGCAAGAGATGCTAAAGGGACTGCTTTAAGGAAAGGAAGGGGGAAAAAAAGAGAGAGGAACACAGGTACGTAAATGTTTACAAATCTGTGAAAATGTACACAGAAATATGAGTGTTGAGACTAAAGAAACGTCTTTTTCCCTGAAAAGCGATTTAAACAACATCTTTCTAACAGGTCCACTATGCATAGATGACGTATAACACTGATGCTCAATCAGTCTAGCTGTGCCCAAGCAATTTCCCAGGAAAAGTCAGGAAAAGTCCCGTTGGGGCAGAGATGGCGCATGCCTGCCAGGCTGGAAGAAGACACGAGGACTGGAAGGAGGAACCCCCATCGTACGCTGTTGAAGAAGGGCAAGGGGACGTTCCGCTGGAGAGGATGTCGACTCTTCCACCCAGCATTTATTTCACGGACCAGTCTTCCCAGAGCAGGCAGTCCGCGAACAGTCCAAAGTATTAGCGTTCATACCAGGCAGGTCGATGCCGGTGCACCACCCCAGTGACGTCCCAGCAGGCCCCAGCGATGCGTCTCTGGTGGCTGTGAGCTGCTGTCGAGAGTGTTGTGGGGCTTGGCTTGCAGCCAGACCCCGCGTTTCCTGCTTGGCTGCAGGGCTGTTGGAGGAGAGTGGAGATTTGGGGGGCAGACCTCTAAGGGGGTCCCAGAGATTCCTCCGCCCCGGTGCAGGTGCACCCTGTGGAATCCGCTGTCTCTGAGCATGGGCGGAGCCTTTGATATGACAGCTTACTGTCCTTCTGACTCGACTCATCACTTGACCACGAGTGAGTCAAAACTCGGGATGTGGTTAGGACGCTGCTGCCCAGGTAGGCGGGCCTCTGCCGGGGGTGTCCTAGAATGCTTTTGCTCCTCTGATGGCAAGAGAGATGCCACCGAGTGCCCTCCCCGTCTTTACATGTGGACGCTGCGTGAGCCACAACCGCTGTGACTAAGAGGCCACGTCCCCGAGGGGCAAAGAGCAGATGCTGAGGGCACAGGGGCAGATATCGAGAGAGCTCCGGCCCCTGCAGGCATCGGTGAGCAGCTCCACCAGCCCTCGGCCACCCGCCTGCTGGATGCTTATGATGTGAGGAAAGTGAACCCTCATTGTTCAAGCCATGTTTTCTCTTCACTTTATTTTTCTCGTTCCAGTACAGACCTCTTGGCTGTTCCATACCTGGAGTGTCTCCTACTTGGGGGGAACAGTTGGTGGTTGTTAAATCTCTACAAATAATGAATAACAGCAAAAAAAAATCATCTAAGATTTAGCGAGGCAAGAAAATCCGAATAGGTGGTGTTCTGAATGCAGCGTTATTTGTTTATGAAAAACATGAAGACTGAGATTAGTTTTCTGTAGCCCAGCTGCTCCTATCTGACTTTTGATCAAATCTCTACTTATTTATTTTGTGGGAGAAAACTAATTGCTATGATTTATGTATTGATAAATCAAGATCACCTCTGCCACGTGCTCCGAGATGGAATTTGATTGTATGTAAATGAAATTCCGTCAAACTAACCACAGGGGAACGAATAAGGCTGCCCATGCTCCTGAATTTTCAGACAGACAATCAGTCATGATTAACATCATTTTCAATGATGTCGCTGGGAAAGAACTCTAGAATATTATATTCTGGGGTGATCCGTGGTCAGCTTGGAGGCTGCTGTGTCTTGTAGAAGAAAGAAACCAGTGAGATTACACAGAAATCCCGTGATTCCTCTTTGAGATCCTTTCGGCGCGGAAAGGCACAATTTGAAGAGAGATCGATGGAAAGGGTTGAAGATGAGGAACTAAATTCCAGGGCTGACGCAGTGGCAGAGCAGGAAGGTACAGCTCATGTGTTTTGGCGGAGCTGTCACTCAGAAGGATGTGGCGCTCTGCAGCTGTGTGGAAGGCAGCACCTGGGGGGAAAGACATCTAACGCCAGCACTTCATTGGGTTTCCATGCGTCTGGGAAGCAGTATGCATTTCTTCTGTGTGTATTTATGGGGTGCCTGCTGCTTTAAGGCATCACAGAGACAGAGAAGAAACACTCTGTCCTTGCCCTGAAGGTGTCTGCAATCTGGTGAATGACTCAGGGACCTGCACAGGCTGTAAACAGGGGACTGGGAATGTGCAGGGTGCGGACAGGTGCAGAGGTGCAGGGAAGCGCATGCAGCCTGCGCTGGCAAAGAAGACGATGGGGAGGTGGTGCTGAGAGGGGCCCTGATGAGTGAGGATGAATCCACTCGATGGGAGAGGGAAGGTGTAAGGCTGTCAGGGCGTAGGGAATGACTCATGGCGATGCACCAAGGAGCATGGCGCCTTAGGGAGGTTGTAAGTAGCTCGAAACGTCAGGAAAAGGGAGCTTATGGGTTCGGTAGCAGCAGGTACCCTGGGGAAAGCAAAGGGAAAATTAATAAAGGACCTTGCAAGTGATGGTCACTGGATGTTTGAAGCTGAGAGATTACATGATCAGATTGATGTTTCGGATTCTAGACAAAAATCATCTAAACTTGGATTCTAGACCTAAATCCGAGGCACACTAGGAGGAAGGCAAGATCTGGTTGGTATCGGCACAGCGTGGCTGGAGGCGAGTGGGTGGGTCAGGGAGATGTGCTACGTAGCTTGAGGAATACAAGCCTTTTTCCTCATTGCCATGTTTCGACAAGGTCTTAGCTGCTTGGGCTGCTGGTTGGACTAAGGTCTCCCCGAGTCCTCTGTTAACTCCTGCGTCCACTCTCCCGGGGCCTCCCAAGTCTCTTCCCACCTGCTCTCTCTGTGCTTCTTTGGTCTTGGAGTCAGGTGGTCTGACCCCCTTGGCTGAGTGGGGGGACGGGCAAGGTAGTGGTTAAGTTTACTGAGTCCAAGTATCTGCCTACAGGGAACCCAGCACGGTCAGAAGTGACTTACCTTCCTGAGTGGAACAGACTCTCATTTCATGGCAGACAAGTTGAAGTTCACAGGCATAGTTCAAGCCAGAGCTAACAGCTGTGGGGCAGCGAGAATTGGACCCAGCTTTGCCTGCTTCCAAAGCAGTGTGCCTTTTCATCACCCGGCTTTTCCACAGCACCTTATCCCCAAGGGGAGCCAGCGTGCATGGGAATGCTTGGAGCGGAGAACACGGTGTGTTAATTTTGCACAGTTCTATGGAGTTCCAGAGAATGCACAGCTCCCTGTCCCATTTGGAGAATTGGGGAAAGATCCACGAACTGGGTGTTGTTTCAATCAGACCTTTAAGAGTGGCCTGATTGGTCCTTTTTTATCAGAGGGGGAACCAGCTGGAGTCCAGAATATACGGGGGTTGTGAGTTCATTTGCACCCATGTGGAGCCTGCGGAGACATTTCTGCAGAAGACAGACTTATAAGCAGGAAGGGCCAAGCCCTGTTTAAAGTTGCAGCCTTTTAAAAGATCCCTGCTTGTGCAGGTTGCTTCGCTGCATGCTGTGGTTGCAACCAAGTTACCCGCCCTCCCTTCTCCTGAAAGGCCCGGGCACCTGCTCGGCCGTGATGCCCCGCTGGTCTCCTTTAGGGGTCTTTAACTCCATGGGCTCTTGAGTCCAGCAAGGGATAAGTGTTAAACGGCCGCCCACTGTTGGCCCACCCTCGGGACGCCCTCCTCTGCATTCATCGTGGTGCTGAGCCTGCGCAGCCAGCTCAGTGGGTGCACACTCAGCAGGAGAGTTCTGTGCCGATGGAGGTGTTGTGGGTGTCACAAAGGTGTGCTCGTCTTACACCCAGACACTTGCGTTTGTGTGCCGGCTGTAGCATCCCCATCCTTGTGAGAACGAGATGGGATGGCATCCTTGCGGGCCCTGAGCGAGCTGATCGTGGCTGACCCCACACTGCCTGGTTCCCTGAACATTTTTCTGAAGCTATTTGTATGCTACTCACTGCAAGTTGGTCATACGAGTTGTGACAAAATACTGAATTCCTGTTTTTTTGATATGGTAAGTGTTGAGGTTCCTGTGTGTTTAAACTCACGTGAGCACGCTTGGTTTCTGACAAAGGACCTCGCAAATGCTGACAAATTTGCATTCCCGGACTCGTATCCTCGGTAGTGTGTATGGGAAACCGATCAGCTGCGATACCTCCCTCTTTCCTCGTCCTGAGGGATCTAGATGCTAAAATGGAAATGCTACGTGACACGTGACTTAACAAACACAACGGTGAGTCAGCAACTCTGTCCCACCCCTCCAGGAGGGTCAGTGATAACAGGACACTGCCAGCCTGTCCGGCCTTATTCTAGCTTTCACATTTCATTCACTAACAGCCGATGAGCAGCACGGGAAGGAGAAGGCAGGAGTAGGCAGCCTGGGGCCGGAGGTGGTCTGGGCAATGGAGACCAGCAGGGCCCTAACTTTGATCCGGTGCCCCGCGCGTGAAGCAGATAAACACAGCTATCAGTATTATGGAGGGCACTGGTGCGTTTCTGAGCTTCCGATGTAATTTAACGTGCAACTGGGATGATTCACTTGAAAGCTTCAGCGTATAGCAAGAGCTCGTTGGGAGCGTGGCAAATAGATTTTCCTTCTTTAGGAATCTTCAGTCACTGCACCGGTGTTGTCACAGCTGCATGGGTTTCTGCAAGATTTATGTCCTCGTTCGGAATGGATTGATCGAGAACAAGCAGTGTAGATTTAGAGCTTTTGAGGTTCGTAGCAGAGTGTTGGTGGGAGCGGAGGCTCTGCAAGTTTCTTAGCCCACTCACCCAGTACCCGAGGGTGACTTTTTAGCCCACGACAGGCACGGTGAGGGGGTTGTGGCCGTCTCCTTAGCCCGTCCAGATCTGGGCTTGGTTCAGTTATGCTGTGCACATACTCAGCGAGGACACTCGGGGACACCTGACCCCTGCCCAGGAGGCATCGCCATCAACAGCAGACCCCTGTCTCTTGTTTGCACTTAATTTGAGATTGAAAATCGACCCAACATACGAACCTACTTTGCTCTCACTTTTCTCAATTCGATGTTCGCCTGAAAACAAACAAAAAAGCCCCTGCTTTTCCGTAGCATTAATGAGCTGCAGCTGATGGAGTTTGGGAAGACCCCCCATACCTGCTCCCTATTTCTCTGGGCTCTGTCCCACCCGGCAGGGAAGGCAGCTGCCTTTGCAAACCACGCCACGCCACGTGGGTCTTGGTGCAAGGTGCTGAGCCTGGGCGCTGAGGCACGCCGGCCACCTTGGAGGCCGACCATGGGTGAGCTGTGGAGGCGAGCGTCCATGGGCCCTCAGGGACAGGATCCGAGCTGACAGCGCGGGGATGTGTATGACGCAGGACATTATTTCCAAGGAGCAGCGTCCACAGGGGCTTTGTGCGAATGTGCTGCCAGTTGTCTGCTGCCTGCTTTCTGACCTTGAACTTGCCTCCCGTGGGGAAACAAGCCTCCAGGAAGCTTTGGCCTCATAGAAAGGGAAGCACACCTGCCCGCTCTCCCGAGAAGGTGGGGATGCTCTCTGGTACACGCAGAGCAGATAAACTGTGCCTTTGTCTGGGCCAGAGGGGTTTCCTGGAAGCAGCACACGTCCTCTCCTGGTTTTGCTGTCCGCGCCTTATGTTGGAGCCACGTGAACATTTTAAACTGAGCGAGCACTTAGAGGTCGTTGAGGGCACAGAGCGGACTCATCCTAACTCTACTGTGGGATGTGCTTTCTGTCTGTCTGCAACTTTGCAGCCAACACCACGGTCAAGGGCCAGCTCGCGTCCAGCGCCCACTGTCCCTTTCACGTCCCTGCTCAACCTCTGTCTATGCCACAGGTAGCCACTCACCGTGCGTGAGTGGCTCATGCCCTTGAGCCTGCACACACCTGGCAGCGGGAAGGGGGAGGTCCTCCAGGTCTGCGTTCTTCCCCTCACGTGGCAGCTGGGATATCCATTCACGAGCAGCACTGGCTCGTTCTTTGTCCTACAAAGCACCTTCCACTTTTATCTCGAAGAGCAAAGCACAGCGAAGTTGTAGTTGCAGACAGAACATTTCTGCAGGGAACCAGTCTGCATTGGGGAAAAATAAAACCCAACACCAGCACAGTGTGAGGAGAGCCTGGAATGTCGGGGAACCTGGTCATCTGCGGGGACAGGTCCCCCTACGTATGTCCTCTGTATCTGGGGACGTTGCTGGAGGGCAGAGAAGGCTCATCTGTGACACTGTTGGGTTGGCCAAAAAGTCCATTTAGTTTTTTCCTATACAATACACATTTTTCATTTTCACCAGTCACTTTATGGATTTGGATATTTTGAGTACGCTGGCTATCTCCCACTATTGGCGTCTAGTGGATGGAGGCCAGGGGTGCTGCTAAACACCTTCCCATGCATGAGACAGCCACACAGCAAAGAGTTATTTGGCCAGAATGTCAGTTGTACCAAGAAAGTTCACAAACCACTTTTGACACGTTCTCTCACTCACTGCACCTTCTCTGTACATGGCACAAATCTTTTTTTGTGCTTCAGTTGCGTTTTTACCTTTCTTGAAATATTAAAGCATAATACACCAAAAATGTTGCATATTTTCTTCCCTCTTCAACATGAAAATGGCTGCCCCCAAATTTACCAATTTTGATGTTTCTTGTATGCCGATATGACAGCTTTCTAACTAAGATGGCCTTACAAAATTGTTTAGGGTGCAGTTAGAGACAACTAAGCACTACCAGAGCCATCGTGTGGAAGAAACTCAGCAAACTTTTTGGCCAGCGTAATACATGAACCACATAAAGGCAGAGGTGAACCGAACTGCCTTTACTCATTAAACAAAAGGGTGAGAAAGAAGAGCGATCCTTTTCGAGGATCAGCCACACGGTGTTAAAGGAAGCTAAGAGAGTGAGAGAAGGCCAGCCCATCCGTGGAGCTTTTTCTGTTCTTTGGCGCTAACTGCTGCCTGGCTCCTAGAGCTTGTGGCTTTGCCCGTACACACCCTGTCGGCCCAGGACGGCTCTCCCAGAGGCAGCTCCCTCCTCCCTCCTCCAAGACTGAGTGACAGGGAGGCTACACCTGAACGGAAAGGTAGAGTGACTGCTCAGTCCTGCACCCAGCGAATGGCACGCTGCCAGAAGTCAGTCGTGGAGAATTTTTGGGTCATTCCCACCCCTGTTTGCTTTTGCTGGCAAGGTGAACCACGAGCAAGAGAAACACTGTGAGGCCTTTTGTGTAGAGAGTAGGAATGGGGAATTCATGGACTTCGAGCTGGAAAGGACTTCAGAGGCTTCCGCCTGGTCTCCCACCCAGGGGAGGAATCCCCTTCCACAGTCTCTGTCGGCCATCCAGGCCTGGCCCCGGGTCCCGATGCCCCAGGGAGCCCGAGGTCAGCACTGTCCTGGGTCTGCGCTCTGTGTGGCAGCTCTGGTCACGAGGCAGATATTTCCCCCCTTGCACTGTCACCGTTTTTGGTCCACTTTTCCTCTGTGAGCTGGAGCTGCGAGAGCAGCCATGCCTTGTGGAGGAGGCCTCAGCTTTCATCTTGTCTAAACCTTTAATAGCCTAGGTCTTTTTTCCAACACTCTGACCCATTGTATCTAAGTACAAAGTCCAAGTGGATTTTGTTTCCCCTGCAGAAAACCCTTCAGCCCTGGGGGAAAACAACTTCAGGACACTTGGGATTGTGAATAAGGTAAGAGACAGCCTGTGAAGCTACCCAGTGATGAGCATATAGTTAACACCCAGAGCTTGCAATGGATGTTTGCAAATCTTCCAGTCACCAGTGGTTGTTTATGAGGCTCCCCACTCCTGTAGTTCACGTTTGGGAAAGACAGAGGACTGCAGAGACTTAGGATGGGTGGTCTGTTATTAAATAAAGCCACGGGAAACTCTCTGACGTGGTTCACGCCTGTAAACACGTGACACGTTCCCCTGGTGTGAACACGGCATTCACACATCCAGGGCAGTTGGTGAGCTGTCTCAGAGTCAGGCGGGCTTTATTTCACAAAGGGCACACTGTACCTTTGCTCACCTGTGTTAGGTCTGCACCGAGATTAATGAACTGCCCTGACTACATCGCGGACAGTGGGGAGGGCTGGGCCAATGCCTGCCCCACTCGAAAGCCGATGAGGCATTCAAGAGAGAGCCTACCGAGGCCCCGGCGGTGTCCTGCACTCTATTTATGTCGGGGTGAGCCAGCCACTCCAGCATCATCCAAGACTCTAAGCAGTCTCCCCGCCTGCTTGCTGGTTCTTATCCCTCCTTGTGCCTAAACATGGATGTCCAACAACGCTCAGGCTTTTAATTAACCTGCCTTCCAGTGCCTGTCTCAGGAACAACATTGGAAGTGCCCGAAGCCACTCCTGAGGTGTGAGTTCCTGATTATGCCAAGTGACCCCCTCTGGTGTAAGCCTTAAAGTAGGACACCTGCCGACCCACGTCGCTCCTTCTCATACTGAACTATTCATCGTTAACGTGGACAGCTCATGGGCGACGTAACTTCCCACCCTCAGAGCAGTTCAATGTGTGCCTTAGTTTCTCGCGTTACGGCTTCCTTAGAATCTAGTTGTCATGTTTGTGGGAGACACTGCAGTTAACTTGTGTGAAGCTCTTCAATACCAGTGTCCGGTCGGGCTGGGCCCATATCTTCTCCTAGAAGGTTACGAGCGATAAACTCTCCTAGAATTTGAAAGTTCTAGCAGAAAAAGAAGGGGAGGAAAAGAAAGCAGGTGTGAATAGTTAAATAGCTCTCACCTGGGAGTTTCCTGAGTGTGGTTCTCGCTTCTTGTGTTGTGCATCAGTGAAGAGAGTTCCTCGCCCTCTTTCCCGGGAAGGCGAGCCCATCAGCAGACTCGTTTCTGTGCTTCCTTTGATCTCAGGGAGGAAATTTCGCTGGGTCTGTTTTCAGCAGACGGAGAAGGTGGGCTCTCAACCACCTCATGAGCTTTGCTGCGATAATTGGCCATGAGCAGAAACTATGGATGTTGTTATACACACTTGGGTTAGTCACTCAAAAACGCAGATCACAAACAGCAGTGCGAGGGGTCCTGGCCGTTCTTCTGCCAAAATAAAGTAGTATTGGCTTTTGGAAATAGTGGTGGGAAGGCAAACAAGTCCTGGGCAAGAATATTGGACAGCTTCTCAAGAAAACAGATTGTTTAGACAGATGCGGGACAAGAACGCTTCGTGCTTTTGGGTGCACCAGGAAAACGGGAGATGGATAGCTCAGGCTTGTCAGTGCAAACTGACAATCTCAACTCCTTACTCTGGTGTGTGGTGAGCAGACACCCCAGCTTTGAAAAGTGGTCCCGGATCCTCCCCGGAGTAGCGCCCCGAGATAGGGATGGTTGTGTCCCGCGACTTCATTTTTTGTTATTCCTTGATTCATCCTTTCACTTGATTTGATTAAATGTATTGGGGTCACATTGGGGGATAGGATCAGGTAGGTTTCCCAGGTAGTTTTCCAAGGTTGGCGATCTCCGTATGGCACTGTGTACCCCCCACCCAAATGCAAACCATCTTCCGTCACCATATAATTGGCCCCCGCTCAGCGTACTTTAATAGAATCGCCATATTGGGGTGAGGTACATTCCAAGGTTTCTCTCTCTTTTTTTCTGACCACAAATCCTCTAAGAAATCTCTGAAAAGCCACTTCTGGGCCCTTCACTGCCTGAGCGGATCCGTGGTACATGGAGTTCCATTTGCACCTGTCTCGCCGCCCGCCCGCCCAGCGTAGGCTGCCAGCTCCTGGCGTGGCTTTGTCACGGTTCATGTTGCCAAACCTTCAGTCAGGTCTGCACAGTTCGTGTTTATTCTGATGGTTCAACCCGGTTTTTCAATGATGGAGGAGACTCTGCGTTTTTTGGTGGCTGTCGATAAAGGTACTAGCAGCCTACACTGGCTCCTAATTGTCTATGCTTACCTCTCTAGGTTTAAAAATGCACATTTTTGAGCTATTAGAAAAGCCCGGTTTCTCCTTAATCCATGGTGTATCAATTAGCCTATGAGTCTTGATAACTTATTTTTTGTGATTCAGTTTTAGCTCTACTGTTTCCTTATTATGGATACTTTTAAACATTTATTGCTTGTCCTATATTTAAAACACACTTCTTTCATTAGTTACAATCTACTTGCAAATAATACTGTACTATTTCGAGTGTTATGGAGACTTTATAAAAGTATCCTTCTTCTGTTCCGTCCTTTATGCCATTTTGGAATACTTGTTACTTTTACAGATGCTATATAAGTACATGATCCATTGCTTCTGTGTTTGCTTCAGAAAATCAAGAGTATTTTAGAGCCATTAAACATAAGAAAAATACCTTCTATATTTGTCTTGAACATGTCCGTTTATGGAAATCTTTATTTCTTTGTTTAGCATGAGGCTGCTCTCTCTTACCGTAGCCCTTTGATCTAAAGAACTTTAAAAAGTGTGTCTGGTACCTCAGGTCTGCTGGCAATGACTTTTCTTGCTTTTCGTTTGTCTGCAAGAGTTTTCCTTTCTCTTTCATTTTGACAAATGTCTTCTCTGGGTGTGGAATGGGGACGCACCATTTTTTTGTTTTCTTTTCACCGCGCAGCACGTTAAGGCAGCCACTGTAGTGTCTTGTGGCTTCCATTGTTTCTGGTGGCAAGCTGGCTGTGATTTTTCTCTTTCGTTCTCCGCGTCATTACACACGTAACACACCTTTCCCTTCCTCTGCTCTGTGTGTGTGTGCACGTTGATGTGTCTTGTTAACCTGCTGGGGGAATGCTTTGGAACCGGGGTTTCCTGGTGTCTATTATTTTTTGAAAATCGTCAGCCACTATGTATATTTTCAGAATTGATTTTGTCTCCCTTCTTATGCGAGGAATCTGGTCACCCCTCTTGGATGATGTGGTGTTGTCCCACAGCCCTCGGATGCTCTGTCCTGTTCTGGTTTTCCCCATCCCTCTTTCTTTCCCTGTTTCAGTTTGTGTGATGTCTCTGGACCTGCACCCACGTTTACTGAGTCTTGTCTTGGCCGTGCTGAGTCCACTGATCCGCGAGTCGAAGGCCTTCTTTCTGTCTGTTCCCATGGAAACAGTCGAAGGAAAAAAAAAGTTTGAGCGTTTCCATATGCCTTCTCTGAGTTTTCATATCTCTGCCCAAATTTGCCATTTCTTCCTGCATGTTTTCACATGTTTGTTACACTAGTACCTTGAACATATCATTTACAGCTATGGGGTGTGGCAAAAGTAGGTGTACAGTTTTTTTGTACAGAAAATAATAAATAACAATACGAGAATGCACTGTATTTCTCACGGCCAGAACTGTAAACCTACCTTTGCCCACTCTGCATTCCCTGGCTTATAGTTACCACACATGATTATCTGTCTGCTTATGCTGACTGCTTCTTCTCTTGCGTTTTTTTCTTGGCTCTTTTTGTGTGCTGCATATTTTTTATTTAATTGGATGCTAGAGACATAAAGTGTAGGAAAAGGAGGGAGTGAGGGAAATAATATTTATGCCTGGGGACGACCCACCTCTTCTGAGGTGGCCAGGCCATTAGGGTGTGGATGAAGCGGGAGGTGAGCTGGAGTTTTATTTTATGTTGTTCTCATGGTGTCACCTCAGTGCAGCGGGGACTTTGGGTTCCTCCAGCGATACCTTTTGCTCAAGATGGAGGCTGCTGTGCTGGAGGATTTTCCTCAAGGTTCCCGTTTCACCCTCGACGTCAGACCTCACCTGTGTGCGTGCACCTCAGGGCGAGTTTCTCTCCTTGCTTTGTCCCCCCTTAATTCTACCGATCCTGTGTTCTGGAGGATCTGTTTTGCTGAAGGGAGTCGGGCATTCAAAAAGTTACAAGGCACGGTAAGTGCCCTTCAGCGGTGTATCAGTCCCAGAGCTGTGTGGGATGCAGAGAGGGCACCGAGTCAGCCCAGGGTTTGTGGCTAAGGGAAGGGAATGACCCTGGGGAGAAAGTCTCTGACTTAGCTTGATCGTGCACCTTCCCTTTTTTGTAACTCTCTTTAGCAGAATGTTTGGTGTGTTTAGTTCGACACTTAACTAAGTTTTGCCAAGTGAGTTTCAAGACAGAGAGGGGTCACCAGGAGCCAGCAGACTTTAACATCTGTTAATCCCGTGTCTCAACCCGACATGTGGGTTATTCTCAGGGGTGTGTGGAAGTGTGGCAGGGACCTGAGAATCCACACAATGAACAGCTCCTGTCTTCCCAGCCTTTTATCTACAGTTGCAGTGATGATGAGTGATTCAAGCCATCATTACCAGATTAAATCATAAAACTGACCGTATTAAACTTGGGCTTATACAGTGACTGGGATTGGTTGTCAAAGGCAAGCTTGGCATTAATTGCTGGAGAGAATTCACAACGTATAGAAACTGCGGCTCCTGTGAAAGAAATGTCCCACTGGTGAACCGCTCTGTCTGCTCTTGCTCCCAGGGATGTTGGGGACGCTCGGTGGACAGATTTGACGAGCTCTGTTCACTAAATCTCGTGGTGACGTTCTGCTCTGTCTCTGGCCAAGGATGGAGGTGGGAAAGGGCAGAGGGAGGGAAGTTTCTCTAGTCTGGATACTTTCTGTCTTGACACTTGAACACAAGTCCTTCCCCTGAGATGCACACACCCCAGATACGCATGGGCAGGCGAGTGCATTGGAGTTCTCTCCTGCAGCCTTCCTGAAGGAAATGGATCAACCTTATCTGGGTCCAGCAGATCTCATCCGCAACCCGTATGGGCTGTCTGTGTTTTGCCTGATTTTACAGATGGGTTAGTTTCTGCGGTTAGGACTCCAGTCCCTCGTTTTCCCACTACACGCGCAAAGACAAACAAGCGAACTGGGACGGTTTTGTTTGAGGCGTCTTCTTGCGTGAAAGGACAGTGCATTAGAAGTGGCAGCTGAGTCCTCGGGGGACCTGCCCTGCTCTTCTTATCCGGCTTTCACCAGAAACTCTTTCTGATGGGCATTTGCATGATCACTCCCATCAGGAGGGTTCTTCTAGCAGAAACCTACATTCATACTTACAGCTACGGCAGCAGTAGTATTACCTGCTGAACCAGAGCCCAGTCCTCTCTGATTCCCTCTGTTACATTGAAACTAAACAGGACAAAGGTATGCAGGCGAAAGAGACAGTTATTACACTCCCAGGGTGTACAGTGTATTTTCCGAAAGCTGGGTTACATTTTAGCTGATGAGGGGAGATTTGTTGCTTCACTTTGGGAAGTCTTTTCTTTTTTTCTTTTTTGATGTTGAAGGTTTACTCTATCCAGTTAATGACTTACTCTTGCTTAGATAAAAAAATGCTCCTCCCTTGTTCGTGGCTTAGCAAAATATCTATTGCTAATGAAGTTCTAGTTCTCAGGAAATACGCCCGGAGTATTTTTAATTTTGTTTTACTGAATCTGCAGCTATTTAGCTGTGACCCTGTTTGGGTGGGTCATCTAACCCCTCTCATTTCTTCATTTACCAAAACCCTTTCTTGGACGGAGGGCATGTATCCCTGAACATCACACAAGATCAAAGGTTAACTTATTGTAAAAGAAACACACAGCCTGTGGGAACAAATAGGAAACATGTTCAGTGCATTTCCCGGGACAAGGTTTTGCACGTGCGTGGTTTTGGAGCAAAGAGAGTCTGGACGGACATCAGCACCCACTCTCGAAGCTGCGTCCTCGAAGCAGGGGGAGCCCGAGGAGCGAGGCACCCCCTCCCCTCTCCGATTCTGAAAGGGGCTCGGAGAAGACGAACTGGATGCTTCCGTGACTGTGAGCGCGGTTTCCCACGTCGGAGGAGGGCAGCGAAGGTCCCGGAAGAACTCAGAGATGTTGTGCTAGCGTGGCCAGTGGAGGAGCCCACTGGGCTTTGGGAACACTGTGTGCTGGACATGATGAAAGGGCCCCAAGGAACCTACTCAGTAAAACATCTCCGTTCGAGGGTGCCAGGGGTCTGGCCTCTTGCGGATCCATTTCTCCCTGTGCCCTGACGTGGATTATGAGCTCGTTTTCAGCAGAGGTGGCCCTTTCCCTTCCTCTGGCACGTTCTACTCTGGAGGGACATCACAGGATGCTTTTGCATTGGCTTCTGCTGTGACTGACGAGTTTTCTTGTGTTAGAATTCTCACCCCGGGAAGACAGTCCACTTCTTCACTATGGTTCCTTCTTATGGGAGTCGTCTCCTCCCAGCTCAGAAGTCCAAGAAGACCGTTGGGTATAAGACACTTCTCTGCGGTCGGAAGGTTGTCTGGTCCACCTTTACGGACAGACAACTTCAGGCTTTAATTCCATCACCTCGTTAACAGGCGCAGCTACATCTCCTGCCATCCCCTTCCCTGCAGGGCGTGTGGGCCCCACACGCTTCATCCTCCCCGGGACCCAGTACCCACGGTGACCCCCGAAGGTGCACAGAGCTGCCGCAGTCTGTCGGGGTTGCTGAATGGCGGTGCCCTGCAGGTGGTGTGGTTTCTGCACCTAGGCCTGTCAGGGGCTGTGGCTGCCAGGGAGTGTTCAATGTCAGCTGCAGTGAGCCCGGACGCCCCCGGGAGAAGGACCCCGAGCATCCCTTGCCCTCCCGTAACACAGAGCGGGCACTCAGACACAGGGCAGCGTGCCCAGGGCCCAGAAGGGTGCGTGAGCATTCTGGTCGCTCTCAACTGTAGGAGCTGCTGCTTCCCAGCAGAGGTGGCATGCATTTAACCTCTTTATAATCATCATTGCTGAATGCGTATGTGAAGGTTATTTCTCTTAACTCTTTCTTGTATTGCAAACACATCTGAGACTTCCATAAAACTGATCTGCCCCCCACAAGGGAGGGACTCCTGAAATTTGCGGGCAGCAATGCAGAGGGGCTTGATCGGTTGCGTGTCTGTCTTGCTTAGAGAAGTTTGGCTGTGTGCACTTTGCTGTCCTCACAGGACCACTTCTGTTCTGAGCCCGGTTGAGAACCCCGCAGAGACGCTGAACTCACTCTCTCTGAAGGCCCCGTGCATCACTGGAAACCAAGAGAGCATGGCCCGCCAAAGAGAACAGCACCTCAGGCACCTCCGATGTTTGCCAGCCAAGGCCCCCGCTCCTCGTACCTTTGCTGTCGGACCCCCTCTCTTGTAGTTGATCTAACCAGCTCTCCACTGGCGTTGGGCAGGCCTTTGCCGAGAACCTTTGATTTAAATACAGCTTTCCTTACCAGGAAGTATCCAGCCAGTCTATGAAAAACACAGTCATTTACTGAAGAAGATACAAGATACAAGAAACGTTGCACAGAGGACAATGACACCTCAGTCCCCTTCAAAGCAGGCACCTGGGGGCCTCACACCGTTCTCCCAACTGCAGCACGAGCTTCCTTCTGCTCTGGTAGCGGAAGCTGCGGGACGAATTTTGCCACGACACGTTTCATGCCAAGATCCTGCTTCAAAATCACGGACACAGTCACTTGTGGGATCCCCAGATCAGCCTCTAGTTCTCGCAGGGTCAGCCGGCGATCTTTGCTGATGGCAGCCCTCACACGCTCCACATTCTCAGGGGTTCTGCTTGTTGTAGGCCTTCCAGAACGTGGATCACCTTCAGTAGGTTCTCGACCTTCTTTGAAGTGTTTGTGGCACACTTTTATTAGTGGCGTACTGATTGCAGAGCGGGGGGAGGGGGCAGAGATGCCGTCAGCGTGATTGGAACAGGAGCCAGCAGTAATGGAGGCACGCCCTAGTGACAGCGAGGAGAACTTCTGCCCAAGGAAGAAGGACGCTCAACCGTATGAAGTGTCACTTGATGATGCTTATAAGTCAGGGAGACCTCAGATGGACACACAGAGCTCCTGTGGGCGTTGTCTCTGAAAGAGCGTGCTTGGCTTGCCCAGTGACCAGCAGATCTGGTGACCCGTGGCAGTGCTCGGAATGAGGAACCGGGACCCCGGGGTGACGGGCGAGGGGTGCACCTCCAGGGCTTTTCTCAGGAAGAAGAAATCCACAGCTTCTCTGTCTGTTGGGTGACAGTCCCCTACCGCTGCGGTCATGTGGTCGGGCTCCCTATTTCCTCCCGACGCCCCTGAGGTGGTCCACTCTCTGTAGGAATCCACTCCGTGCTTTCAGTTGTACTGGACGGAAGGAAGCATCCAGAGGCCAAAATAAATATGACTCCAGGACCGAAGCCGAAAGAAGGTGGGCAGTTAAACGACTCATTGGAAATTGGATGAGAGGCCCTTCCAGGGAGGATAGCTCGTGAGTCCAGCTGGGGCCAGGACCAGGGCGAGGAAAGTAGGGTGTGCACCCCAAGCACGAACTCGCCCTCCGCTTTGTCCACGTCAACCAGTCGGAATATTTTCCTTGGAGACGCCCGGGCTGCGTATCAGTGGGGAGAGTTGACGTTTTCCAAGTTTTTCAGAAATACATTTCTTTCCTCTTTCGTATTCTGTGTCCTCTTGGTGCCAAATCAAATATTTAGTGCACGGGCTTTCATTTTTTTTTTATTATCAGAAGATAAATTTTACGACGGAGAGTTCTTTCCAGAGGAGAGTAACCACAGAACAAAGCAGCAGTTTTAGCGTGTCCGCCTGGGGAAACCAGGCGAGGTTTTCTGGAATGAGCTAGCGATGGGCTGCTTTGGTTCGGGCGTGTTGGGTGTAATTTAGAGCTTCTCGTCTGTCTTGGGAGGGTGAAATGTGCCTCAGTGTGCAGAGTGGACTTGCTCCCGAGAGAGAAATGTAGAAGAGCGTTGGTGCCATTCCACGATAAAGGCCGTGTTTACAGCGGGGGAGGAAAGGTGGACTCTCTGAAAA
>CM052552.1:68662575-68741287 GCA_028533065.1 Trachops cirrhosus
TGAACCAAAGGGTCGCCGGTTCGATTCCCAGTGTAGGGCACGAACCTGGGTTGCAGGCCAGGTCCCCAGTAGGGGCGCCCTAGCGGCAACTACACATGGATGTTTCTCTCCCTCTCTTTCTCCCTCCCTTACCGTCACTAAATATAAAGAAATAAGATCTTTAAAAAAATGGCCCAATCACCTGTGTCTCTGGAGGGTCAGAGCCTGTGGATCCCATGCTTTTGAGTGTGGGTTGCGACTCACAAAAAAACCCAACAAACAAATACAGCAAAGTGGGTGTCACTTCTGGGGTCGGGTTCCAAAAGGATGAGTCTGTTGCTGGGGTGGAGAAAGCCAGCTGCGGTCCCCTGCCGTTGGCCACACAGCCGTGTCAGCACGGAGACAAGGGTGTCTCCTGGCAGCATCCTCACTTCTGGGGACGCCAGGCTCGCTCACCCGCTCTCAGCGCCCCCTCCTGGAGAAGTCTCGGGCAGAAGGTGTGGTCTCGCACTGACATGGGGAAAGTCATTCTGTCCCTCTTACTGCCTCCTGGTGTCTTGTTTTTCTTCTCCAGGGCTTCGTGGCCAATTCCCCGCTGGCCTGCAGGGCTTCCGCGAAGGTGCTGTCTCCCCTGAGTCAGGGTGAGATTCCGTGTTCCTTCAGGGGAAGTTTGTCGTAAATGCCTACACTGCCACTTTGGGTGACGTCACTCTGTCCTGCTTTTCTTCTCTGCATTGATGGCTGTACCTTCGTGATTTTGTCGTGACCAGTCACACTTGATTTTAGCGGTTTCTTCTTTGGGCCACGGTCTGCTACTTCGATGTCCTCACCGAGGAACCCAGGAGACGCCATGTTTCCGTTTTGTTCTGTGAAAGGCCGTATAATACACATTTTCCGCTCTGTGGGGCCACACAGTGTCTGGGGCAGGTGCTCAGCCCTGCCCTTGGGACATCGACGCAGCCACATCTGCAGCAGGACAAGGACTGAGTGTGGCCTTCCCCTTGTAGAGGAGCACACTGCAAATTCAGCCCGTAATGTCCTTCGACGGACGTCATGCGAGAATGAATTTCCGAATCCTTTGGGGGCACTTTAAATTCCGTGCGCAGGGCTGGGTTCATCAAGGGCTGTTATGGCATCAAGGGCAGTTTCCTTCTTCCCTGGTTGCAATCCAGAGCAGAGTTCTCTCTGCCCTCTGCCCCTCCCCGGGGCCTCCTGGGAGACCTCCGGTCTGGCAGCTGCTGAGTCCCGGGGGCAGCCAGGTCCTGGCTCCTGCAGCTGCGGTCTCCCGACTCTGGACCTCATCCAAGAGCTCTGTGGTCTCCATAGCAACTGGGACAGCTTGCTGCGTGCTGTCTCCCAGCAACTGGGCGGCTACCGCTTTCGGAACTTCCTGTTGGAACATGAACTTGTGGATCTGTGTGTTCCCGAGTAGATCTGAATGTTCCTGGAAACTCTGAATTCGTGCACATCGAGTACAACTTCAGCATGTCGAGAGGACTCTGTGTGGAGAGACACTTGAGGAATTGCTTAGTAAATTATTTCTGTTCCCCCAACAGTTTCATTTCAGCACAAGACACTTTGAATATCAGCAAAATATACCTGTGAGATTTTATCCACTTTTTAAAAAGAATTTCCAGGTTTATTTAGTTTTTAATTGAATTTATAGGGGTGACATCGCTTCCTAAAATTATTGGGCTGGCCAAAAATTTTATTTTTTTTCTGTAAGATGGCTCTCATAGTGCTTAGCTTTCTTTAACTTTATATGAAATGATTTTGTTAGATTGTATTGTGACAGCTGTCACATCAGCGTGCATTAAAAACAACACATCAACATTGGTGAGTTTTTGTGTAGCCACTGTAATATTGAGGATGGAAGAAAATAAGCAACATTTCAGCATATCATGCTTTATTGTTTCAAGAAATTAAATACGCAGCTGAAACACACCGAAATAGATCTGTGCGGTGTGTGGAGCAGATGCCGTGGCTGACAGGACCTGTCAGAAGGGGTTTGCCAACTTTCCTGCCGGAGATTTCTTGCCGGACGACGCTCCACGGTCAGGTCGACCAGCTGAAGCGCATAGCGATCACATCGAGGCATTCCCTGAAAAAAATCAAGTTGTACCACATGGGAGACAGCTGACATCCTCAAAATATCCAAATCGATGAAGTTATTGTGACAATGAAAAATGTGCCTTTTATTTTAGGGGGAAAAAAGCACGTGAATTTTTTTGGCAACCCAGTAAATGGCTTTCAGGTGTACACTTCTGCAACATATTATGTGTATATTGTGTTGTATGCTCACCAGCCCAAGTCACACCCTCTTCCATCTCCATATATCCCCTTTACCCTCCTCTACCTCCTCCTACCCCCTTCCCTGGGGTAAGCACCACCCTGCTGTCTGTGTCTACGAGTTCTTTTTTTCCCCTTAGTCCTTTCTCCTTTTTCACGCAACCCCCCCAACACCCCTCGCCCATGACAGCTGTCAGTCTGCTCTCCGTCTCTGTGACTCGATTTATATTTTATTACTTATTTTGTTCACTAGATTCCACCTATGAGTGAAACTTGACTGGCTTAAATATATGTAAAAAAAGATGCTCAGCATCACTAGTCATCAGAGAAATGCCAATGGAAAGCACAGTGAGGTGTCACCTCGTACCTGCCAGAATGCCTATCACCAAGAAATCCACAAACAACAAGGGCTGGCGAGGGTGTGGAGAAAGGGGACCCCTCGTGCCCTGTGGGTGGGAATGCAGACTGGGGCGGCCCCTGTGGAAAGCAGCCCGGGATTTCCTCAAAAGGTTCAGAATGGAATTGCCTTTTGACCCAGCGATTCCACTGCGGGGAATATATCTGAGAAAACGTGAAACACGGGTTGAAAAGACGATACGCACACGTGTGTTCATAGCCCTGTTGGTGACGGTAGCCAGGCTGGGCCAGCAGCCCATGAATGGATGGATGAAGGGATGGAGAGGCTGTGCTGTGTCCACACAGTGCAGTCCTACGCAGTGGCAAGAAGAAGGAGGCCTCCCCTTTGTGGCAGCGTGGAGGGACCTGGAGAGCAGTCTGCTAAGTTGAACCTCATCTTCCTCTGCTCACTCCCTAGTGTCGGGAGACGGACCAAGGGTTGGGGAACAGAACGCCTCCCCCCCTCCCCCGGGACTGCTGCGAGGGTCCCCAGGCTACGGAAGCCTTCCCGTCTATCCGTGTGGGCGCCCTCTCTCACGTCTCTGACTCCAGTCTGCGGCTGCTGTGGACGCTCAACTGGGCAGTCACCACCCTGAGTCCTTCACAGCCGTTTCTCGGATAATTTCGTGTCCTGTGTACACTCCGTGTGCTGGGTGGTTAGCAGCAGGCTTGCAGACCCATGCATGCACTTGGGTCCCATGTCCCAGCACCCCCCCCACCCCGCCCCCAAGCATGAGAAGTGCTGTCGGCCAGGCCGGGCCACTCGGCGGGGCTGCTGGTGCAGCCACGTGTGTGAGTGCGAGTCACAGTGGGGTGCGGGCAGTGTGCGTTGTCCGCGGTCCTTCTCACCGGCTCCCCGCTGCACCACGCCGATAGCTAAACACTTGCAGTGTGGCCTCTGCAAGGAGTTCTTATTATTCCTCTCGTTTTGCATCTAAAGAAGAACCCCAGTTTACCAAAAAAAAAGACTTTTCTAGAAAGTTATCTTTCCACAAATGGCTGCGTTACGTAGGCTCTGCTTTCAGATTTGGGGAGCAGTGATACTTCACGGATTCCTTTGTGGGGGCCCCGTTGAGTAAAGAATTTAGGCAGCTTGGACCTCTCTCTCTAACGTTTAGAAAAAACATCCCCACCTGAGCGTAGGTTTATTGATTGTAGAGAGACAGGAAGGGAACAGCAAAGAGAAACTTTGGTGTGAGAGAGAAACATCCTTCGCTTGCCCTCTGTACATGTCCAGCTGAGGCTCGAACCCGCCACCTTTTCATGCCCAGGAGGACACTCCCACCCACTGAGCACCTGGCCGGGCTCTCCGACATTTGGAGGCGGGCTGTGTTTGTACTTTCACATGAGTGCGGCCCACAGACCATCTATGCAGGATGCGTATAGCTCTGTATATCTGTTATCCACGGTGTGTGGTGACGTTAGGAGCACTGTGCGGAGGTTGTGACGAGCGGGCGAGGTTTGCACGATGAGCCCCGTGAACAGGGGAGCAGCTGCCATCACAGTGAGGGATGGCACACCAGGTGTTCACACTCGGGGAAGGTGTTCTGTTGTCCCGGGAGATCGGGCAAGGATGCCTGCCACCGTCCCGGTCCCTGACGGGCGAGCTGATGAGTGAGCTTAGCAGAGCAGCCAGCCAGCCTGTGACTGAAAGGAACAGTGGACTGCCCCGTGTCGTTGAGGACGCACACGGCGAGGCTCAGCTTCCCCGACCAATTTAGACCTGGGCTCGGTCATTGTGCTCGCCAAGCACCGTCCCACGGCACGCATCTCGCTCAGCACGCTCTCCTTGCCTGGTGAGGGGGTAAAAAGACGCGCTGAATCCGACTGCTCTGTGATGGAAGACAGTGTGCACGTCACTGGTATTTTTAGAAAATCGTTATCCGTTAAACTCCTCCCCTGCGCCTGCCAGCAGAACACAATTCACGGGGAATGCCGAGGCAATTTAAACAGCAATTCGGGTGACTCTGTCGCAGACGGAATGCGTGGAAATGTTCCAGACGAGGACCTGCTTGCTCTCCGATGGCAGAGCTCAGGCTGACACAGGAAACCCGACGTCCCCCGGACACCTGTGACGTTGACGTTAACCCCTTCCGCACAGCCCCCTGTGTGTGTTCATCGCTGATGCGGGTGCCGACCCTCCTCCAGCCGCTGGCTCTCCATGCAGAAGGGCGTCGGGCTCCGCAGATGAATGCTCCAGGGGGAAACGCACTCAGAAATAAAACACGCGCTTCCATTTCTATTGCTCATTGCTCTCAAAGGTTCCTTGGTTGCAACCGTTCCCACGATGATTAGTGCTTCTCGTTAGTCTTCCCTATAAAGGCGCAGGAAATATGTGGATACGTGATGTGGGTTGGCGGCAAAGAAGCATCTGCTCTGCACCGTTTACTGAGCATCCCCTGTTTACTGAGCCCTCGAGTGGGCAGACATGGAGGAATCAGAGGCTACACTCTGGGTAAATAAAACACAGTGGCTTAAGTGTATGTGTTTTATTTTGGAACGTGACTCTCTGAAAATTATACGCAGCAGTAGGGGACCCACAGAGAGCATTTCTTTTGCACGGCACGCAATGCACCTGGAGGAAGGGCATGCTAAGAGTCGGCGAGAGGGAAGTAAATGGATCGACGTGCCAGAGCGGATCACGGATGCACGAAAGTAGCAGACAGAGAGACCCAGTCAGTGGGTGACGGAGGCCAGGCCCTCCGTAGTGACCGGAGGAGGCGCAGTCAAGAACTTTTGGTCGTCAGAGCACTGAGCAAAGGCAGAAGCTGGCATTCCAGCTGTGGTCCCTGGGCAGCCAGGTCTGCCAGAAGGATGGGGAAGCCGTGCAGGGCAGTGCAGACACATTTGTGCAGCTCAGGACTCGGATCCCCATCGATCCCTCCCTCCATAGGACCCAAACCATAGTCACCTTCAAGCGTCTTCCGCTACTCACTTTGCAAACCTCAGATCGTGTGGCTTCGTGGGTTTCTGCTTGGGGTTTTCAAACACACGTTCTGTTGTGTGGTATGGGCAGCAGAAGATGCTCTCAACTTAGTTTTCGTTATTGTCATCAGCACATGGAACAGGAGATCGACCCTCACACGTTTTCAAGTGTCTGGTCCGGTGTTGTTACGTACAGGCCAGTGGGGTGCTGCCGCTCTCTGCAAGGAGCTCGTCTTCTGCAGCGGAAACTGTAGCAGCTGAACGGGAGCTCCCCACCCGCTTCCCTGCAGCCCCTGACAACCAACCACCACTCTCCTGCCGGCTTCTCTGCTTGACGCCTGCGGGCTCCTAACCCCAGTGCAGTCCTGTCGTGTACTGTTTGTCCCTTGGTGACTGGCTATTGCACTTCCACTGTGCCCTGCACCTTCTTCCACGTCGTTGCAAACGCACTTCCTTCTTAAAGGCTGAAGGATGCTACATTGTATACAGATTGCATTTTCTTGACTTAAAGGCTGAAGGATGCTACATTGTATACAGATCGCATTTTCTTTACCCGTTCTCCTGTTGGTGGGCACGCGGGTGGTTTTTGTACCTGTCTGTTGTATGGATAGGTCTTTGAGAGGTGATGCATTTTGGACGTGTACCCAGAAGTGGGATGGCTGGATCATACGCTGGTTCTATGTTTGTTTTTTTAGTGACTTGCTTACTGTTTTGCACAGTAGCTGTCCCAATTTCCATTCCCACCAGCAGTGCACAGGGCTCCCTGCCCTCCACATCCTCAGTGGCACTTGGTATCTGCTGCATTTTTCATGACAGCCGTTCTGACAGGTGTGGGGTGCTGTCTCGGTTCAGTCTGCTGGCCTAGCTGCCCTCGAAGAGGACCCGAAAAGACAGGATTTGACCCTCAGCAGGAGGAGAGCTTTGAGTGTGAGGCAAAGGAGAATTCCACCATGAACATGGGTCGGCCCTGGGCAAGAGCTTTGTGGGGGGTGCTCTTGAAATTGCATCTCTTTGGACCATTCACAGTTAGGATGAAACATCCCCTGTCCTAAGCTAAGGAGCTGTAACTCTTCAGACAAGAAAGCACAGGCCTTCTTCTGCGTGGCCTTGTGAGGGTAACTCCAGAATTACAATACCTGCGTAGTGCTTACCTGTCTGTGGCACCCTTGCCCAGGTGGAAACAGTGGGAGACAAAATCATGGTTGTGCTGGAGCAACATGAATTTTCCCTGGTCTCTGCTCCACTCAGCAGCAGCGTCAGCTTCGCAGGGCTCAGGAAAGAGGGGGTGTAGGCCATGTCATTGCATCGGCAGGGCTTGCGTTGTCTATGGCAAGGCTCGAGCACCTGGGCCCACGCCTGGTGCGTTAGTAAGCTTCCAACCAGTGTTTGTCGTGTGGGTGACAACTCCCTCACGGAGCAAGGGCAGGCTCAGAGACGGGAGGTTGTCTGTGCAGCGAGGGCCGAGGGGCTTCCATCGCGGTGCCTGGCGCCCAGCGTTTAGTGACTGTATCCCATGCCACCACGCCCCTCTCTCAGCTAACTCTGCAGCAGCCTGTCAGATGTGGCACGGTTGGGTGGGGGTGCTTCGGGAAGTGGGGGGAAGGGGCTCCGTTCCCGGGGCTGGGAGGCCGTGCAATGCCCCGAGTGTCCACCATAGGTGGCAGACTCGTCCCAGGTGCTGTGCAGGCCAGGAAGCGGGGGATCAGAGCAGGAGCTGCTGGGACACAGCCCAGAGGGTCTCGGTCCCAACCCCGGAGCGTGAAGAAATACCGGATTGGAATGTGAGGTTCCCGCCGCACTGGGCTGTCCGTGGGGTCATCTGGGTAGGAAAGAAAATGAGACGGCGGTGTCACGGCTGCAGCTGGCATTGTGAACACACACAGCACAGCTGTGCCCCTCACACTCACTCCCACGCACGCCATGAGCAGAGCTTGGGTGTGCTTCCGGGGTCCTGCTAGCCATTGCAGTGTAGGGTGACACACACACGTGAGAGTGAGGAGGTGACCGGTTCTCCACCCTGCCAGGTCTCAGGGCCGGGCCTGTGTGGGTTCAACCCTGTGAGGGAGAACAACTCTGGGCGCCCAAGACGCGGGGTGGGTGGTCTCCCTCACTCCCTCCACAGCCATTCCTCACGGGCACCACGGACCAGGGCTGAAAACCACGGACTTCACAACCCACTGCCGGCGCAGTGGGTGGGACACAGCAGTGCCGAAGGGCGTTCCACAGCATTTCCTCAAGCCTCTGTGGGTGGGGGCAGGCACCCACTCTCTTGGGCATCCTGGGTGCTGGCCCTGGATTGGTGGCTATTCACAGAGCGACCTTGGACGAGGGCAGGGAAGTTTGCACCCTGCTGTCTGGCAGGGGTGAGGAAGGCTGGGTTCCAGGCCCAGCCTTCCTCAGAAGCCCGTGTGGAAGCCAGAGCTCACTTTGTCTGCAGCTGGATGATTGGGCATGGGCTGCGGGTGGTGGTGTTCGTGCTCCAGACTCCTGCAGGACCCCCTAAAAAAGTCCTCAGAACCCCCACAGGCTTCGGGAGCGTGGGGTGATGCCCGCTGAATGTGCACAGGGCCAAGCTCATAAGCCCTAAAAGTCTGGGACTGACTTAGTACTCGGGTGCTTGGTTGGCCCGTGGCATCTGCGCAGTCACAGCAGGGTCTCAGGGGTGGGGATAGCGAGGTTCGCTGTAGGCTACTTAGCAGGAGCCTGCATGTCTTGACCCACCTCTGACATGGGGACCAGCCCTGCCCCCAGAGAGGGAAGGGATGCTGTGGGCCCGCCACGGCATCATCATCCTGCGATCATTCTTCAGGAGAAGGAGGGCAGAAACCCGTTCATTATCCGAGCCTCCTAAGCCCCTCGCCCCCAAGAAGATGGCAGGTGGCAGAGAGCGGCCGCTCAGTCGGAGCATATATACTTCGGGTTGTGTTCCTGGAGCCATTACCAGGCGGAAGAAAAAGGAGAGAGAAACCAGGCCCAGCTTTTGTTAGATGGAAGGACGGTAAAATGACAGTTAAGGTGCAGACATCGCTGAGGAGCAGTCTGCAGCAGTGAGGGGCGTGGTGCCGCGCACAAGGGAGGAAAGGAATCGTGCTTTTGCGTTCTTGGATTTGGGAGATGGTGCTGTTTCCCTGGAAGGCGGGGAGAGGATGACACCGGCACCTGGGCGGGGGGGGGGGGGGGGGAACAGGGACGAGTCCCCTGTGCTCAAGGACCCGGCGCTGTGTTCCCTCCACGCCCCGTCTCCGCTGCCGCCCCCACCCCTGACGGCTGGCGGCCCCGAACGCCCACATCACGGCGTTTCAGTGCTCTTTTCCCCGCTGGCCTCGGCGTATCCATTGCACCCGCGTTGCTGCTCGAGAACATATTTGGAGATGCTGTACTGATCTCATTTTGTAGCCGATTTGTATGTGAGTTCCACGCTCTGAGAGCAGACTCTGTATAACTCCAGTTGCTCAGGACGGGCCTCGCAGTCCAGCCAGCACGGTCTCCCCCGGTGCACATCTGCAGCGCCCTTGAACTTCACGTAGGGTTCACTCACAGCTCGTGTGCGAGTCTTCTCTACGCTCATCCCGTCACCTCGGCGGGCCGTGCGGTCCAGCCTTCCGTCTGCAGGGAGAGGAATGTGCACGACCAGGCAGCCTTCAAAGGCCGTGTCGCATGATGACCAAGGATCATTGGGTGATTTTCCAGACAAACCAAAAACACCTGCTCCTTCCACAAAGCCCAGCTAAAGCCACCTCTATGCTATTGAGGGGACGGAGAAGGATGTTTAATTGGGTTTGATGATCTAAATGGGCCACCAATTAGTTAAACCTCCAATTGACTTTTCCCGTGAAACGATGGTGACGTAGAAATTCCAGGCTTTGTAGTTGAAACACCTATTCTCAGGACACCAATATAGGTATATAAAGCTCCATATTTGTGCAACAGAAAAGAACAGGAACATTTTACATAAAAATAGGTTCTGCACGTCACACAGAGACAGTGTAGGACTCTGTTGATAGGCTCCTGACCGTGTAAAATAGGACACAGTTTTCAATACTCTGACAGATTTTACAAGTTTTCCATTGCATAAGGTTAAGTACTTTAACTTAGACATACAATGTTACTGCTCATTCAGTACTGTCAACACATATGTTAAAACCATTCATAATTTTGCCTCTGTCTTGTCAAAGTAACAAAATGTTTTAGTTGAACTTTCATGTTTTTTAAAAGATTTTATTTATTTATCTTTAGAGGGGAAGGGAGGCAGAAAAAGAGGGAGAGAAACATCAGTGTGTGGTTGCCTCTCAAGCACCCCCTACTGGGGACCTGGCCAGCAACCCAGGCATATGCCTTGACTGGGAATCCAACCAGTGACCCCTTGCTTTGCAAGCTGGCACTCAATCCACCGAGACACACCAGCCAGGGCTTTAGTTGAATTTTAAATTTCACCAAATATTTTTAATTTTTTAATTTAGTTTTTAAATTTTTAAGAAATTGATGAGAGAGAGAGAGAGTAACATTACTTTGTTGTTCCACTTACCAATGAGTTCATTGGTTGATCCTCGTCTGTGTCCTGACCGGGGATCGAACCCTCAACCTTGGCGTACCGGGACAATGGTGTAACCAACTGAGCCACTTGGCCAGGGCTCACCAAATATTTTTTAAATGCTCCTCCCTTCTTGTTGACCTGCACAGAGTTCCTGTCTTTTAATATAACATTAGAAATATGCAGATAGTCTGGAATTCATAGCTCTTTCCCACATAATTTTATCACATAGAATTTGGCATTTTTCCTTTCCAAGTACCAGTTTCTCGCTGCAGGAGCAAACAGACTGTGTATAACAGAGATGCTCTGCCTAAGCACAGGCCACACTAGCCTTTGAGAACATACTGAGGAAGAAACACTAGTTTCGGGCTGTTCATCCTTCCCCGCGTGTGCCCAGCGCCCCAGCCAGAGAACAGCTCTGTGGCAGCTTGGGGAGTGTGGAGCGCCCGAACCTTTGACCTGCGCACAGGTGTTCTGGGGCCAAAGGAATCCTGCTGCACGGAGAGGATGGGATGCACTTGCACTCCCCAAAAATGGGCAGCTCCGTGTGAGCTCTTGTCTTCGCAGGCCGATGGAGCTGCATTTGGTGTCCGGAGGAGAATGCCTGTGGGGGGTCAGTTAGCTGTGTGGCCGGGGAGCCCGTCTCTGCGGCCTGGGAATCAGACCCGTGGCGAGGCTCAGTGTCAGGAACGCAGCCGCACTGGACCGCCTCCCCGCTGAGGGGGACGCGCCCAGCACGAACATCAGGGCGCAGGCGTTGGGTGCTTCGCAAGCAGATGACCACGCCCCTCCTGCTGTGTCACCTCCACCCAGGACTGGGGCCGAGGAAGAGTTTGTCCAGGCCCCAGGGGTGCTTGCCTCCGACTCAGATGTTTATCCTTAACCCCCCGCATGGCAAGGGACTGCCATTAAACTTGGTGCTGCGCCCCGGGACGATTTCAGGTACTTATCCTTTACAGATTTGTCTGGATGACTGGAAGGCTGTCCTACATCTGGCGGGGGTGGGGCGGTTTCCAGCAAATTCAGGGAACAAAGCAGCCTGATAATCCAGTCGTTAGTCAGACCTCCAGGTCAATGAGAACATCGGTAATTCTCTGAAGCCAGAGTCACGCAGTATTACATGCAAAGCAGAATTCCCCGCCCCGACACACAATTTTAATAGACATTGGATTTTTTTTCTGGGTTGTAATTTGGGGGAGAGACTGTTCCTTGTTTTTGTCGTGAGTTTACAAAGAGTACGTCCCGGTTTGGGGAAAAGCAGTGAACCACAGCGCTGTTGGCGATGGTGGTGGGGTTGCCTTTTCTGTGTGTTGTTTGCTGTGAGTTCTGTGCCCATGTACCCCGCCTCGATGCCGAGCTTGTGCTTGCTCCACAATTCCCTTCTCTGGAGCAACCTGCAGTCACGGGGAGCAAAGCACACCAGGGACTCCGTCCGTCTTAACACACCATCAGGGCTACTTCCAGAGACGTAATAAGGACAGTGGTCAATTTAAAAAATACACACCAGTGCTGTCTGCACACAGTCTGGAAAGGAGCTGGCCTCCTGATGACAGTTTTGAGCCCGTTTCTTAAAAATAAAACAAACCAAACCCTGGCAGGTCAGAATCACCTGCAGGTGTCTTGTCTGGGAGCCTGGGCAATTATTTGCGATCCCGTCTTTTACGAGTATAGAGCATTGCATTTGGGACTCGTAAAAATGCCACTTAGCCGAACTGGTCAGGTGGAAGTGCTATGTAATTTGGGGCCTTTTCATGATATTTTCTTACCATTTTAAAGGGCGATTTTTAACATAAAGAGGTCCATTTGTTTGCATTTTGTTTGATGCACTGTGGCCAGTGTACACTGATGTTAACCTGTCATGCAGACGGGGGTGACAGTGTCCCTAAGCTTCAGACACAGAGTAATAGGGGCGGAGACTTCCTGCACCAACATAATACAAGGCAAATTCCCTGGGCAGAAAAGGCCCTGTGTGGGTTTCAAAGAGGAAGAACGCCTTGCACATCGGCCAGCATCAGGCCCACAGTTGTATTGAGGGTGAGTTTGACATCGGTTGGCATTCTGTTATCCCGGGACAGCGCGTGCCCAGTGTCAGGGACACCGAGGGAAAAGCCCGGCTTTCTGGGGATCCGTCGCGTGACAAAATTGAAAGGTGTTTGAGGCCATAATGCAGAGATCCTTGGAGGTGGCACTGGGAAAATGCCGGTCTCCCTTTCTTCCAACTTGGGATGTCTGTCTACTATAAAGGAGCTAAACCACTGGGCTGGAGTGTCACTTTCAGAGATCCCCCTACTGTGGCCCGGGCCCCCACGTCCTTGAGCCTCCGTGTTTCTGTGTGTGGAGGGAGCTGTCTGGGGTCGCACAGCCCGTCAGGACCCGAGGCAGCTGCAGCCCAGCCAGCACCATGCACAGCAGGAGCACCATGTCTGTGAGCCCAGCCCACGGGCAGAGCCACGAGAATGACACGGTGCCCTGGGGTTAGTTCAGGGAGTTCTCAGACAGAGTATCTATGCTGCAGAACGTACGGGAGTGGTCGGGTGTGCGCGGCGCAGGTTAACTCCCATGTCTGAGGGGTGCTGGGTAGGAGACACTATGATCTCTTTTTCACGACAGGCATCCACCCAAAAGATTTCATTTGCTGATCATTCAAAGTGCAGGTTCATTGTTCATAATATCCTGGTCTAAAGCACGTCCTGAGGTTATGGTCCAAAGATGCAACGATGGTCAGTTGGCCAAAACAATGAAGTTAGTTTGTGACCAGAGTGGATATAGATTCAGCTGCGCCAAGTCCTAGTGTAGAGCCATAACAAAATTTGATTTTGTCCCGTACATTGCCTAGGGATCAAGTTCAGGTAGGTCCTGTCTCCGAATACTTGGTTTATGATTCTCAAGTCAGTTCTAACTAGGGTGATATCTACATCTCTGCCTATTTCATGTACAGTATTGGCTAAGATAGATAGATAGATGATAGGTAGATGGATAGATGATAGATACGTAGATGGTAGGTACATGGATGGAGAGTTAGATGGGAGAAGATACATAGATGGTAGATGGATAGATGGTGGATGGGTGGATGAATGGATGGATAGATGATGGATGATGGTGGATAGATAGATGATAGATGGATGGATGGATGGGTAGATAAAGGATGGATGGTGGATGGATGGGTGGATAGATGGATGGTGGACCAATATATAGATGAATATTGCAGGGCTCAGTGGAAAGGGAATGGGAACCTAGAGTCAGGAGGGGTCTGGGTGGGGTCCCCCTGCATCAGTCCCAAATGGTGGTCTTCAGACGGTCTTTGGAATCAGCTGATTCTTGTCACAGCATTCACAAGAGGTCCATGCTTGAGGAAAAGATAGCATTTATATTAAGCAAGGAAGAATCTCCTTGTTGGACTGTCTCACGGACATCTCCATTTATCACCATTCATTTGGCTTTCATTTCATTTACTGTCTGGTGCTAGATAATGTTTCCTGCAAACATCACCCTGAGCAAATTTGATTTCTTCATTCCCTCTCATTTTTGTCTTGCCCCGGCCAAAGGCAGGTGCAGAAATAGCCGTGTAAGGAGAACACAAATGTTAATAGCTTGGCATGTCCTTTGCCCCTCAATGTGAGAAAGGGGTGCTGAGTGGGTGCAATGGGACGAGTGGAAGAGGGGTGTGCCCTACGATGCACGGCTGCCCCATCGTGGATCACCCCTGCCCCAGCATTTCTGCTGAGAATTGGGGGTTTGTGTTGCTTTGCCATCACCCTCGGGGCTGATGCCCTGGGACCTTCAGCCTGCCCAACTCTCAGAGAAGATGCATCTGGGGTTGGCAAACCATGGACAGAGAGCCTTTGTGGCTCCCCGGCCAGTGAAAAGCTAAAGTAATTATTATTCAGTGCATGGGAAGGCCTGTCACTTAGTCTGCCTAGAAGGGACCGTGGGCCACAGGGCTCCGATTTAGAAGGGGCAGTGGGGGCACTGCAGGTACTCTGAGGACAAACCCACCGAGAGAGAGACTTGGGTGATGTCAGTGCACTCCAACGTTAGCGTGCGGTGCCCGCGGGCTGTGCTCCTCTGCAGAAAGCTGCCGTTTCCAACCTCCTAGAGGTCCTTCGCCGTCCTGGGCTGGTGGCCCCCTCTCTGCCTTCAAAGCCAGCCACGGTGGGTTGAATCTTTCCCGTGCCGCGTCATCCTCACACTCCTTGTCTGTAATTGAACTTCCTCCTGCGTCCCTCTCATAAGGACACTTGCACCGATACTGGGTCCATCTTCACGATCCTGGATACTTTCCCTATGTCCATCTTTAACTTAATCACACGTGCAAAGTTCCTTTTTCTCTGTAACATCACAAACCCACAGGATCTGGGGATCAGGATACCAGTATTTTTTTTGGGGGGCATCTGTTATTCAGCCTACCACAGGAAAGCACCTCCAAGTAGAAAACACACTCCACCTTGGATTAAAAAAAAATCTTGTGATGTGTCTGTCTGTCTTGGACAGCTGTGCATTCTGCTCGAGGCAATGAGTGTTCCCTGCTGGCTTTCTTCATTTCTTCAGTGAGCCACCGTGTCTGGCCCCTCCCTGTGTCACCCCAGACACACCGTGTCTCTAACCTTGTCGCTGAGCTGCTCCCGGGACGCAGTGAGCGCCTGGTGCTTGGTATGCAGGGAGCTTGGGGAGCTCGCAGCTCAGCCTGCCCCCTTCTGCAGAGCGTGCGTTACATGTGGTGCATACGGAGTAGGAATGGAACCTCCTTTATGGGAAGCAGCGCGGAACACCGATTCCGTGCCTGAGCCCCGCACAATGGCTCCTCATGACAGGTCTGCCACACTTTGCTCAGTGATGCAGGTCCTACTTTGCGCCGCTACACTGCATCCCTGTCTCTGCAAAGGGATTTACTGAAGTACTGATCCATCGAGAAGTAGAAGGGCACGTGAAAGGCTCCCGTATTTACCCAGCCTTTCTGTATTTGCACTTGCCCTGTAGCAGCCTTCCTCGAAAGCTATTCAAATATTAAAATTGGATATATTTTTTTAAAAAAGGCTGTGCATCTCAACAAAGATAAGAGGTAGGAAAGAGATGACAGACAATGGGGAAGAGGCCTGTGTCTGTGTGTGTGGTTAGGTGGAACTACATGGAGTGCTCAAAATAAGAAGCACACCCAGGACGACAACCCAGGGACGCCTGAAATATTTGCTTTGATTCTGTCAGGAAAGCTTCAGACGGATGAAGGGGCCCTCCGTTGCGTGTGTATTGCACAGATCTGTCCAGACAAAGCTTGGAAAGGACCCCGTGGCCAGGCACCTGTGCAGAGGTGCGTCTGGAATGCTGAGGACATGATCTGAGGGGGAAGTGGAGCTTGCCCCGAGAAGAAGGGAGGGCACAGGTGGGCGGGAGAAGCGCGCATGCCTCCCGCCAGGCTAGTGCACATTCGGGAAAACACGCGGGTGCCTGGCTGGCCCGTGCGGAGCTTCTTCTGCAGTCACGGGCAAGGGTGGGGCATCTCTCACGGGGCACTCCCAGCAGGGGCCCTGGGCTAGGGTGGCACGGTGGGAGTCTGTGAGAGGCGGCTGGGGTTGGGCTTTACGTCTGGGGCCCCCCCGGGCAGAAAGACAACAACGCCAGCAGATACAGAGCTGGCGGTTTCTTTCCAGTTGGGAAAAAAGCTAAACCTTTCACCAGGCCGGCCGCCGGGTTGCCTACTGGGGTTTTCTCTGTCGATGTCTGCCTGTCGGGGGGGTGAAGAAAGCCTTGGTTTGTGTAATGTCCATGGGGCTCCGTGTTCTTTCACGCACAGTCTCCTCTGCAGCTCCGCCCTCCCACGTGGCCCGGGGGCGGCGAGCACATTTCCTCTCCGAGGCTCCTCCAGCCCCCGGCTGCGCTTTTGTCCTTCACTCTTCCGACCCCTCCCGTGGCCCCATCGCCATTTTATGACTCACACCAGCGCGCCCTGCCTTCCTGTCACGCTGCCTGCGCCAGGTCCACACACCGACCCTGAACAGAAAGGTCTCGGTGACTTTAGGGATGTGTGAGGGGCCGGTCGCCCGCACAGGTGTGCAGTGATGTTGCTCAGTGCTCCCCGAGATGACCCAACCCCTGTAGGTACCGGGCACAGCGGGGGCCAGCAGGGGACTCTCACTGTGCCAGGGACACAGCCCCTGTCCTCACAGGAGCGCTGGTCTTGGTGCAGACGGCAGATGGCTGAATCGTGCGGTATCTCCGTGGCGGGATGATGGGAGGCTCTGGGTGCAGAGGAGCCTGCTGTGGTCCTCACTTACGTACATCCTATCAGCGTGAACCTTGCCAGGAAGGGGGCTTTCAGCGAGGACTTGAAAAACAGACCTCACATGCGGCCCCCTGGCATTGCACGGCGACTGAGGATGATGTTAGCTTGGGTGGCCCCAGACCCCACAGGACGTAAAGCTTTGGATTCCGAGCCCTTGCATGGGGAGACATTCGTACGATCGGTGCTCACGAAGCCCTTCCTTCCACAGCCCAGCGTGGGCCCCTCCGAGTACCCACATTGCAGCGGCCACCTTGGGGTCCAGGCGCCCCGAGTCACTGTAATTCTGTCTCCGTCACCCAGGACTTTGTTTCCCTGTCCTCGTCATGTGGGGACCATGGGGACTTCCTTCCTGGTTTCCTTCCCCAGCTGAAGTGAAACCCTTAAAAGAAAGCTGGTTATATTGCATGCGGTGTTGTAACAGGATGTGTAGTGGGGACGTCTCCAGTGAGTTTCCACGTTGTCAGACGTACCTGTGTCGTTGACAGGAGGCTGGCCGGACACGGGACTGCGACCAGCCATCCCCATGTGTCCCCAGCGATGTTCAGGGTCCCGGCCGCATGCCCGTCACGGGCAGTGCTCCTAACACTCTCCTCGGCAGGCCGGCCGGCTCCCCCGGTCGGAACCGGGAAACCCATTCCTGCTGAACGTTACTTCCTCGATAAGAAAGTCGGCGTTTTTGGGTAAAGGCAGCCCCAGTTTGGCGGTGTGCCCGGGGAGCCACACTGTGTGTGTGAAAGCCGCTGGTCCCACGTGATACGGCCAAGGCTGGGGCCACGCTAAGAAACGTGAAAGCTTTTTCCTTTCAGGCAAATATTTGCTAAGAAGTCATTCAGTTTTTGCAGGCTTCTGCTGAGGGGAAGACGACCACTTACCCCCTAAAAGCCTAGTCGTCTGAGGACTGCAGAGAGGTGCTCAGGGGTGCCCCCTCTGTTGGGGATGGACCCCTGAGAAGAAATGGAGCTCAGAGCACAAACTGGTCGGGCGTTCATCCTCCCGCTGCTTTGTGGGGGGGGCTCGCTGGCAGCTCCTCCCGATTCCCAGGTCAAACTTACTTGCTTATTTCACGGCGCTGCGCAACAAACCGGGACTCCCTTTACTTTCCTGAATGTTGCCACAGTTGGTCAGTGTGGGCTGCATTCTGAACACAGATCGACGACGACTCTTCGGAGGAGTTTGTTTGCCGAGGTCCGCCCCTCGTGGCCATGTACGCGCCACTTCCCACGGGTTTTCCGTGATGGCAGGGCGCCAGGGGCTGCCTGCAAGGGCCCTCCAGACGGGCCCGGCCCACCTTCGCCTCTGCGATTTGGCTCAGGTGTCGGTGCAGTCACCGCGTGTCGATCAGTGTTTTACAGAGGAGCGTGAAGAAGCATTGCTGAAGGTGTTTCATTTTCAGCCTAAATGAGGCGTTGTGCTCCTCCATTCTCCCTTTGTTCTTATTTCACAAGCAAGGACCCTGATCCTCACAGAACCGCCTCCTTTCACTGGCTACTTTGGGTCAGAAGCAAGAACCGGGCAGCTGTGTGAGTACAGGATCCATCGTCTCTCCTGGCCAACTCAACGTCCAAGGACAGAGGAACCTCAAGGCACGGTCCCGAACCCCAGGGGCCTCCCATGAACCCCACACTTTGGGCTTTCTGAGACGTACACTTCCCACAGGGCTGGCCCTTGGGGTGCGCGGGCCCCGTTCACACCCTCCTCAGTCTCTGAGGAGCCCACACAAAGTGTTTCCTCCTTCTTCCGTGGGGGGCACTCATCCCATTTCGTTTAATCGGCTGCCTCTGTGGTTCTCTCCCCATGAGAGCCGGAGTGCGCAGGCAGCAGGGATGCGTCTCCGTTCTCTTTATCGGCGCCGTTTAGCTCGCCGCCCCGTGATCAGCCGTAATTGTGCTCGACTGAACCGTAGATAATCCGCTCGAGGTTAATGGAGAGTTAACTTGATAAAACGTTCCTCGTCGGAGGAGATGGCATCCCTGTATTTATAATGTGCACTAAAATCTAATGCGCTCGTTGGAAACATCCCCACTAAACCTTTATATAAAAATAATTTGACAGCGAATAAACCTCTAGATGAAAAATAATGTGGGAGTGTGTTCTCTGCAACAATACTCGCATCTCTCCCAAGCGCCGTGAGCTCAGGCATGCGAAACATCACGAATGGGAGTGCACGTGAGGTCGCCCCGGCTCCAGGAAATGCCGCGTGGAGAATCGGCTGGAGGAATCGCTGTAAATAATTCCCCAGCAGTGATGTCTCCAAAGCACCGTCTTCCTCCCATCTCTCCGTTGCAGCCGTGCCGAAAACAGGCACCAGGGTCGTTTCACGTACTGGGCAGAAGTCACGACAATCTCTGCTTTGGATCGCTGGGGGACAGTCCCTTTCCTTAAGAGCCATCGTGATTTCTTCACTACAAATCAGTATTGATTACGTTTCTCCTCCCACCCTCCCCACACCTGCACCATCAGAGCGGTGGAGGCTGCGTTCTGTTTTACAAAACTCATATAGATTCTGTGCCTCCCATCAAAACTTTTACGAACTTTACCTAATAGCTTTATAACTTAAGTGGGTCAAATGAAGCATAGAGCACTTACTAGCCTTCACCGAATTCTTCTGCTTAGAGGCTGAAGAGATTTCGCTGTTAATAACCTCTCTTGGGGTCCGACTTCCTGTGGAAATTGGGAGCTAAGCTCCACCTTCGTTTTTGTAACTTTGGTGTCACTGAGCAATCTCTCAGCTATAGGAGAGTGTTTAATAACACAGATAATAGGATTGTTTGCTTTCTCGGTGATCGATTGAATGTCAACTAAGTAAAATTACTCATTAATCAAACCGACTGCATAGATAACAAAGTCATATTAAAAATTGCAACCCTACTCATGCATGTCGGTGGGGGACGTTTTATGTCTACATTCGCCAAGAACAACATAATGTCTAAATGGTGCGATTTGCTACACAGGGCAGTGAGTTTTTAGAAAACACAGGCACTTAAATCGTTGCGTTGCAGTGAATCACTCAGACGCTACCGATGCTCAGCATCAACGGCACTTTCTGCCTCTGAGGTTTTTCTTGCACTGTGAATGATAACTGTCTTCCCCCTTTTGTAAAATAAAGGCCTCTAGTGAGCAAAGAACACGTTTCAAGAGGAACAGTATTCGAGTTGGCTTTCACGGGGACGGCCGGCCGGATGGACCTGCAGAGGACAGGTTCCCCATCTGCAGCAGCCTGTCTCGGGCACACGGGAGCTCGAGTGTCCCTCAAAGGGTTGTGGAGGACGGGAGGCAGGTGAGCTCTGCAGAGGGGCCGCGAGGGTGCCTGGGCGCCTCCCTGTGGCCGTGCCTGCGTGTGCAGTCCCTCCGCAGGGCGCCCTGTCACTCCCTCCAGGACAGGACGCCTCTCCGTGTGGCCTGCAGCCAGTCTCACCCCCGCTCCCTCATCTTGCATTCATTGTTGACAGAGTCTGGGGGTCTCTGCGGGGACATCTGCCATTATGTTCACGATCTGTCACTGTGTATGTGCTGCTGTGAGGATGGTACTGGTCTGGTGACATTTCCGTAGGCTTCGATGGCTCTTCGTAACCCCCTAGCTGATTGCTAGGTCTCAGACCCACAGAATTGGGAGCTTCTGCAGGGGGAGCCCAGGGCTCTGCCCCCTAGACCAGCACACAGCAGGGGACTTGGCCACTCCGAAGTCTGAGACCCAGCCCTGGCTGGGTGGCTCACTTCTTTGGAGCATTGTGTGGCACACCAAAACGTTGCGGGTTCGATCCCCAGTCAGGGCACACACATGTAGGATGCGGGTTCGATCACTGCTTGGGGCGCGCCTGTGAGGCAACGGATGGATGTTGGTTGCCTTTCCATTATTTTGTGGATGAGTCACAAGCTTGACAGTAGGAGGAAGAAAACTAGGATAAGCTCATGATGTGTGTGATTTACAAACCAGGCATTTCTTTTCCTCCGGCATGTAAGACACGAGTGCATTGATATTTCAGCAATATTGACACTTCTGTCCGTGCACTTGAAATCTCCTTTCTTTGGCTTTCCTCTGAAAGGCCAGCGAGGGCATCGTTATTGACTCGCCCTAAGTCCTGCTGCCTACTTCCCGTCTCCATGGCGTCCAGAGTCGTACTATTACAAGTGCTGGGATTTGCTAACATGCGTCTAAGTATCAGTGTTTTCCTGGTAACCTGTGTTAGTCGGCGTAGTCTAGGGAGAGGAAGAAATGTCGGCCGTGGCTTTGGCTGGTGACGGCGCCGTCTCACCGGGCCAATTGTGAGTCACGTTCGGGTCCATACAGAGCGTCTGAGGGGAAGCGTTCCCCCCACCCCGCCATTATTTGCCGTGGATTTGGAACGCTGTGTTTCTGTGGTTCTCTCCCATGCCTTCCACAGCCCCGTTCTTCGAAACTAAAAGGTGATGCTGTCAGGTCACTGAGATTGAAAGCATGGCCGATACACAACGAATGTGCAGACTTTCAGAATCAGAGACCCTGCACCTCTGTAACCACAGGTGTGAGGACGCTAAGCAAGGACCATGAAGTGAATACCTACCTCACAGCACACTTGGCAATCAGTTCTCTGTATGTGTTGGGTCGGCCAAGAGTTCACTGAGTTTTTGGTGTATGATGACTCTAGTTGTGCATAGTTGTCCCTAACTTCATTCAAAACAGTTTTGTTAGATCGAATGGTGACAGCTGCCCTATCAGTGTGCCTTAAAAAAAACCTTATCAACACTGGCGGATTTTTGTGCAGCCATTTTAATATTGACGATGGAAGCAAATACGCCATGTTTTCAGTGAATTATGCTTTATTATTCTGAGAAAGGTAACAGTACAACTGAAGTGCAAAAACGATGTGTACAGCATATGAAAAAGGTGCTGTGACTGGTCGAACATGTCAAAAGTGGTTTGCAAAGTTTCTTGTACTGATGACGTTTTGTCCAAATAATCCTTTGCTGTGGGGCCGTCTTATGCACTGGAAGATGTTTAGCAGCACCCCGGCCTCTACCCACTAGAAGCCAATAGCAGGAGACAGCTGACATACTCAAAATATCCAAATCAATCAAGTTATTGGTGGACATGAAAAATGTGTTCTTCATAGAAAAAACATAACCGACTTCTCAGCCAACTGCATATCATCTCAGTTGGTCCCGCTCTGTGGGTGCAATAGCTGTAGAAGAGGTCATTGGCCCAGAGGACGCGAGGGGTCCCTGCCAGGATGATTGCCCGTCATCGCGTCCCCTTCTCTGCTGCAGCTGACGCTGAGTGTGCACCGCCACAGCAGAAGACTGAGTGGCACGGGCCCTGATCTCGAGCGGGATGAACAAGTACGAGGGGTGTGAGTTTTGGCACGCCTCCGTGATGATTTTGTTCAGAAATACGAGACAGGTTCCACCAACATACCTGAAGCCTGGGCTGTGATGACCTTCTCGATGGGGAGCAAGAGCGTTACGGTGATTCAACAAAGATGAGTGGTGGGCGCCGTGGGAAGCCTAGGTAGCCCTTGACCCAGAGGAGGGTGCATCGTTTTGTCGCATAAAAAATCTCTCTAAGTGGAGAGGCTCGATTGCCCCACGTTGCCCTGCTCCCCAGGGGAGTCTGTCCAGCGCATCCAGGTAGTAGCCAGTACGTGCTGTGCTCCACGTCCCGTCCTGGCAGCAGGGAGCACAGTGGTGCCCTTGTCTCTGTGGGGCTGACGTCGCACAGAGGTGTCCCGTGAACCGTTACGCACAGACACAGGATCACAGACTGTGGTTCCCGCGTCCAAGGAATAAAGTCTGTCACAGGGAACAGCTACTGGGCACGGTGCCCGTCCCATACGATGCCTAAGAAGGAGGTCTTTCTGGACAGTGTCACTTAAGAGGGAATCTCGATGAGGCTTGTTTCCGGGGTTCCCCCTCCAACCCCTGTCCCTTCCTCCTCTCCCTGGGCACGCACGGCATTTCCTCCTGACGGTGAACCCTCCCTCCCCCCCCTTGAATGGGGCTGGCTCCGGCCTGCTCTGACCAATAGAATACAGCCCCAGGGACCTCCCAGGACTTCGGAGCCTTGCTCAAGGTCCTCTGCAGCTTCTGCCTGGAGCTCTTGCTTTGCTTTGTCTGTGAGGTGCTCCTGTTGGACTTTTCCCAGGCCACCATGCTACGAGGAAAACTAGGGTTGCCATGTGGAGAGGTCCCGTGGAGGGGGACCCCTCAGCTCCTTCAGCACCCCAGTCCAGACACAGGACACGCGGGGCAGGGGGCGTTACAGCCCCAGCAGACACTCACTCCGTGGAGAAGAACCGAGACCTGTGACCTAGGCCCAGGCTCTCTCAGCGTTAGAATCGTCAGCCTGCAGCTGTGTGGAGAGCGGATTGGACGGAGGGTAGCCTGCAGCTCGTAGAAGTCAACCCACTGGCTGTTTGCTACCATTTGGTGCAGATATGAAAAGAAAAAGTCTTCCTCGTATGTGACTGAGGTGAGCGAGTCAGAAAGCGTGTCCGAGGACAACGTAGGGGAGTAGTGATCGGTTTGCTGAGCGGACACGAGGAAGAGCAAGAGCGAACACTGGTGGCCCTTTGTGCCCAGTGACAAGCAGGGGACCGTGGACGGCGGCAGCAGATAGCCGGGGGGCACGTGCTGGAGACGTGATTCCCTGCGTGTTAAGGGCTGATGAGAAGAGCAGCCCTAGGTGCAGACACCCAGGAAGCCGCTGATACGCGGTTTGGGTTTTTGAGGAGCAAAGGGGGCCAGAGCTGAAGATAGGGGGGCAGGGAACGTCCTGGCGGGCTTGGACGGTGGGAGCCCAGCGGATGACCCGGGGACAGGCCGCCTGGACGGCTGTGACACGCCAACACCTGCAGAGGATGACCCACAGACCCACGGCATGTCCACAAGGCTGCGGTTCGGATCTGGCTCGGGACACAGCGAGGGAGGACAGCTTGGCCGCAGAAGGGTTCGCAGAGAAGGGCTCGTAAACGCCGCGAGAAAGCCAGAGAGGCAAAGGCAGCTGGCGGCCGTAAAGAATTCATTCCACTCAGCACCCGGCGCATCGCTGCCACCGGCAGAAGCAGCCAGTGTGACCCGAACACCTACTGCGTGCAAAAGTGAATGTCGGACAAACGGCAACTCGCCCGAAAGTGGGGTTTCATTTTCCCTGTTTATTTTTCACAGATCTTTCCTTCGATGTCTTTTCTTTCTTCTCCCCACCGTGTCCCTGTTCTGAAATTATTTCCATGGGGTTGATGAGAGGAGGTCAGAGAGTGGTTTCACGGTGGAACCAAGCCTCAAGGCCGGGGGCTGTGCTTCCTTTGCTTTGCCAGCGTCCTTGCCCGAGTCTCCTCGTCTGTCTGTCTGTCCCCTCGCCGAGCGCCCCACCTCGCGCCTGCAACCTCATCAGGCTGAGAGGCTCTCTTCAAACACATCAAAAGCTGTTTAACCTTCAGCTGTGTTTTGCTTCCCTGTAACACTCAGTAACTTTCAATACATCTGCCGTGCGCTGTGGCAGATGGGTCAACTTCAGCCAGGTGTGCACCGAAGAACATTGTATAGCATTATTTCTCTCTCCCCACCATTGTGCGAGAGTGAAGCGAGCCACTGAACTCTCGAAAGCCTCCTTCTCTCGTTACAGCTGGGAGGGCGATGCCTTCCACAAATGGAGGGGCGCACCGTGGAAGATGTAAAAGTACGCCATTGGCTTCTGCTCGGCGGGCGGGGTGGGGGGAGTCTTCAGTCGCTGAGGTAACGGCCCCTCGTTTGAGCAAACCCAATGCAGCACCGTGCCTTTGCTGGGAACCCTGTGGTTTCCCGGTCCGTGCTGCCCTTGCCTTTCCCTGGCACATGGAGACGCGTGTGTCTTTGATGTGCTTGTGTTAGAAGCACGTCCCCTGGGCTCTTTGAGAAATTAGCCCTGGGCAGGCTTTGGGTGGTCGTGGTTTTTCTCCCCATGCCTAAGACACACACGTATTTCATTTTCTAATTATCCTCATGACGGATTCTCGGTCTCATTATGTTGGGTCTGAAATTCAATGTGGACGGCAAAAAGAATGGAGTTAGTAACTGAATTCAAATGTGCTACCGGAGGCCTCGAACTCCAATAAAAGGTGGGCGAGTGTCAGTTTTTTCTGCAGGCACAGCCAACCCAGAATAGGGACCGCAGCTGGGGGACAGGGGACATCACAAGCAGGGGACCCCCGTGGCACACTGTCGGACACTGGTTTGCAGGGGCTGCTGGACAAGAGACCCTGGCCCCCCTCGAGGCAGTGCCATTCGGAGGACGCCACTGTCACTTGCAGAGACAGCCCCGGGAACACGGGCCACACCACACACGCGGGACTTCCTTTGGGGTCCTCCATCTCCGCTTCTGACCCATCTCTGCTCGGTCTGCATCTGCGGTGAGTGGCCAGCATCTCTGCCCGGTCTGCATCTGCGGTGAGTGGCCAGCATCTCTGCCCGGTCTGCATCTGCGGTGAGTGGCCAGCATCTCTGCCCGGTCTGCATCTGCGGTGAGTGGCCAGCATCTCTGCTCGGTCTGCATCTGCGGTGAGTGGCCAGCATCTCTGCCCGGTCTGCATCTGCGGTGAGTGCACCCTCGCTGGCTCTTCCCTGTCTCTTCTCCCCGGAAACCATCCCATAAGCAACATGTACAGACAGCAGTGTGCCATTTGGAGTGGCTGGCGCTCGATGGGAAGTAATATATTACACTATATTACACTATATGTACCCGTGGAATTTCTGGCTTGGGACGAGCTATTTCCCTGGGGGGACGCCCTCCCACCCTGCTCCTGAAGGCAGATAGGTCGTTGTCCCTGGGGGTGTGGCACCTTAGCAGGCAGGCCAGCAGGCACAGTGCGAGGCTTTCGTATTGAATTCCTGTCCCAGCCCAGGAAAGAAGAAAGGATCCTCAGATCACAGAGAAGGCTCCTTTCCTGCTCTTACAGAGAACTGGAGTGATAAGGTTGGAGTGCAGCTATGTATGTAGCCAAGGAGAAGGCAGTTCATGTCATCAGGAGGACATAAAAAGCGTCATGGCATCTGGCATATCACAGAAGGCTGCACGGAGGCGGTGGCATTAGAGATAGGGGTGAGGGATGAGTGAATTCTCAGTATGTACAACGTGTGTCTTCCGCACATGGGGAGCAGCACAGACTCGGCACAAAGACTCTGAGTGCAAATGCTGTTGTAGAGGCAACCAGCATTTGGGGGTGTTACATGGGGCGAGGGGGACCAGGAGGAGGGAGACCCTGACATGCCAGCACAGTGCACGGGGCAGAGCCCTGAACAGGAGAGAGCATTGGTACATCTCTGGGTTCTGCTGCTTTACAGCCGGTAACCACGGCCAGAAATTCAGCGGCCAAGCGCTAAAGCCCACACCCAAGCTGTAATGTGGTTACGTTAAGGGATTGTAAAAGGTTCGTCTCGCCGACTGGGATACACGGACAGCACATTGTCTACGGAGGTGTTGGAACAGAGAAACACCCTGTAAATCGCTCGATACTCATCTCGTCAGCCCGCGCTTTCGCGACCGATCCCGCCATCTCCAGCAGCCAGAGCTCTCCTTTCCCTGGAAGACGAAGGCGCAGATCGTGAGGGAATGAACTGTGTTCGCACGGCTCCGCCTGCCCCTGCATGTGAGACCAGGCTGGCTGGGTGCACGTCTGCAGGCAGACATTACGTGGGCTCTAAGGGCTCAGTCTCCGTGGGCGTGGGCGCTGTTTAACGAGGGTGTCGCTTGCGTGCCTCCGTTACTTCGGTTGCAGGTGACTAGGTGGCTACGAGAAGAGACATAGGTCGAGGTGTACGTTCCCTGGCCCGTATGGCATTCGGATGAGCATGGGGAGACTTACTGCCTCTCCTTCGGACCAGCTCACTCACAACTCGTGTATTGATATTAAGCTGCTTGTTAAGACACGAAAGACTCAGAAAGAACCTTGGACCCCTCTCCCCCTTTCCTAAGAGATGCGGACGGAAAGGCCTGTCCAGGAAGGAGCTGTTGCCGTACTCGTTTGGGTGTGGGGATGAGAGGGGCGCTAAGCGGGGACCTGTTGACTGGATTCCTTCCTCCTACCCCCACCCCACTGCGTCCGTCCGCTTGTTCCTGAGTTACCTAATCAAACTCTCTCTGCCCCGTGTTCCGCTGTTGCTCTGTCTCAGCTCCCTGTAAATCGCCTATTTCCCTGGAAATCGCAGACCCCGCCCCCTTTCTGCTCTGTCGATGGGCGTATGCACTTCAACTGCCCAGGGCTTTCGAATCTCCTGTCTTGTGACACCCGCCGCATGTCCATCCGTAACAAACTTTGTATGCTTTCTCCTGTTAATCTGTTTCTCTTAATTTGAGTATTACCCCAGCTAGAAGACGTCAGACGGTTGGAGGAAATATTTTTTTGGCATCAGGGAAAAGCCCTGGAAGGCTGAGCTTGTGTGGGTGGTGCACTTTCTGGGCCCTCACGCCGTGCGTTAGCTCACCGAGGTGCAGCCCTCCAGCTCATCCTTACTCATCAGTCGCCATGCCCGAGTTCAGGGACCTCCTGCTCGTCCCTGTCACCCTTTACTGATCAGGGACCACAACCCAGGTGCTCCGTCCTCACAGGGCTGACTGCCTCCTGCCGGCAGGAAGTTCAGTGTTCCCAGTGCACGGAACTTAGAAGAGGACTTTTGGATTCTGTCTCTTTGATATTCGGGACTCAGGGAGGCTGTGGCAGTCAGCCGTCAGCTCTGATGCCAGGGTTACTGGGAGGGCTGGAGCTTGTAGAGGCACAGTGAGGGGAAAGAGGAATTGTCTCTCACCTCCTCCCAGGGCCCTGGGTCCTATCTGCTTTAGGTTTGTACACGGACAGGAAACCTCATGTTGGACCTGGCAGAACACAGATCGGCAGTTTGTCCCGGGACAAAGCTGACGAGAACCTCAGTGACAAAATGTCCATCAGTATGTTATTACAGCTCTTCCTATTTTCTCGCCTTCTCAGCACGCCCCCACCCCATCTCCCTTCCCCACGGATAACTATCACTGTCTCCGCTTGGCTTTGCCTGTTCACGTTAAAGACAACCATACATATGTGACAGCGACTCCCTTTACTTCTAAGGGTTAAAGCTCCGAAAGCTTCTGTGTGTTTGGACACAAACCGGTACTCCTGCGGATTATTTGATAGATCAATGCAAATGTAGTAAAGAATCGATTAGAATTTGCTGTTGAGAATCTGTTGTTTTCCTGGAGACATTCAGGTGTCTGCACGGTAACGCCTTCATTCCCGTCCTTCCCCCCGCCCCCGTCTGGGGTGTTAAAGGACACCCCCACCCCTGAGTCTGAGGGAGAAGAAACCTTTGTCTGGAATCGATTCTCCATCTGTCCCTTTTTGTGCCACACACGTCCTCAGCTGCCGCTTACGTCAGGACCACTCCGCATCACGTCTTTCTGCCCAGGGCCCTTTCACAGCAGGCTTTGGGTTTTGGAGAGTTTCTCGGTGGCTGATTCGTGAAGACCTGCATGGGCGTGGTCTCGTTCCCCCAGAGTGCACTTCAGTGCTCACACCGAGGCTCCTCCCTGCGTTCGGCGGGAGAGCGGTTACTCGGCTCCCCGGAGGTGCTGTTTTCCCCCACGTCCTTCGGGCCCTTCCTGCTCAGAACAGAAGCAGGCAGAACGCTGTGGTCAGTTCACGCCTTTCCACAATCCCAGCGCACTGCTCGCTGCTCCTCTGAGCCTGCCGCCTGCTGGTTTGCCGATGCTCAAAAACACCGTTCCCGTACAGCTTAGATTCTAAATTTGCTCTTCTGGAATCCTGTTCAAATGCCCACCGAATGAAGTGGACTTTTTCATACATTACCAATAATATCTCACAGTATAGAATTGAAGGCACGCATTGTTTTAGGGAAATAAGATGATAAATAAACGCAAAAGACAGCTCTGCCAAGAAGATAGACCAGTATGAGATTGTACACACCTTGAACTCCGGAAAGGAAGCTGACCTAGTTTTCTGGAGAAGTAGTCCCATTTGTTAGTACAGTAAGATTTTAACATGCTTTTAACTGAAATTGGTAGGTCAAGCACACAGAGTATCGCCAAGTAGATACAAGGCATCGGCGATGACATTAAGAAGACTGGTATAGTGGCCACTGCCCAGACCTAGCTGGCCAGGACTGTAATTCTGCCTGCCTTCAGCCCCTACCGGGCCTCCAAGATCGTGCCAGTCACACCCTGCAGCCACCCTGTGCTGGTCTGAGGTGATGCTGCATGCCCGGCGTGCCCACCTACCCCAGGACCCCCAGGGCCTGAGCTTGGTGTGGCTGAAGGCACTGTGCACACCTCCAGGGGTCGGAAGGAGGTTCCCTCCCAGTAAAAAGGTGAAAATCGAAAGAAAAAAACAAAGAAGACTGGTATATTATAAATACATCGATTTACACCCTTGCTATATAGAATGACTACAAGGCAACAAACTGGAAATCCACAATAAGAAGATAACCGATGAAAGCACGTGTTTGGGAACTTTAAAGGGCTGTCCTCCATAATTCCTAGGTTCCAGGAGAAATAACAATGCCAATTAAACAGGCTTAGAACTATGACAACACTAAGGATGCTCGAAATCATTTGCATGCTACCTGGATCTGGGGGCGGTGGAGGGAGAAATCAACACCTCTTCCTCTGCCTCCATCCGTCCCTGGTAAATCAAGAGCATCCCCACGTAGACAGCTCTGCCACAAAGGGGGTGTTACGGCATTTTTAATCGATGAGTCTGGTCAAGGTTCTCCTCTTGCCGACAGAAGTATGAATCACCGCGTGTCCAAGCGTCGTGCGAAGCACGTGTTTGTGGAGGCAATTTTGAAGACGTTGAGAGCGAAAGTGTGTGGTCGTTTGGAAGCAGCTCCAGAGAGAACTGGCCGTGGCCGCCCACAGCAAGAGGGGAGTTGTTAGTGACAAGGCCCACTGTATACTGGACACAGGGACTCCCTTCCTGAGGCAGGAGCATGGTATCACTGGGGACGTGTGCTTGTTGCTTCACGGCCTGTGACAGACGTCACCGCGCCCTCTGTGCAGGGCCAGAGAGGAGGTGCCCTGGGCCCTGTGGGCCAGGTGGCCTCAGCTCTGATGCTGTCATGTGAAAACTGTCATAGGGGGCTCATCAGCAAGGGGACGCGGTTGTGGCCCAATAAAACTTTATTTGCAGGAAGTGGTGCCGGGCCAGATTCGGCTTGAAGGTCGTCGTCGGCAGGCCCCTTGGCCTAAAACAAAGGCCAGAGTGGGAAAGCTGCATTAGGAGGTGGCTGTTTTGTTGTGGTTACTGTTTGCGTTGTCAGGGGGGGCAGAAGTTCTGTGTTCTTGCACACTCGCCCTTCATACACTGCAGTGTGCTCTGTGGAAGGACATTACGTTTATTTGAACAAAACCCTGACAGCTCTTGAGTCTACTCTTCAATGACCTGTGTGCATTTTCATCAAATCTGTTTTTTATTTTGTGTGTCCATCGGTACTTAGGCTGTAGTAAAAGTTTCAAAAATATTTGCATCCACAGTTAGATAAACAATGACCTGGACGTTAGCACTTTAGCCTCAACCAGCAGTTAGTGGAAAATGATTTTTTGTACCAAACCCCCCAAATACGTGATAGATATATCGGTAGACCAAAAAGAAAACCTCCTTCTCTCACACATTCAGATGTAAAGAATCCCACTTTTAAGATAGTTTGACCTTGTTTTTAAATTTTTTTATGAACTGCACTGTCTGAATTGTACATTATACATAAATGTGAAAAAAATGACTTTTCCATATACATTTGTTGTGAATTGTTGTGAATGTTAAGTCCGAATTTTAAGCATGCTTACGAGCCACTTAAGTAACCTCTAACGACAAAGTAGGACATGAGTCATGCCTTTTCGTAGATGATTTTCCTTCTTTAACCACCATCACCACATCTCGGGGCCCTAAGCAGTTGGCTGGCCCTGGATCAGAGGTACGTGACAGCAGTGTGACCGCAGGAATGTGTCCCTGTGACAGATATCCAGCTCCCACAGGTCATCTATAATGTCCTCGTGTCTGTAAAGGAACATACATTCCTTCCAGTGTCCTAGGAGGCTCCTTGGATTGATGCTGTTCGTGGCCAGGACTGAGGTTCTCTTCCCCGAGACAGAAGGAGGAGCTGTTACGGCCACAGGGGCCAATAGGGACTGGAAGGGGGACGACCCAGGGGCTGTTTCTTACCATGCAGAGCCTCATGTGTAGGGTGACTGTAGACTCAAGAGGAAACAAGTTTGTACCCAAAGCGAGGGCCAATCACAACTCCTAAATATGTCCCACCTCACTACAAAGGATTTAGAACAACCAGTGACATCACCTATTAATGAAGAATGGAATTACAAGGACATTCTGAGTATATAACCCACCCAAGTACATCCTGACCACTGGCCCATTAAGGGTCACATCTGAGAAGGTTCATCGAGGGGCCGGGTGTGGGCCTGGGAGCAGCAGGCACCGCAGGGTGGGCAATGCAGAAGGCTCAGCTCAGGGGCGTTATTGTCCTGATGTCCGCAGCCACTCACTGTGTGTGCAAACTCCATCACACACGGAGCCAGAAAGCACCGTGTTGGGTGAAGAAAAGCCAGGCCCAGCACGCAGTCTATTCCACACAGCAGTGGGGCCCGCCACGCACCACAGCTGACCAAACACCTCACGTAGACCTACTCTGTGGCTGAAAACAACGGGGCACACTTTGCACGAATGTGTAGAATGAGTGTTCGTGAGGATGGCTGTTTTTGGGGGGACGGGTGGACAAAGGAGATCACGCATACACACGTGAGGGATAAACACACGTGTGCACGCATTCATACCTCCCCCACACAGAACCCCGAGCTGCCTTGGACCATTCCATGATGATCTGGGCATTCCAAAATGAGAGAGAACTGCACGGTGATGATCGCCGTGGCCAGCGTTCATTTCGTTCCACCTACAAGTCTGGTGAGAGCAAACACTGGTCCAGATGCCCAGGAGAAATGCCTCCGAGGCACCTACTCTGGCAAAGCTGGGAGACCCCGGCAGAGTGAGCGGTGCTCTGTGTCTGCGAGGGAAGCCTTCCCCTTCTAGAAGGGCATGCAGGGAACCCGAGGGGCGTGGCTGCACACACATTTCTTATCCCCCCATAGATTCGCCCTTCTGGAGCAGCAGAAAAGGTCACCCGTTTCCACTCCTGTCGCTCTCTGAGGGGCTCCTCTGTGGGGGAGAATGACTTGCACAGTTCTTCCGGGCCGGTACACGTATCCCGCTTGCCTACCGTTCTCTCCTGCAGAACGAACTCACAGAGTGAGCCGATGGCTGCACTGTGCAAACCAAAGCGCAGACCACTGTCTGCATCGTGTAGGCAAAGAAGGTAGAGAGACCGCATAAGGCGAGAGTTTGAAGAACACCCAAACGCTGTCTTGGGCGGCTCAGAACTCCCTGTCCTAGGGAGAGAGCTGGGCATTAATAACAGTGTCGTGGGGTTGGACTCCTGTTTTCAAAGGACGGTAATTACAGGATCAGGCACTTGAGAATGAAGCTTAGGCATGAAAATGATTTTTTCCTGGCTGGTTGCTTGGAAAGGTCAACTCTGGCCACGGAAATTCCGAGGCTGTGAAATGGAAGCGTGTTTCACAAAGACATTTTTGAATTGCCCCGAAGGGAGGACTCACAGGGAGAAGAAAGCCCAGCTGTCTGTGGAAATAGACTTCTCTCCCCATCCAAGGCTGGAATGAGTCAAAGTTATAAATAAAGCCAGCCTGTGGGCAGCGGCGGGTGGGGGTGGGCAGCGCACTGCCCGCCACACTCAGCTCCCTTGGGTCGCCATGTCTCTCTGGCCGCCTTGGACTTACTGACCGCCCAAGGAGCTGGTGGGTGGCCTGCCAGCATGTCCTGGACGGTCCTGGGGCCCTGTTCCCACTGTCCAACCAACACTCTCCTCTCATGGCTTCTGGAGAGGCCTACAGAGCAGAGGGGAAAAGAACACGGGCTTTGCGAATGCTACTTCACGTACGAAAAACCTTCTGCTGCTAAACATTAGCGACAACATACGATCAGGCGACTTTTGCAGAATGATGAACATGTGGCCTGGGTGACAGTGGGCGAGTGGTCGAACCCGCCTGTCCTCTCCTGAGCTCGTTAGCATCTTGGACTACTCATGCAGCAGCCCTGAGGCTCCGTGTCCTCCCTGTGAAATGCCAGCAGTGACATCCACCACACCTGGACGGGGCGGGACACTTGGGTGGCCTGGTGTGAGCTGGGCGGCAGTGCCAGCGGCCCCAGCAGGGAGGAGGGTGTGTAGAAGGGGACCTCATGAGGAACCTGCAAGGTCACGGGCAGGCGGGAGTTCCGGAAAGTGAATGTGATGGTAAATAGACTAAAGAAAAGTCTGCGGTCCATCGATGGTCACCGGACGCTCGCGATTCCATACGGTGTCCTCTGACACCGTGTCCCACCTCTTGGGGTGGGTCCCAGCCACTGGTCGCCCCCCCACCTCCACCTTCACCTTCACCTCTGGAAGTTCAATGCTGTCTGCATGCACGAGAGAATTCCTTATTATCACGCTCTTGCAGGAAGGCTTCAACCCCATACAGCGACAAGAGAAGGTCACCTCGTGGGAGTTCTCTGGTCCCTGCACATTCTTGCCGCCCACTCCTATTGTAGGCGATGCCAGCTCACCCCCGTCTTCCAAGGTCATGGAAAAGGGCCTCCCCGAAGGGCAAAAGCAGCAGTTGCTGCTGAAGACCCCCTCATTGTTTGCCTGTGAGAAATACTCCACCCTCAACTGTAGGACGTGGTTGCTGAGGTAACCATTAACTTTAATTAGATCACATCATTGCCTTCTAACATTGATTTGCAAGCGGACTTTTTTTCTTATAGAAGCTAGTCATTGATCTTTGCATATTTGAGCTTCTGGATGTTTTTGTTTAGGGTAATCCTTTGGCATAAAATGGAAGATCTCCAGTTGATGGAGGGAAAAAAATATCTGCCAAATTTTATATGTAATTTGGAAGATAATTTTAATTGACCCAGGGAACAGTAGGAAGAGATATCTGTGAATTCAAAGATGTATTGATTTGCTGTTGAACCCGAAGGCTGTCTGTCAGTCTTCTTTGCTCTCTTTTGGTGAGAGGTTTGGGCATCTTGGCTTACAAAAATTGTACGTGACGTCCACAAGGGGAGGTCTTGTGAGAGGTCAGTTTTGCACAAAGACATTCCTGCCTGTCGATCGCCGACGTTCGAGTTTTCAGTAGGTGTCATCCGTCTCAGGTTCAGGGTCCCTGGAGCGTCTGTGCGCACACAGGGTGCCTTGGTTTTGTGTCAGTGCGAGCACAACGGAGAACAGCGGACAAGTCCCCAGACAGCTCCGTCACGGTGTCCCCCTGGGAACGAGAGCAGCCATTCCGTGGCCTCGGGGCTGTACCTGTGCCGACACCCTCTGCCACTCTGCCGCGTGAGCTCGCCCTGCCGGGGCTCACTGGTACTTCCTTCCGGAAGTTTAGGAAGAGACACAGACGCAGGTTTCGTCATGGGGGCGGATGTGGACGAGGACAGAGGCAGTGCGCTGGGGGCCAAGTGCTGTGGCCGTGTTCCGGGCACCGTGGAAGGAAGGACGAACAGCACATGCTTACCTCTGGGTTTTCCAGTTTAATTTCTGTGCCTTATGTTTTGTGGGGGGAAAGACCACGCACATGCACAAAACAGAGCCATGCAAGCATTCAAGAGTGACCGAGGGCCGACCTTGTCAGGCTCCATGTGCAGCCTCACGAGTGCTTTGAGAGATTCTAAACGCATGTGCATGCAGAAATACACGCGTGTGCAGGCTGCTGCTGCTGGGGTGCCTTCCATACACTCTTCCGTGAGCAAGTCCCGTTGGGGGGTCCTCTGGTGGTGTGACCAGGCAACGTGGTGAGCGTCCCGTCGGGAATCACCTGAGGCGGTGTGTGGCTTCCCTGCCCTCCTGCCCACCCCCACCCTCCATATACACAGGTACACGTTCGTGCTCACACTCAGTCCCATGCACAGAAAGTGAACAAACTCACAGTTCAACAGCAACAAGTCCAGAGGACGCACACGGCTACTCTTCCTGGAAGGAACCCATGTCCATAAACGCCGCTCCGCTGCAAAGTAGGGCATTGCCAGCTGTGCAGACACACCGCCTGGGACCCTTGCAGGGAGTTACCCCTTCTCCCCAAAGGGAGCCGCTGTCCCGACCTCCAATCCTGTGGAGCAGGGCTGGCGTCTGCTTCACTGGCCTGTGGGCGGCAGGGTGCCGTGTGAACCCCGGCGTGTGGCTTCTCTCTCTCCAAGGCAGCTCTGTGGCGTGCAGGCACGCTGTTCTGCATGGGCGCAGTTGGTACATCTGCGTCGTCCTGTGCTGCTACGTGGTGTGGGTGGACACGCAAGACGTGGAGTTGCAGCTTCCTCCGGAAAACGGGAAAATCTGAAAACACCGTGGCGCCTGGTGCAGCCATTAGCCTCAGCTGCCCGCAGACCGCCCCTCCCTCCCTCTCCCCTCCCTGCTGTTTCTGGGGCTCCCTGTGGTCTCACCGACACCGTGGCTCAGCATCAGTGCCGGTCTCATTGGGGCGGCGCTGTGCCCCATACACTTGTCCTGCCCTATGACATGTCGAGGGGTGGTGGCTTGTGCTTTTAGGCCTGTGAAGGGGCGGGTCATCCAGTCCTCATCTGGGGGCACAAAGGGTAAACTGAGGCATCACCCAGGCTGTGAGTTCTTCCTCCTGACCGCCATGGTTCTTCCCTTTCACGTGTGTTCCCATTCATCTCTAACAGCAGCTCTCCCAGCACTCAGGACATGCGGGGACCCTCAGTGTCTGCGGGCTCTGTGTTTGCGAATCCGCCCACTTGTTCCAATGGGCATGTAGCCCCCAGACCAATCCTGGCAGTGCCTTCGTGGCCTTGCAGTGACGTGGGCAGGTGCAGATAAGCTTGCTGAGCCCGGGGCACATTCCCGGCTGCCTTTGCCCTTCAGCGGTCATTCTCCAAACAACTCCTGTTCGTTGTCTGTGTAGCGCCATTTTTTTTCTTTTTTCTTTTGGTATTTTGCTATTTCGGATAGCCCTGCCACCCGACCCTGGGCAGTGCTCAAGGGCTGTCTAGTGGAAGAGGGTGACGGTGTGTCTTGGAGCAAATGAGTGTGCTCCCTGAGTGTCTGTGGGGTGCGCGCTGCAGCGCTGTGCCCGAGAGCTCAGCGTTCACGGTGTCTCCCCCCGAGGGGCGGGGCATCAGTGTTTGTGAACTCGGTGTTTCTGTGTAGCAAATGACGACCCTCCACTGCACTGTGCGTGCCCACAAGCAGCACCGCCGTCCATGGCAGCGTCGGTGTCCGTCCGCTCGGACCGATCTCTCGCTGTCCCCCTTCACTGCCCGTAGTGTCTTCCCTGTGCCACTGTGCTGCAGTTGCTTTGGCCCTACCTTTGAAATATATTGCCCAGAATTCAGCGACTTCTCACCGTCCCCCCCGCCCCCAGGACGGTTGTGAGAAATGGATGGACAAGCAACTTCTTGCCCGAGGGACTCCCTGAATACCAGTCTTAGAGAGGCGTGTGCTGGTGGAGGAGACAGAAGGTGTCTTGCTCCCCTCTTTAGTGCTCAGGGTCCTTGGAGAGCCCCCCACAGTGTGTGGCAGTGGATGTGTGGTTGCCTCTTGCATGCCCCCTGCTGGGGATCTGGCCTGAAAACCAGGCATGTGCCCTGACTGGGAATCGAACCGGTGACTCTTTGGTTTGCAGGCCGGCACTCAGTCCACTGAGCTACACTAGCCAGGGCTAAAGCTTCTTGATTATCCCTGCATTGAGCCCTTGTGGCATGACAACCAAGCGGGGTGCTCGGCGTGGGCTAGTTTATTTAATCCCAACCCCAGCCATGTGGATACAAACTGTTCTGTTTCTCACTCATCGTCGCATCGAATGGGGCTGACAGCCTGCCCACATTCTGCCGACTCCAGTCTCCCTCTTCCGTCCTCGGAGTGTGAAGCCATGCTCTGCTCAGATGAAAGTCATTTTATTTTACTTTTTCAGCCCTGTGACTTGTTTTGGCATCAGGAAAGCACCGATTCTAAATCAGTAGGAGGAAAACATGGGGGTATATATCATGATTTTTGATTGCTAATCAATATGCCCTACGGCCAATATAGGGCCTTGCTAGAAGCGGTGACATTCAAAGGAATCTGTATCCACGTGGGTGCTTTTGGGTGTTCTCACGATGGCTGTTTCCCGAGGACACATGTTTTATCTGCTGCCTTACTCACCAATTAGTGTCAGCTTCTCGGTGAAAATAGTCCCCGGTCAGCCGCTCACCAAACAGGAGATTACTGCAACCAGACAAACAAACTCTGCTTGAGGAGACATCTCATATAAAATAAATTCCGTGCCCTGTACAAAGACCCTTTGAGCAGGGCCATTTCTTGTGGAAGGAAACGGAGAATTGTTTCCTCAATGAGGAAGAAAAATAGCTCCCGTTTTCGACTCGTTGTTTGATGGATTCTTGCTTCCCTCGCGATCTGTCTGCTCAATGCCTGCCCACTCCCGCTGTAGTCCTCGCAAGGGGGAAAGGAGGACGGGTCAGCGTTACACCTTAACATGGAGATCGCTTCCGTTTGAATCCGGCCGCTATGTTGAATTGCTGTCCATGTGTTCACTCATTTTCAGTCTTGGGATAAAAACTCTTTGCCCTGAAGAAGTTTCTGAGAGACTGCTGGGACAAGCCCTTGAACTTGGAGCCATTGACTCTGATGTGGGATACAAGGTTTTTGCAGGCAACTATGACTCACGGCATTTAAAGTGAGTTTCTTGCTCGACTGCCGATTTCCATTCACGGCCCTGCCTGAGGAGCTACGGAGTGTTTTCTTCCCACCTCCCGCCACCCCCTGGATTTCCACGCCGTTGCTAAATGCCGTCCAGACTCTGATTTATCAACGGGAAGCTAATCATCCGTCACAAGGGAGATCTCCTGGCTTAGAGGATAAGGAGCTGAAGCAGAAATTGCTTTTCAGGACTCTTTGCAATAAAGTGCATTTAACCATTTAAGCAAAAGCAGAGAAGGCAGGTGGCATATGTTGTGATGGGGGGTGAGCTTGCTTCTTCCGTGGAAGGATGGAAGGACGGACTTGGACGTGGGATGTCTCCTGTGAGGACCAGGAATGGCACTGTCGGGAAGCCACTGTGGCTTCCAGGCAACCGGGGAGGCCTGGGGGCGTCTCCACTTCCTCAGCCAGCAAAGGCTCTGGGCCAGAGCTCTCCCACAGGGTGTGAGGACAGGCACTGGGAAGACAACTCGGGAGTGACATCAGCTGTGACATCGAACGGCAATCTTTCGGAACACTTCTTCGTCTGTGCTGCGGTTCCTGGCTTATTTTCAGAACCACTCCCAGTGTCCCCCTTTTCTGACTCCCTAAAATGGGCGTGTTTCCTCCCCTTGGAAAGTCCGGGTCTTCACAAAGGTTGCTGTCTCATTTCCTTTCTCATCCAGAGTTCAGAGTCACTCCCTTACTTCACAAAGGAAGGAAGACTTGCCCCCAGAACCACATCGTGTCTGCACACCTTGCCCAGGTGACCGTTTCTGAAAACGAGGCTGACGACTTCATGGTGATCAGGCTTCTCAGTGAGAAGATGTGCAAACTATTTCTTTTATTACTCCGGATCCTCAGCACTGTCTGTCTGAGGGAGCCTGTGCCCCAATCTCTTTGGCGTCTTTTTAGCATGCAGTTACAGTAGTGCTTCTCCTGGGGACTTTTAAACTCCCGTCTGGTGGCTGGAGAGAAGGGTAGCATGGAGAGAAGGGCGATCGTGTTCCTGTGGCCACTGAGGCAGGGGGACAGCACCCAGACACACGGCGTGAGGGCCGGCAGCTTCAGACGCCGCTCCATGGGTGTGTGGGTCGGCTGGTGTCTCCTCGTAGCCAGCAACGGCTTAGAGCAGGAGTGGGCAGAAACTGAGCATCTCTGTCGCACCTGCTCGGTGCTGCCAGTAATCTCAATTCCCTGACGGTTATTTTAAAATAAAAGTGCTTAGGTGTGCACTGAAAAGACGTGCTTTTGTTTTGGAAAGAGGACGGACAGCAGTGCAGAAAAGCACAGCGTTGAACGTGAAGGCACGTCAGAGCTGTCGGGGTTGTGTTTTCACCGTGCCGAAGGCGGAGGAGCCGCTGGGGCTGGCAGAGAGGACCACCGACGGGACGCCCTGGGCACGCCCAGCTCTGCGTGTACAACGGCAGCCTGAATGCCGTATGGGCGGCGACCAGCCCGCTCCTTCGCGAACAGCCGTGGAGTGGGGTGTGACGCGGGAAATGGCCCGTGGTAGGCAATCAAACCAGCTTAGCACACGGAGCCTCAGTTCCTGTGTGCTGAAGCGTGCCTCTCCCATGGGAAGGCTTGGGAATAAGCTGATGTGTCCCGTGCCCGGAAACCGACAGTCCTGATGATGACAGCAGAGACGAACAGGATGTGAAGTAGGCTTTCTGCCCTTCTATGTGGTGTGTAGCTATGGTCATGCCTCGGGGGACGATGTTTCGGTCAGTGAGGAAGTGAGGAACCTCAAGCAAAGCCGTGGTCCCATACGAGTATCACGGAGCTGAACAGTTCTTATTGCCTGGCGACCTTCTAGTGCCCCATAACGCATGACAGAAATGTTACCGTGTGTTACAGCTGCCACAGTGTTCAGTACGGTAACATGCAGGACAGCTCGGTAGCCTATGAGCTGCAGGGAGACAGGATGTATCCCTCCGAATATGTCTGCGTAGCATAAGGCTTGTTTTCGACTGGTTCACTGGAACTGACTGCAGACACGAGAAGCCCTGAACTACAAACAGAGCGACCCTTTGTGAAGGACCCTGCGTTTATATGGGCCATCTGAGTTTGTCCCCAGTGTACCAGGAGCAGGGGGGTGACCTTACCTCTGGAGACTCCTATCAGAACAGGAGACCAGGGCTTCAATCTGCACAACACCCCGCCTGTGCCTTCCCTGGTCCCCTCCCACAACTGCCTCCCCCACCCCCACACCTTCTTTTGTCTTCAGCTAAAACAGCACTTGAGGGGGTGGCTTCCATCATCCGGGCAAGCTCCTCCGTTTTCTGGCTCTCTCCCACATACGCAGGACGCCTACATGTCTTTAAACTTCAGATTCCTTCCTTCCTGCTAACTGTCTTTTATAACAGGGATGTCTTGGCAGAGAACCCGGAAAGGTGGAGGGAAAATGATTTTCCTTCCCCGGCAGAGGGATGGGCTAGAGCTAGACCGTACGGGCGAGGTGTGTAGGGGGCTAGGCCATCCAGGTCTGTGTCGGACCCCCCATGATGTCCATACAAGAAGGAAATCGCCTAAGGACGCATTTCTCCGGACGCACCCTGTTGTTAAGCGGTGCATGGCTGTACCTGGAACCCCCTGTGTGCATACGTACATAACCCCTGAGCATGGCCCATTGCTCCTTGCTGGCTGTGGACTCAGACGGAGTAGGTTCGTGTTTTATTCAATGTGAAATCTCTCTGCTGACATCCCGCACGGCCATGCTGCTTTCTCTCCTGTGTCCTGTGGACTTCAAATACGATGGAAATATCATGTGGGCGTGGTGCTGTGTGTCTCTGCCTTTATTGACAGAGAAACCTGAAAGCAAGAGGTGGCGCCCTTTTTCTCTCCAGGAGCAGGTGGTAGAAATCTTTTGGGCTGTGTGGGCCCCACTGACAGGCCCCACTGACAGACCCCGCAGTGGCGGCTGAGCCCTGCAGGGGGAGCTGCAGAGCAGCTGCAGATCGGCCGTGTGGTGTGAGCAGTGTGTGCGAGATGCGAAGCGTGTTTGAGCAGTTGACCGCAGTGCCCCGAACTGATGCAGCGTGAAGGCGGAACACCGCAGAGGCACGCGGAGGGCCGCCTTTGACGGGGCGGGGAAACCACAGCCGAGCAGGACGGGAGGGGCACGCTGCGGCTGCGCAGTTGTTGCAGGAGGCGGGCAGGAAGGGGTCCCCTACGAGGCGTAGCCACCACTGCTCATCTAAATGCGTTGCTACCTGTCTGAGCCGACGTACCAGGGACAGGGCAAGGAGCCCTTCGTCTGGCTGGGATTCTGTCTTGACTGTGTGACGCATGGAGTGTTGTTTAGAGACAGAAGGCCTGGAAATGAGTTGCATTAAATGCTATCTTGTGTTTCAATATTGGTCATTTTTCCAGATGTTGAGCCCTGTTGCTAGCCCATTTCATATTCAGCGAGGACCTCTACTTTAGAAGAAAAAGGGCACTGCTCCCTTCGGGGGTCTGCACGGGCTGAGCTGCTCAGCCTGGTGCACAGGGACAGATTATGTTTTTAGTGACACCCACGTGTGGAGGACTGGGGTTGTCAGTATATGTGGGTAACTCTTCGAACCATATTCATCTGCACAGTGTAACGGACCCCTTCTCATCTGTAACATGTCAAAGGAACCGGAGCTAACTGCACATCTGCATTAGCGCCCCGGGGCTGCCATTACAAAGGACCACACACTCGGGGGCTAAAGCCACAGAGACTCGGGATCTCCCAGTGCTGGAGGCCAGAGTCCAAGGTCAAGGCGTGACCACACACTCGGGGGCTAAAGCCACAGAAACTCGGGATCTCCCAGTGCTGGAGGCCAGAAGTCCAAGGTCAAGGCGTGACCACACACTCGGGGGCTAAAGCCACAGAGACTCGGGATCTCCCAGTGCTGGAGGCCAGAGTCCAAGGTCAAGGCGTGACCACACACTCGGGGGCTAAAGCCACAGAGACTCGGGATCTCCCAGTGCTGGAGGCCAGAAGTCCAAGGTCAAGGCGTGGGCAGGGTTGGCTTCCTCTGAGGGCTGTTGCGGACGATCTGTTTTGTGCCCTCGTCCTAATTTCCGAGAACTTCAGCTTGGACTCCTAGCTGTCCCCTAGGATGGCTTCCTTCCTACGAGTTTACGTGCTCTGCTGCCTCTGCATGCCTGTCTTTGCGCCCAGGTGTCCGTTTTCATGGGGACAGTGCAGCGACTGAACTAAACCCCGCCCGAATGACGTCATCTTAACTGAAGCATCGCAAAGGCGGTGTTTCCAAGGAAGGTCCCAGCCTCAGGAACTGGGGTTCAGAATTTCAACACCTTTTGGGGGATGCAGGCCAACCCATAACCAGCTCCTCTGGGGAAACGTCACTTCAGTATTGCAGGGATGGGTGTGAAATCAAGAAGTTTATGGCCAATGATGATGATTCTCATGCTAAATCAGCCTCAAGTTCCCTCTCAGCCATTAAGCTTGAGAAAGCTGAGATTTTCATACTGAATAGTCTGTGTATGCTTTGCGTGTTCTTTTGCAAGTAAAAACTGTATCCAACTTTGAGAGAAATGTACATACTTCAGTCAGTCCCTTTTTGGCTTAGTCGTTTCTGCGTGGAAGAAGACCTTCAAATGTTTTATGGAGATGTCTAAAAATCTGCTCACTTGTTTGCCTCTTGGGGTGGAGAAGAGCATGTGGTTAACGATCTGCAGAAAGCCATTAGAGCACCCTGTGCGTATACTCTGACCTCGGAATCAGACCCCACTGGCTGTTGGTGATGTGGAATATTGCCTGGGGTATTGGAAGCCACGGTTGTCCTGGGTTGTGAAAAATGAGTGACATGCTCATGCCAAGTGTCCACTTCCTGTTCCCGTCACCCCCCCAAGACAGGCAGATTTTAAAAACAGGCCTGTTCATCATTTTCTTCAGATGCCGTCCCGTCACTCCCATCCCAGCCTCCTCACTCAACCTCCCTGGGGTCACCACTGTGCAGGACGGGGTGTGGGGCAAGGAGCATGTTGGGAATTGTGATCTGTTATTCTTACAACCCCACTCCCAGCAGAAAATCAGCCAGGCGTGTCACTGTCATCTCCGTCACAGCCGAACTTTCCGACCACGTCCCGTCTATGACGAAAATAAAATAAGGATTGTGGGATGGAGCCGAATTCAAATGCATGGAAGAGATGGGCAGGAATGCAAGAAAAATGTGAAGATTTACTACCGAAATCTCCCTTTAGGAAAGCGGGCCTAGGCAAAGCCAAAGGGATGGAATTTCTTTTCTGCCTTTTTTTTTTGCAAATGTTTATGGATCACCAAGAAAATATTAATACACTGTTTGTAGATGGTTAAGCTTCTTAGTCAGCAAAGAAATGTGTTTCATGTCGAAAACGCTGTGTTCCCCTTCAGACCCTGAGCTCCTCGGAGGGGTGACTGTGACCTTTGTGGCACCTCTGGTGACGGACAGCATTTGTGACCAGACATAAAACGCCCAGCAACAAATATGCAATCTGACGGGGGAGGAAGTGGCCTGGAGTCCTGGAAGGGTGGGCAAGCCCCAGCGTCCTCGCCCTCCTTGGCTGCTGTAACTAACTGATAGTGGCTTCGTGGTTTCCGGACGAGAGAGATACATCACCTTGTCGTTCGGAAGCTCAGAGTCCAGACCGGGTCAGCTCAGGGTGCTGAGGCAATTGTGTTCCTCCGGGGGTCTCTGGGGAGAACCTCCTTTCTTGCCTCTTCCAGGTCAGAGAGGCCACCTGGTTCCTCGCTGTGTGGTCCCTTCCCCCCCTGCAAAGCCTGTCACGAGCCCTCCACATGACGCCATCACACTTCTCTTTCTCTCTCTCCAGTTCTGCGTTTCCTTCTCCCATGTCACCTGCCCGTCCCCTTGTGATGGCCCTGGGCCCAGCTGGATCATCCAGGACAATCTCTCCATCATGTAATCTCTAACGTAGTCACATCTTTGATGTGCATTTTGTCGTGGGAAGGGGCACAGTGGCAGGCTCCGGAGATTAGGAAGAGGGCGCGTCGGGGGCCGTCCTGCCTGCCACACCCTCAGAGGGCTTCTGATGCAGCGGCCCAGGTCCTGTCCCAAGTCCCCTGCGGGCCACAATTCCAACACCATCTGAGGACAAAGAAGGACGGAGACGGCTGTCTCTCCTGGGGTGAGGGGTGCCATAAAGGTTTCGAGGGAGTTAAATGGATGAAGAGAGCCCCGCGGAAACTTTCCGGATGACGTGGGCCGGAGTGCGGCGCACGGCCTCCTGAGGGAAGCATCGCTGCCTCTCTGTCCATGTGTGCCCGCCCGGCCACAGCGTCTCTGGCATCTGAAGGCTCAGGAAGTGGATTCCAGCCTGTCTGGCGGCCCTAGATTCCCCACGGGGCCCGAGAGGGAATGGAGCCAGCCCTGGCACGCCGTGGTTGTGTAGCTGCCGGCAGCTTCCTTAGTCTTCCCGGACCTTGTCTGCTGAACGTGCTAGGAGACACTGGTCTGCTCCCACAGTTCCTCACACGGGCCAGACTGGCGTGTGGATCCGGGTCCTCCGGAGGGACAGAACCAATGGGACACGTCTACATTCACAAAGAGGTTTATCGTAAGGAACTGCCTCACGTTCTTATAGAGACTGCACATCCCCAGGGTCACCCACCAGCCGGAGACTCAGGAGAGCCGATGGTTTAGGTCTCAGTCCGAAAGCCTGAAACCCGGAAAGAACCAACGTTTCAATTTAAAGCCTGCGAATCGGGAAACAGTGGACACCCCAGTTCGAAGGTGGCCCAGGGGACGCGAGCCTTTTTATTGTCTTCAGGCCTTTTGCTGAGTGGACAAGGCCCGTCCACCTTGTAGAGAGCACTCTGCTTTCCTTACCCGATCGACACGTGAACGCCATTCCAAAGTCGTCCCCAGAAACACCCAGAATAATGTCAGACCAAATATCTGGGCTCCTCTGGTCCCGTCCAGCTGGCACTTCACATGAGCCGTGACAGTTGTAAACGGACATTTTGGAACAGCCTGGGAATTCGATCCTGTTCGGTCTTCTAGCTGCTGACCCGTTCATGAACTGACCTGCCTGGTCTCCGTGGCGATGGGGGTGGACAAGCATGGGATTTGCCCAAGAACTGACTCGGAAAATACCAACCTTGCCTGCAGCGCTGACCGGGGGTGGCGTGCAAATGCACACCGTGGAAGATGACCTTCTAGGACTGAACACGAGGGGCTCCCACTCGATGTGAATGTTTTACAGGCGATTGATTGAATTCTGAATGCGTGAAATCAGAACGTAGCCGGGACTGGCGAGGAGATATTTTGTCTAGTCCGTTGGGCGCAGCTGCTCAGTCTCTGTGAGAACAAGGACAAATTCTTCCCATTTGTCACGACAGGGGTCGATGGGGACTGCTGCGCCTGGGGTCCCCGCTCCACCGCCGGCCGCTCACGCACACTGTGTGCGCAGCACACGGGTATTTAAGTGACTGCGATACAGTCACGCCAACACAACAAATCTAGAAAGAAAAACAGGACTCCACAGAATGCAGCAAGGGGAGAGGACACGCTGAAGGAAAGGACAGGAATACCAGAAAAAGCCACCACCGAATTGCACAAGAAGGGGAAAGAGAAATCATCTCAGATCTCAATAGAAGGGAGAAACGGAATGTGGGCAGGCACGTAAAAGTGGAAAAGTACCAAGAAATTATTTCAAAAGGAGACGATAAGCCAAAGTGAAGGAGTAAAAATAGAACGGTAACGTCTTTTCAGAAGATAGGTTAGCGATCCTAGAAAAACACCCCTCCTTCCCCAAGCCTCTAACCTGACCACGTGGATACAATGTTTCTGTGGGCCTGACTCTCCTTCCTGCGTGTGAGAAAGAGGACCTCGGAGTAACAGAAGGCTCTGCAACAAAAGATTTGCGGATCCGGTAGCTGTTGACACCTTTATTCAAAGTTACTTTGACACAGTTATTTCAATGTAACACGCTCTGTAGCACTATGAAGCACATACTGGTGTGGAATTCCAACGTCATCACATTCATTAGCGCGTGCTTCCTAAAACCAATGAGCTCACCAAGTCCAAGCAATGCTTTGCAAGATCTTGAGTATTCAAGTACTTGGAATTCATGGCAAAGTGAATTCCACAAGCATCTACGGGATGCTGGGTGTGTTAGGTGTGCGGGGTCTTGAAGGTGAACAAAAGCTCGAGTTTTGCCCTCGGGGAACCTACCGCTTAGACGTTGACAGTGGATACTTTTCCGGGAGAAGAGTGGGACAGGAAGTTTGCTATGACGGCAGATTAGATTACTTTTCTTAGTGCTGGAACGAAGGCACGCGTGTCCCCGGTCGGCCCAATATTGGAATACTTGATTGCTGACCCTTGGATGGGGATCGGTTTTCTTCCCAGGGCTTTGCACGGTGCTGCTTGTTTTGGTGCCAAACGAAAAGACGGGGGCTTTTTGGGGACAGCTCATCCCTCATCCCCTCGTTTCCCGAGAGTAACATCAGAGGAACTTGGAGGGAGCATCAGAGGAAGCCGGAGGGATCGGGGCGTCTGAGCCACTGGTTTCTGATGCATGGTGTGTGCTGCGGGGAACAGCTCGTTGGAAAGCAGAGGCTATTCAAGGACACGAAAGACCGATGTCTGTATGCTGCTTTCTATTCCTTAGGGATTGTGTCTGCCAGTCCTGTGTTTTCTTTCACACTGCAGCCGCCGTCGCCCTGAGCAGACACATTCTCCAGACAGTCAGAAAAAAGCCCTGTTTTACTTAAAAAGCAACTTTGAAAAGGCACTCTGTCCTCTGCAAAACATCAAATGCCATATATATATGGCAAAATATATATATATTTTTTTTTACAAAGATGATAGCTAAGTGTATTTTGGTCTGTTCTCTGACATTGCCCATCACAGCTGGGTCTTCCGTAATTGCTTTCATTGCTCAGTGGACAGACGAAGGTCACTTCATTGCAATCACATTTATTAATCACCCATGTGTTCTCATTAACATTTCTCCTCTCTCCATGAAGCTGAGTCCCTCAGCGATCCCGTCGGAGCTACTAAGATGTTAGTGTCAAGTCGGAGGGCACTAAGGTGCGTGCTCAGGGAAGGCGGGGGAAGCTTGTTCCCTTCTCCTAAACTGTGTCTGTTCTCACTTGGCGCGTGTTCACGATCTAGGCCAGAAACAACAGGAGGCCTCATGGGGCACAACTGGCTGGTTACCTGGGAGGAAGGAATCCTTTTCCCTTTCGGAGGAGGCGCTGCTGAGACATGCTGCCTGCTCTCCACCGCACAGGGTTTCTCTGGATGCTTCTGCAGGTCCTGCGCACCCGGGTCACTGAGCAACACGCAGCCTTCGGAGGGTCCCAAGGCTGTGTTTGCAGCCATTATGAGCTCCACGTTAAAATACCGATCATGTTTCTTTAATGTGGAGCTATACCAACAATGTATCAGTACAAAGAATTGAGGTGACTCATTAGGTGTCCCTGCAGGCTGACTCTGTAGTTACTGGAGATACACAGTTGCATAAACACACACACACATGCACACGTACACAGAGTGAGGGGCTGCTTGTAACATAGCCTCTGGTGACCCCCCGGCTTCGTTCTGCAGACACAAATGCACTGCACACTCGTTAAAGTGGCAGAGAGGCTTTTATTTGAGACTATTGTAATAGCCGGGGGGACATTGAGCCAACCCCACTGAACAAAATGGGGGAGATAGTTTCAATGCCGGTGAGTCAGGGGAAAGTGTTGGGGGACATAGGGGAGAGGGTGGCACGCGCGATCAGGAGCCAGTGCCGGCTAATGGGGAGGCGTCAGGCTCCGCCCCTCCCACAGACTGAGGGGCGGGGTCCAGCTCCCTGGATGATTGCAGTTCAAAGGGAGGCCTCCTGCACCTTTCACAGAGACTTTCCTGGGTTGTAAAACTGGCCTGAGGCTGGGGGAAGGGCCGCATCTCAAGGACCAGAGAAAGGATCTGCTATGACAATGACCTAACCTCAGTGTCCCAAAAAAGGGGAGGTCAGAGGCCCAGAGTCAGGAATGCATCTGAGGTCAGTTGAACTGAAGGGACCATGGGGTTTGGGTCAGATTTGTCCCCCCTGTAATCTCTTCCCCTTGAGTGCGGCACAGAAGTTGCCAGTTGTGCTAACAAATACAATTTGGCAAAAGCGATGGGCTGTCACTTCAAGATAGGGACACAACAGACTGTGACTTCTGTCTTGCATGTGCTTCTTCTCTTGACTTGGGCTCTTCTTGCAAGCTTGCTTTTAGGAAGCAATTGCCCTTTGGAGACACTCAGGTGGCAAATAAATAAGGACATCTCGTGGCCAATAGCAAGTGAGGGGTGGGGCCCTGCCAACCAACAGCAAGTGCGGGCTGGAACCTCGTCCACCAATAGCAGTGCGGAGTTGCATCGCAGCTGTGCCCTGGCGGTCCCCCACGGCATCCTCACTCTCTGTGAGCATTTGGAGATCCCAAAGGAGGTCCCGAGGCACATCCCTTGTGTGTGGCAGCCACCCTGGAGTCTCTCTGCTCTTTGAGAGAAGTCACCCCAGCTGTGTGTGCCACAATCTGCTTCTGAAAGGACTTTCTGCTCTGCGGGAGCCGTCTTTTGTCCCTACAGGGCTTTCGGAGCAAGATGACGCCTGGCACAATCACTGTTGCCGGTGCCATCGACTTGCAGGAGCACGGCGGGCCGACCTGACCTCGTGTTCCACATGCCTGCGGGCGCTGGGGAAGCGTCTTCCACGGGCGGCGGGTGGGAGTCGGCATGAAATGCCCTGCTTCTGTGCTCCGTGCATTAGAGAATCGCAGAGCCTGCCTGTGGCACCCTGCTCTGAGGTCGGCTGAGGAGATGCGGTTCCGGGTGCTTTCCACCCGGGTGTAGCCAGCTAGGCAGCCCCGGCTTCGCTAAATCCTGCCCTCCTTCCACTTTGCTTTCAATAAACTGACCCGGGTTCCAACGCCTCTCTCCTTGTGGCATGGATTTCCCCTCAAGGTGCGCAAGGTTTCGTCTTACAAGGAGGTTTCAGCCTTCCTTGCTTTTGTTCTCTGCATCGTGACAGCTGCCTCACCTCTAGTTTGGCATCGCTTAGCACTGCCCCTTGACCTTGCATTCAGAACCAGCACGAGGACCATGTCCTTCCTTGGAAAACCCAGCTGTGAGCTGGTACATGGGTCATCAAGAACAAGGACGCTTGTGCCCAGAGCAAGAGAGGAAATCCATGTTTCGCGGGTGAATTTCCAGTTTTTAAACGCAGCACCTACCCACTGTAAAAAATACAAATTGTGCCCCATTTAAACTTGTTGGAATTAACTGGGGGAACCTGGGACAATAAAGTAGGAGATGCGATTGACAAAAGTCCATGTGATCGATTTCCAAGCAAAATCAGCATCAGTAAAGCACTGTACACGGTATACTAGAAATTCAAGTTTATGTATTTTAGGATTTAACGTTGACGTTTGCTTCGGTATTTTTCTGGCACTATTTACGCCGACGACAGGTGTAAAGTAAATACGTAGCCGTAGATGGTATCTCAGAGGGCGATGGTCGCCTTAAGGATGGATGCTCGCAACACTCCGGATCTGCTCCTGCGGTGAAGGCACAAGGGACACCACAGATCGTCGCGAAATCATTCAGTCAGCCACGGCAACGGTGAAGCCCGTTACGCAGGCAGTGCATCAACCTGGGCATTGTGTCAGGGTCGCTGGTTTCCAGGGCTCATGCATCCAGCCTGCCAAATCCACCGAGAAACCATCCTGGTTTCTCACATGCTCGGAAATGACTTCCGTGGAAAGAGCCTTGGGATGTTCATACAGGACACGTTTTCACGCCCAGTGGCGATGGGGACGGATGACAGCTGCTGGCACGGGGGCCACAAACTCTCATGTGGGGCAGAGGTTGTTCTTCAAAGTACGTGTTTATTTCCTGTCTGTGAAAACAGGGGACCACGTTTGCTAACGAGGCACACAAGGGCCGGGCAGACGGCCACGGGGCTCTCCTTGCTCACCACTTACCTCCTGTGGGCGTGGGGAAGGCATGGCAGAGCCTCCGAGGTCCCCAGGTTCGGGTCCCTGCGGCGACAGCATCGAACTCACGAGGAAAGTCTGGACGTTTGATTCAAGATGTTTGCCACTACACGTGGGTAGAACCCGGGAGTACCGGCCCTGATGCTCTGTGTCCTCACCTGCGTCTGCACCTGTGCATCTGTGCTGTGTATCTGTACCTCCTCCTGTCTTCTCATCTCCTTCGAAGACTGTCTTCTCCTTCACCTGGGTCTATGGCTGTGACTGTCACTTCAGTTGCATCACCACTGACCCCCACCTCTATATCTAACATCGTATGTGCACCTGTAACTATGCCTGCAACTACACGCCCTTCTGTAATTGTCTCCTTACCTTCACCTGCACCCGGGCCGTGTGCTTCTGCGTGTTCACGTATGACTGTGCCTGTACCTGTATCAGTACCTGCATCAGAGCTCACACCTGCATACCCTCACCCACATCCTGGATGAGCTTGCCCTGAAGGTGTGAGGTGGGCTGAAGGGAGTTGTAATTCCGTAAGCCAGCGGCTGTATCAGGGCTCATGCATCCAGCCTCCCAAATCCACCGGCCTCGCCGTGCTCGCTCCCCTCTCCCTGGCCTGCTACCATGTCCAGGTCCCTGTCTCCGGCTGCCTCTGGGAATTGAGGATGCCTTCCCCAGGGAGAGCCGGAAATGCCCCCTCCCAGTGGTCCCCCTGGGACCACCTCTCTGCTCACAGTGGCAAGTTCCCTACGTCCATACGCAGAACTGCTTACCTCCCCATTTCTCTGAGCTTCTCCTCTTGAGAATAAGATGACGCTCTCTCTTTACAAACCCAAGTGACCCGTGGAGGCATTCACGTTTCCAAAATGAAAACTGCATCTCCCTCCAAAAAAAGAGGCTGCCTCTCCAGCTGGAATAAGGAACACGGCTGACACTGGTGTGTCCGGGTCTCCCTGTCAAACTCACAGGAGTCTTGGTGGCTGGCCTCAGAGAGAAAGATATCCCACTTTGTCATTGCCCCGAGGAGAACGTACCGTCAGCGTGCTATGGGATTTCAGCGCACCGTCGGGGCGCACCCTGGATGCAGTCACTACGCAGGCCCGTTGGGAAGGGAATGTGAAGCCAGGGCCAAGGTGGGCGGTGGGGGTGAAACACTGCGGCAGCTCTGGCTACAGCTCCCTCAGGCTGCACCCCTGCAGTCCCCATGCTGACTCCCCCACCTGAGCCTGGCCCTGTGGCCCATCTTCCCCTCAGCCCCTGCCTCTCCTCTTCCTACTCCGATGCTCTCCTTCCGACCTGCGCTGAATCACCCCACATAAATCTTTGATTTCTCCTCTTCTACTGGACACCAGTTTCTCTTCTCCATGTGCGGGACCCCGGCGCAGGCTCTGAGCCCCATTCTCCTTGCTGCCCCAAACGTCTTCATTTCTCTTTGAACAACAACAACAAGAAAAATCCTCCCAACGGAGCCCTCTTTTCTACAAGGAGGTTTCCAACGCTCATCAGGACTACTTCTCGTCCATTGACCCGGCCATCTACCACATATGCTGTCATCAGAAATGGCTGGGCCAAATCACACCCAAATGACCTGGTATTCCAGGCAACTAGTCTGAACTTATTTCCAGGGCTCTGTGATGTGCTTCAGAACCGACAACCCACTGATGGGACCCGCTGACCGTCTCCTGGTCAGGTATCGTGCGTGGCTTTGCTCCACATCCTCGAGTGTCCTTCCTCGCACCTGGAATCGTGTCTTTTCTCAGAGATCGGCACGCCACCGTGCCGTGATCCTGGGCCTCCCCTCCCCACTCCACACAGCAGGGGTTTCCGCTCTTTCATTCTCTCGTTGTCCACCTCATGCATCACTGCCACTCACCACCTTGGGTCCTTGATCATTCGACTCTCGCACTGGACATGCAGCACCAACATCTTCGAAAACTCCTTGGAAAAGCAGACTCTCAGCCTTGCCCCAGACCAGCTGAGTGCAAAATGCTGGGCTTGAGGCCTGGTAATCAGTATTTTAACAAGTCCAGCCCATGATTCTGATGCACAACTCAAGTTCTGAAAGTGCTGACCTAGATTATACGCTGTCTAAGGAAGAGACTTTTTTTCTCTTGACACAGCCATAGTGAATGCAGATAGTCATTTTGTAACAGAAGCTACATTACTGGATTACTCCTTTTTCCTTCTTTTGTTTTCTCTTTTATCTTCTTTTTCTTAGATAAGTCCCTTTAACATTTCATATAATAAGGGCTTGCTGATGATGAACTCCTTGAACTTGACCTTATCTGAGAAGCACTTGATCTGCCCTTCCATTCTAAATGAAAGCTTTGCTGGATACAGCAATCTGGGATGTAGGTCCTTGTGTTTCATGACTTGGAATACTTCTTTCCAGCCCCTTATTGCCTGCAAGGTCTCTTTTGAGAAATCAGCTGACAGTCTGATGGGAACTCCTTTGTAGGTTACTGTCCCCTTATCTCTTGCTGCTTCTAGGATTCTCTCCTCCATTTTTACCTTGGCTAATGTTTTCTCTTTTATTTGTGAGGACAGCCTTTCCAGTAGCTTCCTCAGGAGTTCCTCTACCTGGGCAGGGATGATAGTGCCAGAGAAGGTTCATCCTCCCGTGGGAGAGATTTCAACGTAGTGTTTGGATTCTCATACCAAACAGGATTTTGCGAGGAGAAAGTAGCCTCGTGAGCCAGGCTGCAGTGCTGAATAAGCACTGCCAAGGCCCTATTCACACATTCAGTGTTTCCAGAGCAGTGCAGAGTTGACGGGGCTGAGCCAGGATTCCTTGTCTCTGAAACGGAGACAAGGATACATTCTTTGTGGAATAGTTGCAAAGATTAAAGGAGGAGATTAGAAGTATCATCCCTACACTTACCACTTCGCTATATCATCATTGTAATCATCACCATCACCACCATCATCATCCTCATCATAGTTATCATCACCATCATCACCATCACAATCACCATCATCATCACCATCACCACCATCATCATCCTTGTCATAATCATCATCAGTTATCATCACCATTATCACCATCACCATCACCACCATCACCACCATCCTCATCCTCATCATAATCATCATCATAGTTATCATCACCATTATCACCATCACCATCACCACCATCACCATCATCATCATCATCACCATCACCACCATCATCATCCTCATCATAATCATAATCATCATCATAGTTACATCACCATTATCACCATCACAATCACCATCATCATCACCATCACCACCATCATCATCCTCATCATAATCATAATCATCATCATAGTTATCATCACCATCATCATCACCATCACCACCATCATCATCCTCATCATAATCATAATCATCATCATAGTTATCATCACCATCAGCACCATCACCACCATCATCATCCTCATTATAATCATCATAGTTATCATCACCATGATCACCATCACCATCATCATCACCATCACCACCATCACCATCACCATCATCCATCATCATTTCCTATTGCAATAATAGAACAATTTGTTGACTTGCATTTTATTGGAGGTAGACACTCTAACCTATTTCTAGATCCATATCACAACCATTTTTTTGAATCAACTGCCTCATACACCGTGTGGTTGTTACCTTAGGTTCATACATGACATCAGTCCTTCGCATTCTTTTTTAGAGAATCCTGTCAATCCTGTCCTCTAGAATAGGAGCACTCTTTCGGCCAGGGCGGCGCCCTACTGACCTTTGCAAAGTGTCTGGAAGTGACTCACAGTGCCTCTTTAGAGACTGTTCAAATCATCCCATCTCTGTAGTCACTCTGGCTAATATTTGGGCACGGCCCAACAGCTCTGCTTCTGGAAGGCGTCCCGGAAAATATTTTTCCTCCCGAGTGCCAGCCGACAACTCAAACCTGTCATTCGGGTGGAATTTAAAATGCCTTGGAGGCTGAGTCACACCGTCTTGTGCTTTGTTCTTAAGCGTAAGAACTTGGGGTTCTGAGCCTGTGCGTGCAGAGGCGCTCTCAGGTGGGGACAGTTGGTTTGTACGGATGCACACCGGTGAATGTCTGCGGTGGCCATCGTTGGTCGAGTGACCACTCATCTCGGTTTCCAAACCCCCGTGGCCTGGGGAAACGGGGACTGTTGGTCGCCCTCCCTGTTGGACGCATATTAAACTGTCTCCGACTTTAAGGTCTGTGATACTGCAGGGGTCAGGAAAAGCAAAGGGCATGGGGTCCGGTCCCTAGTCTTTCCCAGCTACATTATCTTCTGGGGGAGGGGAAGACTTTTTTATAATCCTCCAGGGAATGGCAGGTTTTTTTTTTTTATAGTGTTTTAAAATAGAACATATGTGCACACCATTAAATTTCATGAGTAGGCTATTTGCATTTCCCAAACTCTCGCTTTGTATCGGGTTGACAGGTATGCAAATGTGGAAATGACAGGAAAAAACTTCAAGTTGTTGCTAAATCTTAGCATCGCCCTGGGCTCGGCTAACGGTAAGTCGTGTAGAGGAAATGAGCTGTCTCCTTGCCGAGCGTCATCCGGCTGAGCAGGATGCTGGCCCGCGTTCTGGGCAGTGCTGTGGGAGGCATCCTTTGTGATGTTGTACCGTTTCCATTTCTCCGTGAAGAGCTTCCTTAGGCTCTTCCGTATGGAGCTGCACGGAGACATCTAGTGTAGGGAGCAGAGAAGACATCCCAGAGCAAACCCAGGTCGAGCAGCATGGAATGCAATGTCCAGAAGATATATGCATGGTACCGCGACACCGTGTCCTCTGTCCCGGACTGCACCGTCTGCCTTTTCTTCAGGAGCACCAGCGAGCCACCTCGTGGACAGTGGCTCAGTCAGGATGTCTGAGTGACACCGGGGCAGAAAAGAGACCTGTCTCCATGGGTGTTTCAAGACTAGCCCCATTGTCTAGCTGAGACATTTTCTGTCCTGCAGTTTTCTTTGAAAGAACAATTATCTAGGGAGGTTGTCATGTGAACCCACGCATGCGGTGTGTTTCTGGTTGCCGTGAAAGGTAGTGATGCCCCACTGGGCTCTGTTTCCGTAGGAGTGGCTTGGTCTTTGGGCGGTGCTGCTGTTCGGGTAGGGCTGGCCCCCGTGAGAAGCGCAGCATGGAGACAAGGAAGAGCTTGCTCGACGTGCTGCGTGGGGAAATGGCAGAGACTGGGGCAGAGTGGTCGTCAAGGCAAGTGTGGCCCACTCCATCATTTGGACGGAGGGCCAGGAGAACCCAGCATCGCCTGGTACCTGCCACCCTGGCAGGAGCGTGACTTATAACTGAAACCGTGGAAAAGGTACCCAGTTGCACCCGCATTGCAAATGCAACGTAGCGTTCTGTGTTTTCATTCATTGTACAGCTCTCCTGTCGGGTGCATTGGCTATGACACTGTGGAGCAGTGTGGCTACGATGCGCGTGTTCACAAGTTTAAGTGCACTACGTGATACCCAACCTTTTTCTCAGGCGTTCTCACTCCCACCAGAAATGCGTGGGAGTTCCGTGGCTCCATATCCTTGCCCTTGAGTGCTGCATCTCCATTTCCTCACTCTGTCCTTAACATTACACTCTTGCCCCTGACCCACCGCACTGCTCTTAGTCAGGACCAGAACCCTAGTGTTCAGTTTCGCATCGAGTCCTGGGCACGTCTCCTGCCTTCCCTGACGTCCCTGTCCCCACCACATGCCACCTAACACGCCCCCTCATGCTGGTGAGCATCTCTGCCTGGCAGCCCCACTGGTCCCTATTTTGGGGTTCCTTGTGTAACATCTGTTTATCATCTTCATGGATGTCAGCTCCCCGATGGTAAAACTGACACTTGGTTTAGGGCACGGGTGTGCCTGCGCCATTAAGAGCAGGTTTTGATGAATCAAAAAGTGAAGGAAGCAGTAAGCGCAGAGCATTCTGGGTGTTTATGGGGTTCCCTGTGCACGCCTTTCTTCCCTCTCGGGCAGGATGCTGTTCTTTTCTTGCTTAATATTCCGGTGGGTTCTTTCTCTCCATGAGCATTAGGATGATGCAATCTTTCCCCTGTCTCTCGAGTTTGAACGAAATTAAGCAATAGACAATGCATACTAAAATCTGAATCTTCAGGGTACAGACCAAAAAAAAAAAAAAGACACTTGCAAATTCACACTTGAGTAAAACCCATCAATATTCATAGCAGGGGAATGTCAGATAGGAAAAGCTTAAATTAACTTCAGATAAATATCGAAAGTGTGAAATCCATTAAAATAATTTAAAATCATCAAAGTCCACATTATTACAAGATCATGGCTCCGAGTCCCTGGGAAAAATCTCTCTCAATAAAGGCAAGATGGATTCGACTGTGGTCCCCATTCTGTCATGCTATCTTATCATCTGTAATGATTCAATTTGCTGATGATCATTAATATTTATTGACCTTCTCGGATGCCTGAAGCTGTATATTTGCTTAGAGGATAACGAACGGCTCCGTGCGTAAATTTGATAAATGAGTCGAGCCGTGTTGAAGATCAGTCCATGCGGAGAAACAACGTCTAGGGCTGTATGAGCCAAAGGGAGAGCTGCTCGTGGCCCCACAACTTCAATGCAGATCAATTTACAGTCAATTAAATAACAATTCCATCCTTGAGATGCACCAGGCACATTTCAGGGGCCCGGCCGCCACGTGGGGCTGGTGGCTGCCGTCCTGGACCAGCCACACAAGGGGTTTTCCACGAACACAGAAAGTTCTGTTAGACAAGGCCTCTGGAGGGGACTTCAATCACTGCATCCCCACTGTAAGCAGGAGTAGGCTTCATGCTTTTTAGAAGCTCGTTCCACTGCATTGGGGAACGTGGGGTAGGCAGAGAAGGGCAGTGAGTGTTACAGGGCGCTTGGCTGAGTGTGAGTTGTTTACACGAGGCATCAGCAAAGCACCCATGTCTGCTCGAGCCCAACCCTAGTTTTCTAAAAGGCAGTTACAGTAGGACCCCGCCGTCCTCATTCACGGATGTCCTCTGTGTTCGTCTGCCTGCACACAGCCACGGCCAAGTTGGGGGGTTGTGGGAGAGACTGGGCAGCTTGCAAAGCTGACAACCCTCCCTCTTTGGAGAGCGTGTTTGACAAGCCCTGATTGTGGTCCTGGCGTCCTGCTCCACACGGGGTCCAGAGGGGTAGCTGAGCCACTGCAGAGTGAGCTGTGAGGGGCCCTTCTTCCGCAGAAGGAAGGCTCGGCTGTTCGAGGTGTCTTCCAGTGCTTCAGTTTTTCCTAGAGAGGAGAAGAAGACGCCAGGGCAGCTACCTAGCTAGTGTGTGTGCCGAGGCAGAATTATGTTCAACACTTGAGCACAGGTTTCTGAGAGCTGGACCGTTTTGTGGATGAGGAAGTAATTGCTTGACATCGCTCGGAGCCTCCGTACTGCCAAGGTTGACGTCCAAGTGGAGTACAGGGCTGGTGGCTGTTTGTCGAGAACACTCCAGCCCACCTGGACACGGATGACATACTCTCCCAGGGGTACCTTTGTCCTCACAGATGCACCAAAAAGCTTTGATGACAGCCCCTTGGTGGGAAAAATTCAGTTCAGGGATGTGCAAAATCTCCATCTGGAAATATTCACGATAACTCCTAATTTCAAGTCTCGTTGTACATGGTGCAAAGTTTGGACACATTCGGACCGATGAGCAAGCGCCTTAGAAAGCGCTGTCCGTGGGAAGGTGAGACCAGAGACAGTGCCAGGCTCTCGTGGTCCTGGGGAGCTCAGCTGCCAACCTACGGTGAGCATCTGAATCCCCAGGCAATGGACCGCGTGGGGAACATCCACAGCCATACAGCGTTTTCTTACGTTTGCAGCCGCTAACTTTCACTTAGGGCTGTCCTGGTGACTGACATCGCACCCAGCTTCAAAGCTTTTATCTCTTTCGAAACGTCTCCCAGCTCACCAAGGAGTCCTGTCGGATAATGCTCACTCATTGCTTTCAAAGTATTGTGAAAACACTTTTGATTTCCTGTATGGCTTCGATTTAAACCTAGACATTTGAAGAAGGCCCAATCGAGTAGTAAGAAAAATCTGTAAATGAAAAACGTCTTAATATTGTCACGGGCATTTGTGACATAGCCGTGGCATATCATATCATAAGAAGCTGTAATAACGCCATTATCCTCTGCAATTACAGGCTTCCGTGGCAACTTGCTATGCGTTCACTGTAATTACACCATTTGACTAATTACAGCAATTATGCCACTTAGTGGCTGGAATCTTAGCTCTGAATTCCATCGATTGGGTGGATTTACTTTCTCCCTCATTCCAGGGGGTTCTGGGCCTGGAACTTGTTGAGAGTCACGCGTGTTGCCAGTTTTTCTCCGCTTCCCGGGGTGATGTTACGCTTTGGGGGAGAAGGGGTCGTTTACATTTTTCTTAGCATGTTAAAATGTCTGAAGGAGGGCAGACTGTTCTTTACCTGCCGGAGCACTAGGACGGCCAGTCTGTTGGAAGAAACCCTTGTCTCCAAGGCACTCCTGTCTGTGTCCTTCCCGAGAGCCAGAGGGGTGGGCTGAACCGACAGGCTGCTTAATGAAACGATAGTGAGGTTGGTCACTTAGTAAAAAAGATGGTCCATCGATGTGATGCTCTCTCATTCCTCTGACCCCTTGTTAAGCTAAATGGATTACATAGATTTTTTTTTTTTTTTAGCATTGTACAGCTAGAGTGCAAAGGAGGGCAGTCACCGATGATTCACATCTCCTGCAAACAGACATTCAAATGCATGCTCAGCCACAGGTGTATCATCCCATCCTGTTTCATATGAGGCACGGGGCCCCGTTTCTGAGGGGGGATGGCAAATATTTAGGACAGAGGCCCCAAGTTCAAAGACTATCTGGCACTCATCTCAGGTCTGCGGGGAAAAGTGAGACTTCCAAGGGAGTCACATAAAAGACGTTTTCAATTCCATAAATCCACTCCGGTGTCATTGCTGTTCATCTTCGGGGAGAAACAAAGTCGTCGTGGGGTTGGGTCCTGCCTCGTGCCTCTTCAGTTGCAGTGCCAGCCCTCGGGGGTGGGGTGGGGGGGCCCTGGCCATTACTTGGAGGGTCTGGAAGCAAGTGGAAAGCTGTTAGGTTTTAGAAAACTCACGAAGGTTCCAAACCTCCACTTTCTCCTGTGTAAGGAGGGAATTGAAAATAGCCTCCTCGTAGGACGTCTATAAAAGTTAAGTGAGAGTGGGAAAGCTCTTTGTGAGCTGTGTCGTAGACAAATACACGGAACTCTCGCCTCCTTCTTTCCAGAGGAAACATGCGCTTTGTGAAGAAATTCAGCCCTTTTCCCAAAGGGTCAAAGTTCTTAGATAGGATGCAAGGGGTTGCATGGTATGAGCATCTAGAACTTCTTAGAACACTTCCCCATCTGTTTCATGTATTAAAATAAGAAGCTATGTGGAATTGAGTCTCTTTTTCAAAATCCGAATAGCGAGAATCAGATGGCCACATGAAAGGAGTTGGGACTTGAAAATACGTCTTAGGAAAAGCATCAAATATTTACCAGTCATCAAAGTTTTATAGACAACCCGAGAACACAACAGAATGTGTCACCCCACAGCGGCTTCAGTATCTGGCATTCAGGTTGCAATTTCTATTTCCAAGTTGCCTGCAATCATTAATTAGTGATGAAGCAATGAAGTGCTTTACTAAGATGACAGGAACAGGAGTAGAATAGAGCACACACATATGTCTTCTTTTTAATTTGATGGTGCGGTGTCAGCAGTGAGAATCATCATTGACATTAATGGGTAGTCACAAAATAGTTATTATTTCAGGATACTTTGAGTGATGACGTATAATGTAATCCATTCGATTACTCTGTATTTCTGATTCGCCAGCGACGTGCTGTGTGAAACTGTGTCCTGCGTATTTATTGGTTTCTTTTGGCTACTCTTATCCTCTTAAGAGCTGTTTTCTATTGGGTCGAGCTTACTCAGCTGTTGAGAGTATCCAGACCCCTTCTAGAATAATTCAAAGTGGCTTTGGAGAGTTATCTTTAGACTGGGGTCTTTCTTTTCTGCCAACCCTGTCAAATAATCCTTCCCAAGGGACAATAATGATTGAAATAGGCCTAGTTATTCTATAAGCCACGGATCTGTGAATTAAACCAACCAACCAACCCACCAACCAACCAACCATGAAATGCTATTTCCTCTAATATTTCCAGCAAAACCTGTTCTCACCGTCCAGGAAGTCATCTGGACAGTGTTGGCCTAATAAAGTGGAAGAAAGATTGCACCTTGCTCTGTTGATGAATAGCCAAGTCCAAGTTCAGTTTGAGGAGGGAGTTCCCAGAAGGTCGACCTTCAAAGGCACCGCCTAGCATCCTGGGCTGCCACCCCTGGGTGTTTCCTTCTTGGATGCGAGCCAGCGTTGGCTTGCACGCCCCCCACCCGGGAACACGCCAGCCTTTGTGCTCAGCTGGCTGTCTTGTACGTGAGGGTTCCTTTCATCGAGGTCCTGAAAAATGGCTCCCAGCAAGGGACCCTCATCTGCCTGCAGTGTGTCAGGCACAGAATAGCACTGCCTTTCTTTCCACCGCACAGCGCAGCACCACGGGTGAGGCCTGAAAGTGCACCCACCTCCTCGGTGTAGGGTGGGTGCTCAGGGTGACTCAAGTCCCCTCCCCACAGGCACACATTGGGTCTTTGTTTTGCTACACGTGACCCAATGCTCGGGCATGGAAAGTAGTCCTCATTTCTTTGGAACACGGTGAGGGTCCACCATTTCGATTTAAGGCGTTGGGTCCTTTCTTTCTTTTTTTTTTTTCCAGTGCACTCTTCCTTGTTTGTTTCTTTGACTGGGCATACAGAATACCGTATATTAGATTTCGCCAGCCTTGGCTTTCCCATTTACTAGCTAATTCTGGGTAACTCACGTGCTTCCCATAATACTTAACATGTTTCCTTTGAAAACAGGGATATTAGTTTGTGTCTTAAAGGGTGGCTGTCAGGGTTAAAAGTGATGTAAATGGAGAGGGTTTTTCACAGCATGGAGGACATCGCAGTGACTTAATAGAAGCTGTTGTAATTGCTTCTTTTTCCATTTTTCTGGTGGCTTCCTAGAGGAAATCTATTTCTTTACACCGAATGTTCTCGTCCTCTGTGTTTTTCCTATACTTTTTCTTTCTTTGTTCTTTTTCTCTGAATCCTCAGGCTCCCCGCTGCTTGCTTTCCTGTTCCCCGACAGAGGCTGTTTGCCCGCCCAGCTCCTCGGGGCAGCTGTTCATTCTTTCTGCCTTTGGGATTTCACTTCCTGGGAGACGAGCCGGGCTGTGTTACCGCGTGTCTTCTTCATCCCAGCTGGGGTTTGCACGTCACGCTGTGACTTTTTTCTTTTCCCGTGTCCTCTGCTTCTGGCCTTTCCCGGAAGCCATGCCTTCTTGATTTACACAGGGCGGGCAGTGTCTTAATTTAAATCCCACCCCGCTAGCTCCTGTGCTAAATGCTTTTGCTACCAGAAGCTCCCACTGTTGACATTTGAGAAGCCCCCTGTTAATCTCGTGTCTCCTTATTCTTGGAGAGGCAGTGCGACCGCTTCGCTCTCCCTCAGCAGCCCCAAGGCAGGGCTTCCTGAGGCTTCCCAGCCCTCGTAGGCGAGGGTGTACGAGGGCCAGCACTTGCCCCGCCACCGACCAGAGAGTCAATGCCTTGGACGTGTGCACTCTGCGGTCAGCTCTGTTGAAGGGCAAGTGCAGCCACAGATGCTGTGTAAGCGAATGGGCGTGCTGTGTTCCAATAAAACTTTATTCACAAAAACAGGCGGCAGCCCAGACCCGGCCCCGGGCTGTGGTTTGCTGACCCCTTGTCCAGACCATCGTCACTTGCATGAGGGGACGGTGCATTTCTGCGCTGCGCGCTGGCCACGGCGTGCACACAGTCCCTGGCTCAGTACCTGTTCATCGTCCTGCTGAATGGTGTTTCCTCACCGGCACCTGGATCAGAGGACCATGCATGCTTCTGGTGACCCGGGGCCTGTCTTCCAACACACCTTCGTCCTGTGTGGGTCTGCTGGAACGGCGCCTTTCCCCTGACGGGGCTGCGCTGGCTGATTTTACAGGTCAGCCTGGCTCCAGCTTGGTGACCAATTGGTCAAACACCAAGCCTGATACCTCCGTGAAGGCATTCCTACTTGTCATTAGCATGAACAATCCTTCCACCTTCAGTAAAGCAGATTGCCCTCCATAATGTGCGGGGGGCGAGGGTCTCCCCTGATCCCTTGGCAGCCCTGAAAGCAAAGACCGAGTTTCCTTGGGCAAGAAGGAACTCTGCCTGCAGACGGCGGTGAGAAATTCGTCTGAGCGGGAGGCCCCAGCTCAGGAGTCCGGGCTGCGGCTTCTCTGCATCTCCGGTCTGCCCGCTGGCTCCAGACGACTAGCTTGCCAGCCCCCACAATTGTATATTCCATTGCGTATAGGGTGGGGCAGACGGATCGTTGTCACGGAGTCTTTCTGGGCACAGAGCAGTCAAAGACTCGATAGTCCATTTGCAATGCTTATTGAAAATGTAACCAGGAATTAGTGTGGTGCTGAGCACACAGAGGCTCTCGAAAGTGTCCCTCATCCCCTTTGTGGAGACTGGAATGGCTGCCTGGAGTCTGGAACTCCAGCCACCCCCCGTCACTCGCAGATCTGGTGATGGTGGTTCTGCGTCCTCACGCCTTCTCCGTACGTTGGCCTGGAGCTGGCCGGCATGGGCCTCATTTGTGTTAAATAGTCAAGGACTCTCTTGGGCTCACTCCCGGAGGATTTTGATTTCCTGCAAATCATGTGTCTCCATCCCCTTCGAAGACTTTCCAGCTGCACACACCAGACACAGTGGCACAGGGCTCGGAGGTGCTGCTTTGCTTCCCTGAGCACCGATTCGTCTGCCCAAGCGCCGGCCCTCCCCCGCCTGTGCTCCACGTCCTGCTTCAAGTATAACTATCAATAGCATTCTCCTCTCAGAATTTTGGCCAAACCTGTGGAGTGAGCAATTCCTGGGATGTACCATCTGGTGTATTTTGGGGAGTAAGAAGCAAAAAAAAAAAGAGAGAGAGAGAGAGAGAGAGAAAGAACATTGTGAAACTGTGCAGTATGGTGATGATGCAGGCAGATAAGGCAGCATGCCTTTTTTTTTTTTGCATTCCTACTGACATGTGATCCCCGACACAGCATTTCCTCTGCAGAGAAGCACTGTGTTGGTCATGGAGACAGCGAGAGGGAAGAAAGCCCCCTCTCTTTCAGGCTCTTTCTTCCCCAGCAACGTGAGCAGGCTGCTTCAGCTTTCAAAGAGGCTTTGGGAATTAGAGCAGACTTATCTAGAAGCCTGCGAGTCTTTACATCACTTCCAAGAACTTCGTTTGGGGGAACGTTGCAGGAATTTACATGTGCTTGGCGTTGACTCCGGGGGCCTGTCTGGCCCTGTGGGGTACGGGGGCTTTCCAGCCCGAGGGCAACGCCTGCAGTCGGAATGTGCAGTTCTGAGCGAGCGGTCTTTGCTGCCTCCGAATTGCTCCCGTTGTGTGGCTCTCACTCTCAACGCGCCATGCGCGGCGGGGTCTGCCAGTGAGGTGGGAAAAGCGCCTTCGCTGTGGGGAAGTTGGTGCTTTTCTCTGCAGCCTGACAAGGATCCCGGCTGTCTCGTCTCTTCTGCCCCGGGGCAGCTCACAGGTGCAGGACTGGCTCATGCCCTTCTACGCGGATCCATAACCTGAGTGCTGGAAGTGGCAGTTTCGGGGGTAAATAAATCGAATCCTATCATAAACCATCGAATGCGCTGCCATTTTTCCAGAGCGAGTGAGTGAACATTTCTTGAGCAGTCAGTAGCTGAGAAGCTGAGGAGCTGTGCACCAGGCCCGAAGCATAGCAGCCTCACAACTGTGCTCATGTATTATGATGCTCGTTGGCGCAGAGACCGAAATACTGGCCACGCAGGGTGCAGACACGATCTCGTATACCCCGGTGGCAGCCCGCAAGCAGTTCTGAGTCAAGTCCTGTCTGCTTGAGCTGGCTCTGTGCCTTCGTAGATGTTCAGATCTGTCTGGAGAGACAGAAGCTTCTTTTCTCAAAGGACAGATGATTCTGTGAGCCCTTCATTGCCCACAAGGTCCAGTGACGGACAGAGGCCACCACCACCGCCGTGGGCGGTGACAGGATTGGGAGCCGGAGAGGACAGCCACAATCTAGAATGTCTTTGCTGGGTGCCCTTGCCACCTGGGCTGGGGCAGCGTCCCTGAGAGCACCTGTGAGCCCACCTGTGCGGGGAGATGGGAAGGGAAGTCTGTGTGGGAGAAAAAGATACATTGTAACCACATGGCCTGGGCAGACCTCGGTGTTCGCTGGGGAAAGCTTTGCTCCTGTTCTGTAGCATTCCAAACCTTCCCGAGCACTGACAGCACCACGCCGTTTCGCCTGTCTCGTCATAGCTGACCCAAGAATGCTTATTGCAAGGTGGAATCTATTTCCTGTGCGTGCAAAGCTTCGTGGTCCTTACAACCACCCAGGGGACGATTCCACAGTTGGCAGGAGTCAGCCGTCCGGGCCCAGGTGTGCAGGGTCCTCAGCCTGCGTCTCCGCAGGGAGGAATCGTGGCGATGACCAGGCTGCCGTCCATTCCCCTGTGCACGGCCCTGCTCTTGGTCCAGGAGGCTGTATGAGCGGCTCTCTGCTGGAAGTTTCTGTCCGCCGCTGGCCTTCGGCCCAGGCCACTCTCAGGTTCTGGAGGCTGACCTCTGTTCCTTGCTATTTGGTTCCCAAGGATAGACACTGGTGCTGCTTCGGTCACTTGTAAGGGCTCCACTGAGTGAGTCAGGCTGGCTCAGATGACGTCCCTGTAGACTGGTTCCAAGTCAGCTGACCAGGGAGCTTGTCTCTGGACTGAGAGCTGCTGTGTTCACGGGCCCTGCCCACCCTCAAGGGCCAGGGGTTCGCTGGGGTGCATGCACTGCGTGGTGGGACCCTTGGGGTCCGTCTTGTACTTCTGCCGAACACAGATGGGAGACAAGGGAGTGGGGGAAGGCCATCAGTCTCTGATGGAGGAGACAAATGGTGGCACGTGCACGCCCACTAGTGGCCGCTGGGAGGAGTGCGGGGCCACCCCAGGCGTGGCGGGAAGTGGTGCAGCCGGCACTGGAGGGCGGAGTCTGCAGGCTCGCCCTTGCCTTTTGGGGTTGCTCGCAGCAGGTGCGAACCCCTAGATCTCGGGTCTAGAGGTGTGTGAGGCGTCACGAGGGGGATCCGAATACACGTGTGCACTCCAAGAATGTAGATTAAACAATAGATCCCGCCCTACATTTGCATGTCAGTTTTCCCAGTGCACGCGGTAGTGCATTTGCCTCCTACGGCAGCTGTGACAAAGGACCTCAAACTTGGTGGCTTACGGCAACGCAAATGGATGACCTCACAGGCCCGGAGGCCAGAAGTCTGAAGTGGGCCTCAGACTAAAAGCAAGGTGTTAGCCGGGCTCGTTCTTCTCGTTCTGGGGCGAGCCGTCCCCGACTTCCAGAGCTCAGTCACCTGCACCCACCGGCTCCTGGCCCCTTCCCCCCACCAAACTGACCGCCCCACGTGGCATGAGCAAGACACACGGTTCTGGGACAGCACCGCTGACATGAGGAAAATACACGTCCGTCATCAGTGGCGACTCCCGTCTATCCTCACGGGTGAGGGGACCCCGGATTTTTTGAAACTGAGCAATGGTGTGCGTGCTGCAGAGACTGAGGACAGCGACGGATGGGGGAGGGCAGCTTCGGGGAAGGCATCTTGGGGTCCCCCGGGGGTGAGCGGGAGAGCGCTGGGAACCGACCCTGCACACCCGCAGTCAGGAAGGGGAGAGGCGGGGAGACCAGTTCAGCAAACTCCCAGTTCTGGGAAAGTTAGTCCCCCTCCCGGAGCCTCAGCCTCCTTTGCCTTCCTTCGTTTTTGTTTATTTTGGTCTTGGCTCCCAATGAAACATGAGGTTGTCATCAGAAATGTGGTGCGTTAGCATTCAGTGTCTTCGGAAATTTACTGCCTGGAAATCACAGGGAGAACCGTGAGAACAAGGGTTTCTGTCCCCTTTACCGAGCAATTAAATGTGATGAATATGTTATCCACAATGGTGAATGTTGGAATTAATAAGCTGAAATGTCAGTGCGTGACTATTTGTATACTTGACATCTAATAATTACATCATTAATCATTAAAAAAAATTCTGGCAGTCTTCAGCAGAGAGCATTTATAATTAATTTTCCTGCCCTGGAAAGTCCAACTCATTCCACAGTCAAAAAGAGTCAGCGTTAATTTCTTCTCCACCAGCCGCGGGCCGCAAGTTAATGCATGAAAATCAGAACATTTACAATAACAGACTAATTAAATTATTTCCTCTACTGTAGTGGAAAAATGCATGGCGCTTATGCTGATAATCAGTCACCACTATAAATGCCATTTAATTCCCCTTGAAAGTCAAGTTCTTCCCAGTGGCGACATTAAACTGTCAAGTGGGATGAGAAATTCACTTTGCCGGAGTCGTAAAGAATATTGACTTTTGCATATCATCATTGGTAACGTGCTTTCAATGCGACGGATAGGGAGCTCATTCGAATAATACGTTTCAATATTTGAGCTCAAGCCATCAGCAGATGAATAAAGCAAGAAGAAATTATCTTAACTCTGTGGAAATGAGCAGCGTTGGAAATCTCGGGGCCGATAGATACACTTTCCGTGGCAAACACAGTTCAGCAAACAAGATACGTGTTTTTGGATGGAAACCCAGAGCCTTCACGGCGGCTTAGCGTTTCGGGGCATGATTTGGGTCACCGGGAGTGACAGAAGGAAGGGTGAGGATATCACCTTTGAATGTTCGAAAACATGGCAGGAGAAAGCGAGTCTAGAATGCTTGTCCTGAACACACTGGCCAGGAAAAAATGACGGAGCCAGTGTCGGTGGGCGAAAGCTGTGCAGACAAGCAGGTGTTCTAAAGGTGTAGGGAAAAAGTAAGTGTGTAAACAGGCCATCTTTTTGCACAGCGTAGCCAGAGAATGATGTGCTAACACAAATCTATTCCAGGGTCCCCCAAAGGGGAGAGCAGATAAAGACGTTGTCTCTGGTGTCTCTCACATGCAAAGGCCGTAAGGGAATCTTACCCACCCTCCGGTAGGAAAGGAATCTACCAGGGAATTGCACTCTCAAAACATCTCCCCCAATGCGTACACAAAAACAGACACCACACACAAACACACACACACACACCCCTGCTGACCCACAGTCCATGTTACGACTAGCTCAAAAATCTTTATTGAGTGTCGGTCATCAGACGTGACTTTGGAGCAGGGAGTTTAATCACTCGGCCACCCCTGCTTAATCATCCCAGGAAAGACCATTATGTATGGATCTCCAGAAGACTTTTGTTGCTATATACATTGAAGGGGTATACCTTGTGAACGTTGTGAACGTTGCTATATACATCTCTTTTGTGAACGTTGACCTGCATGGTGGGTCGATGTGGGTAGAAGCGACCGCATTCAGCAGAGCTTGTATATTCCTTAGAAAGATAAATTAAAACAAACCTCGGGCGGCTGATGGCAACAGTTGATTCTTTCCAATTCCAGGTTGACTTTGAGGAAGAAATGGTTCTTGGAAGCTCTTGCTAAAATGATCATATAGGGTATATATTACACTTCATGCCGAGAACACAATCAAAGACCGTGTACCAAAAAAAAAAAAAAAGTCCGTGTGCCAGTTTTAAGATTCTATGACAGATTGTGATTCGGAGAGCTCAAAAGGCCATTCCTTTCAATAAAGTAGAAACGCTTTGGCATGTGTTAACTCTGTTTCCACTCAGGCCTGCTCTTCCTGCGTGGAAGGAATGTGCTGTGGAGGGAGCCGAACACTAATAAAACTTGCTGGGCCCTGAACGTTTAATGACCGTGCACGCAGAGGGAAGCCAGTATTAATTGCCTTCTTAATGAGGTCTGCATCGTAGAGGGGGGGAGCGCCTGGGGGGCAGCACGGGGTTGGGTGCCGGAACCTGCCTTTCAGGGGACCGGGGCAGCTGACGTCTTCCTATAGACTTGGCTCCTCCTGAACAGGACCCCTGTACTTCCTGAACTCAAAGACAAGAAAGGGTTTTTCCTTTCTCTTCTTTCCTTATCTAGCTTGTCTTCCGTTCTAGAAAACCAGGACACTTCTGTCTAATGTCGAGGGATGTCTATGCCCTAAAAATCGTCACTGTCCGATTGATGCTATGATGTATCACTGATGGTGTCTTGGAATGAAGGCCTGTGAGAAATGCTGAGAATTCTCTACGAGTGGCCGGTTGCTGCCACAAAAGATGTCCCCCAATGTTGCTGTTTCAACAGTGCACATGTGTGTTCACCCAGGCTCGCTGAAACCAGTGTGTTGGGTGGGCTGAGATCCTAATGGAACAAGGCATGCCAAGGCTCCTGCATGTTGTTGGCAGAATTCAACTCCACGGGGAGACATGAGGTCCCCACTCCCTGGTGGCTGTCAGGTGGGGATGCTTCTCGGCTCCCGGAGGCCACCCTCACCCCTGGTCCCCACACTTTCAAGGCCAGCGATGGCAGATCACGGGCTTCTCAGGTCTGTCCCACTCTCTTCTGCTGCCTTTCTCTGAGCCCCACTGGGAAATGTCCTGTGCTTTTTAAGGGCTCGTGTGATTCGATCGGGCCTGGCAGATAACCGGGAGAACCTGCCATCTCAGAGCCCTTTACTGATCCCATGTACAAGTGATCCCATGTATGAGTGGTCACATGTATGAGGGATCTCTTCTAAGAGTGGTCACTGGTATGAGTGATCCCATGTACAAGAGATCCCATAAGAGTGACCACAGGTACGAGTGATCCCATGTATTAGTGATCCCATGTATGAGGGAGCACATGTATGAGTGGTTCCATCTGTGAGCGATCACATGTATGAGCGATCCCTTCTATGAGTGATCACATCTATGAGGGATCCCTTGTATGAGTGATCCCTTCTATGAGTGACTCCATGTCTGAGCGATGACATGTGTGAGCTATCCCATGTATGAGCGATCCCATGTATGAGTGGTTCCACCTATGAGTGATCACATGTATGAGCGATCCCTTCTATGAGTGACCCCATGTCCGAGCGATCACATGTATGAGCCATCACATGTATGAGCGATCCCATGTATGAGTGGTTCCATCTATGAGTGATCACAGGTATGAGTGGTCCCATGTGTGAGTGACCCCATCTATGAGATCCGTGTTGCCTTGGAACATCAGGCATTCCCAGGTTCTGGGGATTTCAAAGTGGACATCTTCCGAGGCCATTACTCAGCCCGGACAAACTGTAAAGTGTGTTCAGGCCCCAGGGCAGAGGCAGACGGCAGCCAATGAAAGGTCTCAGTGACGACAGAACCACCAGGTGCGTCCCAGGCTATGCGCCCTCGCTCTTGCTGCGGAGAGCGCTGCTGACGCTCTCTGAGGCACGTGGGCGAGTGCCCCGCGTGTGGACGCGAGCACAGAGGGTCTCCCAGCCCCGAAAGAAGGCCCGCGGAGGGCAGGAAGACGTGCGTGCGGGGCGCCTGGTCTCTGGTGTGGTCCAGGGTGCCCGTTAGTAACTGACGGCCGGACCGAAGCGCCGCCCGGTGTCTGGGCCCCGCCCCCAGCAGCTTCTTCCGTGACCTCCGCTTCATTGCACAACAACCACAAAAACATCGTGTTCTCGGGAGAATTGGGCCGTATTTCCAGGCAACTGGACCTTCTTTCATTACGCTTTCATTAAAGAATCGGCCTGAAAATACAGCTCCTCGGGGGGCCCGTGGCGGGTCGGAAAGCTGTAAAATCGAATACTCCCTGCGACGTTTGCAGAGACGGCCGTTATTTTTCATGCTGAAGAAAATGCCACTTTTTTAATGAGCTGTATCATTTTTATCCGCAATGTGGGTGTTGCGGGCGGAACTCCGGGTGGCAGTGTGCCGAACTGAAGGCTGTTCTGTGACTGTAAGAGCCACGGAAAATGCCAGATGAAGCCCCTCCTCGGTAAGGGCAGCCGCGGACCTGCCTGGGGAAAATTGGATTCTAAATTCCCACATGCCTAGCTGCACGGCCGTGGACGGGAAACCTGAAAGCATTTTCATCACCCCGACTTGCAAACAGCAAACATTATTTCACTTTAGTCAGGTGAGTTGTGCATTACCTCCTTGAGTAAAATATTTCATGTCAACGATGACAACATTTACAGAAAACCTCTGCATATTTAATTGTATTTAAATTCACTTTTTTTTTTTTTTGCCATTTAAGCTTCATAAAGTTGAATACCAAGTCCCCGGTTCTGCCGATGGCTATTTCAGAAGACAAGCTGTGATTTTTTTCAGCAGAAACAAGACTCGGGTGAGAAGCTGCAATGCAGAAAATCCCGCCACTCACGATTTCCCAGACTTCAGACACTCCGCGAAAGAGGATTTCACGGGTCCAAAGACGCTGCTAGCTATGTCGTGCAGCTTGAAAAGTGCAACCGTGGACTTTCGGCCCATCTTTGAAGAAAGTGCGAGCAGAGATGACTGCCTTTCCATAGCTAGTGCGATTTTCAGTGTAGGAGCCAAGCTGCCTACCTAAGAGGCTGCGATGATCAGAGGACTGAGCCTCTGCTTTGGGGAACTGAGACCCCTGAATTCTTCCGAGGGAAGATATGAGCCACTGGGAGCCGGGTTCATGCATCTCAGAGTGTGCTGGGTGACTCCAGGTTCACGTGCGGTTTCTCTGCCGCAGGACGGAAGGGCACTTTCCTCTCAACACATCCCAGGTCCTGGCTTCTCCCGATGATTGTTTTCTCTCATCTGCCCCCAGGTGGGACCTCGCTGAGGTAACCTCGGACCTGGGCTCGAGTCCTGTGTCCTGTCTCCCTTTGCTCTTCTTCCTGGCTGGTGTGGAATGATGTCCTACAAGTGCAGATGATGGGGTCCCTTTGCAGTGTGAGGAGTTTGAGTGGCCGACACTGTGTGTTTCCAGGGTCTCCCCCAAGAAAGACCATCTCAGCCGGAGTTGCCCTCAGACTCGGGGCTGCAGGGACATCCCCGGCCCAGTGCAAAAGCTGGCGAATCAGCCGCAGCCCCTGGTCTGCGCTGCCCTTGGAGATGAACTTGCATGACCAGAGCAGAAGCTGGGAGCAGGCACAGGTGGAGGGAGCCTGCCATAAGGCTGTAGCTCACAGGACAGGGGACCAAGAGAGACACTGTCTAGGAGCTGGGCATCTTGGATATGGTGGTGCTTTTCTTCTGCATGACCACGCCCAGAGGAGGAGCACGTTGGGGACACGATAGCACATGCAGTCGGGAATGCAGGCCCCTAACGTACTGTTCAGCACGTGAGTCTCATGTGCTGTGGAGAAGCCACCGGGAGAGGCCAGTAAGGTCAGGAAGATGGAGCCAGGGGCTGGGATGCTTTTTACGTAGAGGACTGGTGGTAAATAGTTTGTGTTTTGTGGCCCATATGCTCTGTATTGCACCCACTCGACTCGACCACAGCAGCTCAGAAGCAGCCACAGGCGATGTGTCAAAGGATGGGTCGGGGCTGTGTTCCAATAAAACTTTATTTGCAAACACCAGTCGTGGGCCACACTGGGCCTGTGGGCTGCAGCTGGCCAGCCTCTGCTCTCCGTCGTGAACCCAGGACACCAGGCAGGTCTCTGAGTGACAGAAGTGTGGACGGTGAGTCCGGAAGCTTCGTGTGGGACGGTCTCTGGGGATCCGACTTCCGGGGCGGACATTTCCAGGCCCCGCACCGGCTTCACATGCCATCGATCACATTGTGCAACTTGGGTGGAGGGGACGGCGAAAAAGAGCAGGAAGGAAAACAGAAGAGGGAGGCCGCCTGGAAGCCAGGTTCAAGGGGCTGCATACAGCACCCTCAGCGCCCTAGCCACGGCAACACAACGTTTCACATCTGTGGTGGGCGTGGAGGCCTGTCCACGGTGAGCTCAGGAGCTCGGGGACAGAAGAGGCAAACAGCGGCTGTAGGCAGCTTTTAAAGGGTGGGGAGAGCCAAGGCGGGTTTTAATTGGAGGAAGAAGAGGGTCCAGGGCAAAGGTCATTCATTTTAAGATAGGAGAGACGCCGTTATATTTACAGGGTAAATGATAATAAGCCGGAGAGATGAGAAATCGGGGGGGCGGGGAGAGGGAGAGAGAGAGAGAGAGGGAGAGAGAGAGGGAGGGAGAGGGAGAGAGAGAGGGAGGGAGAGGGAGAGAGAGAGGGAGGGAGAGAGAGAGAGAGAGAGAGAGAGGGAGAGAGAGAGGGAGAGAGAGGGGGGGAGACAGAGAGAGGGGGAGACAGAGAGAGGGAGAGAGAGAGAGGGAGAGAGGGAGGGAGAGGGAGGGAGAGGGAGAGAGAGAGAGAGAGAGAGGGAGAGGGAGAGAGAGAGAGAGAGAGAGAGAGAGGCTAATGATCGGAGTGAGGATGTTGAAGAGGCAGCTCTTCGGGAACTGGGTGTTCATGGGAATAAGCACCTTTACAAACAGGGAACAAGAGGAAAGTGTCCCATAGCAGGGGAGTGTAGAGAAGATAAAATGATTCGAGCTGATGACTTCTGCTGTTTCCGTAAGCAGGGCGTGAGTTCACCCACTGAGGGCGAGGGGGGAGGCTGCTGTGGCTGGTGGGCTTGAGGGGATGAGACCTGCTTTCTGTCACAGCTGGGAGGGCGAAGCAGCAGGGAACCAAAAGCATTTGCAGGTGGGGCTGGGCATGAACTCAAGGGCATTGGCTCAGACGACCCTTCCTTGTCCTCTCCTGGGCGGTCGTCGCTTTCATCCACTGACTGCAAATACCTGTGGTGGGCCTGCTGTGTGTGGCGCTAGGGTTGGGGGCGACACCGGTGGCGTGCTGTCTTAGATCTCGGGAAGGCGCACAGTCAGAGCGCTGTGATGCCTAGCAGGAAGAGAGAAACGCGGTTTTGCAGAGGGAAGTGGGAACAGCATGCGCGCCCTGCATACTGGCCTTGCTGCCCTCTCCGGAACCTCTCCTGCTTGTCCCATCTCCGTGTGTTAAACGCTATGCGAATTAAACATTGTATCCGTCTGGAGAAACCTGACACAAACCCCAGGTGGAGTGCGAGCCTGTGGTGCGTGCACTTCAATGAAGCCCTCCATCAGCCGGGAGATGAGGCCAGCAGTGCCCAGAGCACCCGACTGCCAGACCAGCAACAACCAGCAGAGGGAAGGATGTAGGCCAGCTGAACCTGAGCCACCGCCCCGTATGACGCGGGTGTGCTGACTTTATCATGACGACAAAAACACGGACAAGCATCGGGAAAACTGGAGGCTTATTCCTCCATCCTAAAAAGACTCCCTTCATCCCCATGCCCTCCCGTCAAAGGATATTCAACACTGCCACTCAAAATAACGATGTGCCACCATGAAGGGCATCAATCCCCCTTTCCGGCTGCTTCATGAATAATAATGGCGCTGCCTCTTAAATCAAAACATTGCTTTCTATGGCGGATTTGCAGAGTAACACCATTGTGCTTAATGGATCACATTAATTCAATGATTACCTGTAGAGTGACCAGTCCCGGTTTCCATGGAATCAGCTATCATCATCGTCAGGGGGATTAATTGTGTCGATTCCACATTCATTTTGCAAAGAAAGCTACAAACTATTGCTTCTTGGTTTCTTCAGCAAGTGCACAGGGTGCCCGAATCATCTCCTTGGCAGATTGCTCCAAGGTCTGTCCTGAACAAGTACTCAAAAATTCCCATGCAGCTGGTGATGTTCAAGCTCTATCCAGGCAGAAAAGAAGTGTGCACCGCCAGATTCTTACAAATCTTACGCATACATTAGCTCCAACTTGAGGTTTTATTTCTTGTTCCAATTCGATGTCAGTGGAGCCGAGGAAGTACTAAAACCACCTGACTGCCCGTGAATTTGCACACTTTTTATTCCGCAGCTCATGGTGCCAGAGAGAAGAAGCACAGACTCTCCGAGACCATCGTGGGAGAAAGGACGGAGAGTAAGTTTCGTTTAGGAAGGGACATTTCTTCCTGAAGTTCAGGTGCACTTAGCAAGAGGAGACCAAATCCTTCCTTAATCAACACATCTTCGTAGATGGTGCATGCCGGCAAGACCTTTGCTTTCTTAACGTGTGACTTAGCAACATTTCTGAAAGCCAGTTCCCCTGATTATTTCTTATTCATCACGAATTCATGGTGTGTGGTTGGCACTGTTGTAGTCCTAGGGCTGGAACACTGGTACCCAGGGACGTGGTGTGTGCATTCTGCCGAGCGTCTTGGGGCTGGGGGAGTGTGGGTGGGAGGGTGGGGTGCTCACGGGGGCACACACAGAGCTTTCTGCCATCTGTCCTGGCGTGACCGCCCCTGGTGGCTTCCTGCACCCACTGCGTGCTTGCTGTGGACCGTGAATGGCCATGCAGCGCCGTCCAGCATGGTCTGTGTTCATCTCCCTCGCTGTTCTGTGTTCTTATGGCGAACACTTCACTGTGCCTCTTTTTATTGTCTATTTTATTTATTTATTAACCCCTTCTCTTCAAAAAATGTGTTTCCATGACACTTTACATCCCGTATGATGTAATGCAGTAGTTTCCAATGTGCGGCGTAGGGGTGAGAGAACTGTATACTTTACAAAGTGTTGCCTGTTGCAGCCACCAGCCTGCGGTGACCACGAATGCTGCAGATGCTCGCGAGACACAAGAGAAATGCACACGGACTACCGAGTCCTGTGGAGGAATAGGAGCGGCTCGGCCACCCTCTCTAGGGGAGAGTGCCCCGCCTTCCCGCCCGAGCAGGCTTTTTATTAGGTAGTATTGGGTAGGGGTATGGATACAGAATGTGGATCATAGTCTAGCAGGGAAGATGAAAACAAGTAGGTATCTTTCAAAGAGCTGAAAGAGCTCATGCTGAGTTTGGGGTTTTATCATCTAAGAGATACAGGGCTAGTTTCGTTTCCTGCCCATGCCTACACATCCAAGAGCATCCTAGCAAGCAGGTCTCACAGGATTTTGCATATTCTATGCCCCAGGTCTAATTACCCCGGGGGGTCCACTGACTCTGGTCTGGACTGCACTTCCCCTGCTATTTCTGCAGGCCCTGAGTCGGGCGGAGGAGACAGAGGCAGCCGGGAGACTTGGATTTCTCACATCCAGAACAAGGACTCAGGCTTTGTCAAAGCCAAGGGGGCAGGAGTAATGTCGATCACCCCCTCACTTCCACAGCCCCCTGAGTCTCTTCCCTGATGGCTTATTCCCACGTGATCGTGTCTGTCTTAGGTTCATTCTCCTCTGAGAATTGTTACCCGTCATTGACTACCGACCAAGCAAAGGGAGCCAAACATAGAGCAGGCAATGCTCATGTTCAGGGAAATAAGTTTGTCTCCTTAGGTCTCCTGGTTTTGGAGGTCTCTCACTCAGCTTTAGCCACGGGGGCATTACAGCTCCTGAAACCAGGCAGGGCGGACCCCAACAGCTGCCCCCGACATGTCCAGTCCCCACCTGGCCCCACACATGTTATTACAGTGTTACTGACAATGCTCCCTGGGGTGGACTTCACACCCTCAGGACTCTCCTGTAGCTGCCGCCTGTCCTTCTCAGTCCCCTCCCCTTTTGCACCCAACCCGCCAGCCCCTCCCCTCTGGCAACCACCAGTCTGTTCTCTGTGTCTCTGACTCTGTTTCTATTTCCTGTGCTCATTAATTCTGTTCTTTAAATTGCACATCTAAGTGAAATCACACGGTATTTGTCTCGGTCTGAGCATAATGCCCTCTAGGTCCATCCACACCGTCACAAATGGTAAGATTTCCTTCTTTTTTCATGGCCGAGAGTATGCCATTGTGTGAATGGATCACAGCTTCTTTATCCACTTGTCTACCGTCGGGCACTTGGGCTGCTTCCATATTGTATTTTTGTAAATAACGCCGCAGCAAACATAAGTGCGCGTATTCTTTGAATGAGTGTTTTGCGTTTCTTTGGCTATATTCCCAGAAGTGGAATTGCTGGGTCATGATGCAGTTCCATTTTTAACTTTTTTGAGGAAATTCTATACTGTTTTCCATAGTGGCTGCCCCAGTCTGCATTCCCACCAATAGTGCACGAGGGGTCCTCTTTCTTTTCTCTTTTTCTCCTCCCTCCCTTCCTTCCTTCCTCCCTCCCTTCCTTCCTTCCTTCCTTCCTTCCTTCCTTCCTTCCTTCCTTCCTTCCTCCCACCACTTCTTCACATTATTTTTGCTGTGGATTGCCGATTGCATGAAGGGTCCTCTTTCTTTTCTCTTTTCCCCCTCCCTCCCTCCCTCCCTCCCTCCCTCCCTTCCTTCCTTCCTTTCTTCTACCACTTCTTCATCTTATGTTTGCCATGGATTGCTGATTTCGCTGTTGGTGTGTTAACTTCAATTTCCCTACCCAGCCCACTTTGTTTGAAGGATGGCTCCCCACATTCCTTTGTAATTCTTCCCCAACTCCTTGTGGAAAGGGCTGTGACGCACACTGCCTGTAGCATGCCCCTGCAGGAGGCCTGTGGCCTGCACTGGCGGCGAGTGGAGCCCCCACGCTGGCCACAGCCAGAGTCCAGGGGCGGTGGGTAACCCCAGCGAGGCCCCTCGCTCATCTCTGCCTTCCATCCAGAAGAGGAGGGCCTTGCCTGGCGTCTCCAGGTTCCTGGGGCTGGAAATATCTGACCCTAGTATTTCTTGCAGCTGCTAGAGAGACGTCTGCATGATGTGGGAGGGACCAGGACTGCAGGTTGACATTTCCTCCTGTGTGAGAACGTCCCTGTTACACCTGGACAGCCTCACTCTGCAGCCTGAGCATGTGTCCTTGTCCCGCTGGCCTGCCTCATTGTCATCACCCTTCGCACTACCTGGAGTTAAGTTGTTATTCATTTCTCCCTCTTTATTGCCCTTCCCCAGTGCATGTAAGTCCGGTGGTGTTACGGATCCTGTTCTGTTCGTTCTCCCCTTTACCTTGACACCTGAAACTGGGGGTGGTTCTTTCCAAGAATTCAAGCTGTTTTTAAGGAAAGAAGGAAATCATTGTTGAGCCAGCTCTGTGATGTTTTATTTTTCACACTTTATTATTATAACATTAAAGGTAGATTTACTTTACTATATGGTACTTAAAGAGGCCAAGTCTACCCTCACGTGTTGCTGGGGGGAGTGTGCCACAGTACCATCACTTTGGAAAACTGCCGGTTTCTACTACAGGTAATACATTTCTGTGGCGTCTGGACATTCCCCTGTGGGTATGTCACCAAAAGCAATGAACGTGCGTGTCTACAGCAGACTTAGGAGAGCCGTCCCTAACAGCTTCATCTGAAATAGCCTCAGCCTGGAAAGGGCCCAAATGTCCATTAACAAGAGAATTTATAAACGCCTCATCGGTGTCGTCACACAATGGCCTACCATTCCGCCATGTGCAGAACAGGATACGGAGAAACTCAACAATGTGACCGCATCTCCAATCATCACGTGGAGCACAGGAATCCCATCATAAGCGTTGCGGACTGACAATTCCATCCACAGGGACTAGGAAAAGCTGACTACCAGCGTGGGATGTTAGAACAGGGGTCAGGAGGTGAAGGGCCCGGTAACCGGGACAGCCCGGGGGCAATGTTCTGGGGAGCAGAGCGTTCTCTTTTCTTCTGGGGGCTGGTTATGTGGTTATTTACGGAGGTACAAAGTCATGTAGCTCCAGACGATTGAATTCGCACTGCAGTCCGTATAGTGACTGCTCAGTGCACGGAATGTGGTGGGGAAAGGTGAGGATCTGGCGTGCACATTGCACCTCCCACTGGCAAGCTCCGCCTCTAGATGAGCGTCCTTCTGCCAGCTGAGCTCATCAAAGGGGAGCCTGCGCCCTGTACTGTGTCTTCTCTGGGAAGCCTCGTGGGGAAAGTGTAGGAGGGTGACCTTCGCGTTACCCCTGTGGAGTCACCAGGCTTTCTAAAGCCTCAGAAAGAGAACCGGAAAATAGCAGATAGTGATATATCGTGTGGATAAAGGGATTTAAATCCATCACATCGAATTCTCACGCTGTCCTGCATGTTGCAGTGGTAGATTCCATTTCCCCATCAGCTCCCTCTAAGGAGATGCCTGCCCTGCGTCCCCCAGCTGATGGGCAAGAACGCCAGGTGTGTCACTCCCAGTGCCCGAGAGGGAGCTTCCGTGTCCCCTGGGTGGTTCACGGGACTCAGGTGCCTGTGGCCTGTGGTAGGAATCCTGAAACATGGGGCACCCAGCAAAGGTCCCTTACTGTTCTTTGTAGAGCAGACACACTCTAGCAGGGGCGTGCAAACTTTTGGCATCTCTGGGCCGCACAGGAAGAAGAAGACTTGTCTTGGGGTACACATTAAATAGACACTAACGAAAACTGATGAGCGAAAAAAAAAAGGTTTTAAGGAACTTGACGATTTTGTGTTGGGCTGCATTCATAGCCATGCTGGGCTGCGTATGGCTTATGGGCCGTGGGCTGGACACCCCTGCAGGTCTAGAGCGTGAATTTTCCCTTGCCCAGTTTTGGTAATCAAATATTTTGGTGACCAGATTGGTCAAATGGAAGAAAGCATCTAGAAAGCAGTTGCACCCACAGTTAGTTCAACAATGCCTAGAAAGGGTCCACTTTCATTACGACGGGTTGTAACAAGTTATTTTCCTGTTATGGTGCTAAAATGTACATAACGTAAAGTATGCCGTTACCGCCTTTTCCAGTGTACCATTCAGTGACATGAGTCCCACTCATAGTGCTGTGTAACCACGTGGAGCATTTCCATCGCCCCACAGAGAAACTCTGTACTCACTGATCCCCTCTTTCTCCACCCCCCGGTAACCTTGAACCCGTAGAGACTTTCCTATCCGTGAAAAGCAGCAGATGCAGTTTGGGGGAGATACTCATTTCTTAGACATGAAGGTTCACTTTAGTGCCCGTGGTTGATAAAATTACTCTCATTGTTTCCCTCTCCATCACTATCGACATTTGGAGAAATAACAAAATTACTGTAAAAAGCTAACGTTTCTAGGAGAGAAAAGAACATCGTTTCTCATCTTAACAGGTAGCATTTATTTCCCCAAAAGAGACTCACTGCTCTGTCTATTCACAGCTGTGTGTGTTACGGTGCACGGGTGTGCACTACAGGTATTCGAGGTAGAAGGAATCATCTTTGATTTAGACCTTCTCTCAGATTCTTTGGTATATGAAAACAGACCAGGAGAAACAATTCTTTACCAGATTCTAACCTGGTAGATACTGATGGACAGCGAGACCCCCACCAAGTCACGACTCCGCGCTGTAAAAATACTCACTGTTCTCCGTCCACAGCGCAGACGCCAGCAGCCGAGGCCCCGCTACGCTCGTGCTGCACAGTAGCGACTCGGGCATCACCCTGCTACCTTCAGCTACTCCTGTCTTAACGGGCTGTGTGAAGCAGAGATAAGATTTAAACATTTCAAAAAGCTCCCAATTAAAACCACAATGAGATACCACTTCACACCAGTCAGAACAGCCATCATAAATAAAACAACAGACAAGTGTTGGAGACGTTGTGGAGAAAAAGGGACACTAGTGCACTGTTGGTGGGATTGCAGACTGGTACGACCACTGTGGAAAACAGTATGGAACTTCCTCAGAAAACTAAAAATGGACCTGCCCTTTGATCCAGCGATTCCACTGCTG
>CM052552.1:68741787-68768694 GCA_028533065.1 Trachops cirrhosus
CATTATCATCACCACCATCATCATCTCCAATCCCTTCACCATCATCATCATCACCACCACCATCATCACCATTATCATCACCACCATCACCATCATCATCATCTCCAATCCCTTCACCATCACCATCATCATCATCATCACCATCATCATCATCATCATCATCTCCAATCCCTTCACCATCACCATCATCATCATTATAACATCATCATCATCATCATCATCACCATCATCAACATCATCATCAGCACCACCACCATCATTGTCATGTGGAGGCTCCATGCCAGAACTGACATTCCACTTGATGGGGCAGCAATGAGTAGAAAGAAGAGGCTCAGAAACTAGAGTGTCCCTAATTTCTTTGGGATCTGCCTTTTTACCAAAGGTCTCTCTCATACACTACCTCCCTGTTCAAAGAGGATTTTCATGAACAAGTGATAGTAGCTAATCAATGATTGTTCTCACTGTTTAGTGAGCACCTACTGTGTGGTACATGCCCCAGTAGGTGATGTCCCACTGGCTCTCTCCCACTCTGGAGAACCAGGTGGGTGAAATTAGACCTGCTTTTAGAGAGAAAGCCAATTGAATGAGGCCCTGAGAGATTTTTTTTAAACATCGACAGAGTTCACACAGCTTGAAAGGAGCAAGCCATGAGGTCTGCTGGCTTCACAGATAGAAACTTTTTCATGTAAATTCTAACACCCACACACAGAGTGTACATAATCTATTTTGCAGTCATTCATGGAATATGAATAAAAGCAAAATTATGGTCCTTTCCTAAATGCATGTGTAATTTTTGTGACATATATAGATGACTACATATAGTCGCCTACATATCAGTTGCGTGTGTAAATATATTGGGCTCTGACAATGCTACATGGTTTGTTTCTCAAAGGAAAGAAACTTCTAATCAGCCAAAATTTGCTGACATGATATGCGAGCTTAGCAATTGTACTTGGTGTTTTCCTGCATTTTTCCTGTTTACTCTCTCACTGTTAATATAGGTATTCTACCTTTGTCATGCTGCTTTAGTAAATGAAAAAACAAATAATTGAGAACTACTTTTTTTTTAAGAGAGGGAGAGAAACATCCATGTGTGGTTGCGTCTCTTGCGCCCCCTACTGGGGAATCTGGCCTGCAACCCAGACAGGTGCCCTGACTGGGAATCGAACTGGCCACCGTTTGGTTCACAGCCCGCGCTCAATCCACTGAGCCATACCAGCCAGGGCAGTGTGAACTACTTTTGAAACGAACTCTATTGGAACAGTGAGTCATGCGTCTAAAGTATAGAGAGAATGTCCAGACTTAAACAGCCATCCCCGCTGCAAGTGCAGAGGTTCAAGTGCCTCCTGCCAGGTCAGTTACACAGAAACACCAGCGGGACCTGCTGAGCCCCAGCGGGAACAGCGGAGGGAAATGCTGCCATCTGGTGTTGCATTTGTTAACCATCCTTCAAGTCCTGGGGAAAATGGAAACAAGTCTTCATAGTCCAGCCCTAGCAGGGAAATCGCATAGTCTCAGATAAACGCTTTCTTTTCTTCCTCTTCAAAGCACAGGCATTAGGGATATATTTCAAATTCACTTCATGACTATTTAAATTAAAAATGCACAAAGGCATCTAACTACATGATCATTTCTCTGCATACAGAAGAATCCCAGTCTTCTAGTCTTGGAAGTGCAGGGTTTTTTTTTTTTTTGCCTTGATCTCATTGCATCCAAATATTATTAGTTACCCTGTAACGTAGGAAGTGTGACTTCAGAGCTTCAAATGTCTAGTATGCTTGCATGACTCGTGTGTTTGGATTTGAGAAGCTGCTGTTCACATGCTTTGGGCTCTGGCGTGGAAAAGGCGCGAAACCTTGGGGTGGGGGACGTGTGTGCTGTCCTTCTGCGTGGACTCCCCGGTGGTTTCAGGGAACGGGACGGGGCGGCAGGACCCTGGCCTTCCCACATTCGCCCACGAATGCTCCGGAAGGGACTCCCGCCGAGCTGTGCAACTGCATTGTAGTTACACCGAAACGTCACATCATTGTCACTAGGTGGAAGAGATGCAGTTTCCACCATGTCCTAAATACACACACCTGGACACACAGCTGTGACGTCCTGTCAAACACGTCCGGTGTCCGCTCACGACCACACCCACTTTCACCTATCGGAATCACCTTACAATCCTGAAAAGACTCTTCTTCAGTAGGAGATTTCATATTGTTTTTTTTCTTCCTGAGTTTTAGCTTTCCTTTCACTTTCTCTAGAGAGTTTTATCATAAACTAATATTTGATGCTTGAAAGTCTTACATCGGTTACTTATTTTACACGCTGCTATGGTCTGAATATTGGGGTTCCCCCAAAATGTATCCGTTGAAACCTAGCCCCCCAGTGGGACGGCATCAGGAGGAGGGTCCTTCCTTTGGGACATGGGGAGGGCAGGGAGGTGCAGCCCTCAGGAAGGGGTGGCCCCCACGTCCCTCCTGTGCTGTGAGGTCACAGCGACGAAGTCCTCATCTAAGAATCGTGGGGTGTCACATGACTGTCCTGGGGCCTTGGGCTTGGACGTCCAGCCTGTGAGACGTGAATGTTTGTTGCTTACAAGCTGCCCAGTTTGTGGTACTTGCTCGTAGCCGCCCGAACAGACAAAGATACTTCCCTAAAACAGACGCACGCTATTGTAAACGTTCCTTTCAAAGAGGTCCTTGGAACTCTACAACACTGAGAATTAAAGCCCTCCTCTGGCCTGTGTTATCATGGCCTTCATTGCGATCATATAGAAATCCAAACCACATAGCCGGACCGGTGCATTAAAGCATCAGCACTGAGAACTGTTGAGTAAGACTTGTTTAAACAAGTCTCTCAATGATACAGGTGGACTTTTCCTCCTGTTTTACATGGATTTACAGGTCCATACGTAAGGGTTTCTCAGCTGCGACACTGCTGACCCTTGGGGCTGGACAATTCACCAGGACGGAGGTCACGGAGGGAGTCACCCTAGCACTGGGGGATTTAGGAGCTCCCCCAGCTTCTTCCAGCAGGTGTCAGCAGTGCACCCCCAGCTGTGACTTCGCAAAAAAATGGTCCAGACACAGCCAGACCCCCGCAGGGAGCTCCACCACCCCCGTGATGAGGGTCTCCTTCAGTGCTGTGGGAAGAAACACTTGCAAACACACACTTTTCAAAGGGATGTATTGCCCATCACGCTAGTCACTCATTTTCTCAAAGCCCCGTGATTACACCCCAAATGGTTATAGCAGGACTGATAAAATGATCACTTTTACATATAATGTTTCCCAGAGAAGCACCCTTTTAACCCCATAAACACAGAGTTGAGAACAACCTAAATGTCGTTGAATCACAATGAAGTTTTCCAAGTACCACATTAAAAAAATAATAAAAATGTGCCTTGTCTATGTCTTTGTCAAAACCTCAGATCTGTGTATAACGCCTCGTAACGTACCTAGCAAATCAGTCCTCTCCTCAAAGTAACCAACCACATCAAATTTCCTTTCTTGTGAGAACAGTCGGACGAAATAGTTCAGGTCAAATCACTGAGTTAATATGTGTTTCAAAGAATATCGTAAGACGTACCGAGGAAGTAATTACAGTAGGCATTAGGACGACTGCTCCCCAAAACCTGTACAGAGCCAATATAATGGATGTGTTTTTATGTCAGATGATATAAAGAAGAGTAAAGCGACAGGTGCTCACCCTTGAACTTGCAGCAATATGCTGTGATGTGTGGTAAGTAATTGCAAGTTTTTATTAAGCAAGGGATATGATAAACGACCTAATATTCTTTCAATAAATGTGTGTTCTGGTGTGAGGCTTTCAGGAATAACTAATTAGGCACCATCTATACACATTCAGACATAACTCCATTAATTTCATTAGACATCATTCTCTGACTTATGCTCTTTATTTATTGAAAAAGAAAGACTACAAAACCAAAAGTGAATCATCTCAGCGGCCTGTATGTTTTATGTCTTATTTATGAAAGTGGAATCTGAAACATTTTATAAGACAAAATAAGGTGGGATGGAGTGTGATTTAAGTAAACACGGTATTACCAGGTGCCAGCCAATTGCATTTAATAAAATCGGGATTACTGACCTGCATCGAGTCGGCTGCCTGAAGAAGTTTTTCTTTCCCCCCGACACCATTGGGCTGAGCTCCCACACTCCCTGGGAAGAACTGTGTGTACTGCGACCCAGGGGTGAATAAGTGTCTTCACTGAACATCTTTAAATGCTGGTCCTGGGGCTTCCTCAGCAGGCTCTCCGGGGAGAGCAGCGCGAAGGTGGGGTTGAGGCTGGTCCAGCAGAGGAACTGCCCGGGCCATGCTGCCCACACCTGGCTGCAGGTCTCTGTCTGACCATCTGGGGCAGGGTCTGAATGCCCTCGTCCCAGTGGCGCCTCCCTCCTGGAAGTGGGCAGAATGTGCACACAGAGCCCCAACAGCTGTGTGACTCGAATTTCTAACCAGTGAACATTTTACATTCCGTTCTCAGTTTCCAAAACATGTTCAAGTGTCCCCTGCCCCTGTCTGCTCCCCGTCCTGTCTGTCCTGTCCTGTCTGACCACGCTGATGCCAAAGCCGTGGCTGGGGTCGTGGAAAACGTGCCGTTAACCCACACGGGTGAGCAGAACCCACCATCCTTCCAACCTGCACAAGGTAGATCTCACTCAACCAGCTGGTCGGTTTTTTAAATAAGATAATTAACTCCTCTTAACTGCATTTCTAATGGGCAGTTTAGCTTTTTATAAAACCACTCACCGAGCCAAGCCTTGTAGTTTCCTGGATGTTCTATTAGAACACGTGGATTGACAGCATTTAATACTTTGTGTCATTGCTTTTCCTTTCTCTGAGTAGGAAGCTTATCGATGGTGTAGGCAGCTACCGACAAAACTCTTTTGCGTTAGGCTGCGGTTTGGTGCGTGAGAGCACTTGGTAAAATCCAGCCAGCTTCCGGTGTTTGTAAATAAAGTTATTGGGACAGAGTCGCTCCCCTTCTTGTCCGTGTACAGCTGCTTCTGAGCTTTCCTGGCAGATGCAAAGCCCTCGTGACCACAAAGCCGAAACCATTTCCTCTTGGCCTGTTTACAGAAAGCGTTTGCTGGTCACCGCCTTAGCTGTGTACGTGGTGCGGATTACCCTGCACCACTGGGTCTGTGCCGAGCTGGGTTAATTACTTGTAGCAGACTTCAGCTGCTACAATGACAGCTTCGGGGGATCTTTCCGTTTCCAAGGTTTGCACGGTGCTTTATCCTAGCCAGGCACACCGCCATGTGTGTGGCACGTGCGACCAAGGCTCTCGTTTGCCAGCCAGAGGTTGGCTTTGATCAGGGGGATTTTCCACTGCACTCTTCCTGGAGTTACGTCACTAGCGTGAGTGACTTGTAACCTATTTGTTACTTCTGTTATCCACGAATGGCAACAAATCGCTCTGCTCTGATGGGTGCTCAGTTACTGGCATATGCGATGTGCATTTGTGGCCACGTCCAGCCCATAAAAGTGCAGGGTGCCTAGTCAAAGTTGAATTTCAGACAGACCCCAGATGACTTCTGAGTAGAAGTATGTCCTGTAAAAATAGAATTCAAATTGAACAGGGTGCCTTGGATTTTATCTGCCAACCCTATTTATGGTCTAAATTTAGAGTATGTATGTTATGGACTTAAACTGTGTAATTTTCCAGGGTTTAACACCCTAGGGACATACCACCAAAGGTGATGAGTGAACTTGAGATAAAGAATTGAAAACCCCACTTTTGCCAATATACGCCATTGTATGGATTGATGTCAGCCATCAAAGAAACAGGCAGAGAGTATTTGGTTCCATCTGCAGAGAAATTATACTGCAACCCAGATTGATTAACTCTTGCAGGCACCAAGGCAAGCAAGGAAAGAAACTACACCCCAGAGGCAGACAATTAATGCAGAGTCGGAATCCAGGAGGTGCACCATAAGTGTTTGCTGAATGGTGTTCAAAGGTTAGATACCCGGGTAAGAAACGTCGAGGCTCAGCTGTGTGCTGAAGTTGCCCCAACCCGAAAACAGCTGCTGGGTCACGGCTACCATCATTGCATGTGCAATTTTGCTAGTGCAACTTTGTTAATAAATACAATCTCACTGGATTGCATTTATCCCCTTTCTAAATCTGAGTGTTGAGCAGAGTTTCTCATCAGGCCCCTGTCCAAGAAATATGAAGGGAGAAAGCCCTCTCATTTTACCACGAAAGCGTTTCAGCAAAGAGGGACAACAAGGGAATGGGTGAATGAATGAATGAATGAATGAATGAAGGAGGCAGTGACAAATGCTGCATATGCTTTGTGGCTTTAGGTTGAGCAGGAATCCTGCTTCAACAAGAGATGCTGTGCTTCTGTTCTTAGCTGAAATCTCACTGGTCTCTGGAACTTCATCTACTGACACTTTACATTCCAGCTTGAAGTGCGCGAAAGTCTCCTGAAACATGTATTCCATTTTTCACTCACTAATGGTGGCATCCGTCATGTTTCGCCCGTGAGAATGATATTGTCTGCTCGTCAACCTGCCATGAAATATTTTGCCTGGGGCGGTGCTCCGCACCTGGACGTGGAGTTTACTTACCTCTAAGTGTATTCCTGTGGGAAACACCTCATTCGACTTGGAAGTGCAAAGGACGCCAATGTTCTTGACCTCCTAAGCCGGAGCTGGCCCTGTTTCAAAGGACATTCCTTGGAAGCAAACTTTGCGTTGTGGGCCAGGTCCCCAGTAGGGGGCGCTCCAGAGGCAAACTTTTCGAGCGCTCGGCCGGAGGGCGTAGGAGAAGCCCCAGGCTCGGAGGAGACTAACGAAGCAGAGCTCTCCTTCCCCTCCTGCTGCCAAGACCTCCGTCTCCCCAGCTCCCTGCACTTCCAGCCCGCCGGCTGCATTTCTCTCTCACAACTAGCACGGGATGTCCCTGTTGGTGGTAGTCTGCTATTACACAGGTTATATACATCTTGGCTTTATGACACCCTACGCCGAGTCAGAGTGATGATGGACATGTAGGATTGCAGCGCTTCGTGGAATCGGCTCGGTCACGGAGGGCCGAGACTCTGCTTATATCGGAATGGCTTTCTGCGCACAGTACCGTATCGAGTGGGAGGCTCCCGAGGGTCATTTCAGGCAGCGCCGAACGACAGCTCTCCCGAGGCTGTGCGCGCACTGTTAATAACACTCAGCGAAACTCCTACTTGGACGTTTCTCGTACATTTTCCAAGTCCCCATCTGGTTAGAAATGGCTGCCAGGTTTCCCTGTTTTGATAAACAGAATGGCATTTATTTAAACAGACCCAAAGAATATCTTCTTTCTCTACTTTATCCTCAGGAGCAGGAACAAAGTCCCGGTTTTAGGTCGTGAAATGCCACATTGCCCAGACCTACCGATGATTGTGACCTTACCCCTCAGGTGTCTTACTGGGGAGACCCCCATGTCTCTCACCTTAAAAGGTTTTAAGAGCCCTGGCTGGTGTGGCTCAGTGGATTGAGTGCTGGCCTGCGAACCAAAGAGTCGCTGGTTCGATTCCCAGTCAGGGCACATGCCTGGGTTGTGTGCCAGGTCCCCAGTAGGGGACGCTCCAGAGGCAACCACACATTGATGTTTCTCTCCCTCTCTCTCTCCCCCCTCCCCCCTCTCTAAAAATAAATAAAAAAAATCTTTTTAAAAAAAGGTTTGAAGAGATTGAAACCAAGGATGGAGAATAGCAAGTGTCTGACCTTTGAGAATTGGTCGGCATGGGTGAGTTCAAGAGTGATTTGTTACTCGTCCATGAAACTTGGTGATCTCTAAAGATGCTATTCGTTTCCCACGATGTCTGATACATTTGTCATAAATTCCACACAATAGAACTTCTAACAGAACGCCTGAAACCAGGTGAACCGAAGGATGACCAAGCCCCGTCCGATTACTGTGTGATGTTGGCAACTCTTCCACACTGGCGACAGGGGACCTCACAACCAGCTGTTTCGATGGCAGGGGAATGCAATGGAGTCCAAAGTCCCTGTCCCCCCAACACGACCTGTTTTGGTTTCGTCAGCTCTACCGCTGTCAGCCTTCCCCGTGTCTCAAGTTTGCTTGGGCAGCCCCAAGGTTTGCGTTGTGTACACTAATATCCAGAGAGGGAGGGGATCATTGGGTGGCAGGAGGGGGTTGCATCCTGGACTCACCGCTTTAAGCAATTCCTGTTGTTTCACTGCCCTTCACTGGGACCTGAGGGCACAGGGGCAGAGAAAGGTGTGTGTTGAGCTCTGCTCCTTCCACAGTCACAGGTGAGGAATGGGTACGCTTCACATTAGGTGCCCCTGTGCCAAAGCCGGCACCAGCAAGGGCTGTGCTTCCCAACAGAGCACGGACCGCTGAGGAGGGTTGTGTGGTTGCTGACTACGAGGGAGTCTACGGTTCTGTTACTCTCCATGAGTGTGGGAAAGGAACCGCATCGCGTCAGAATACCCAGGATTGGAAAAGGCGGACTCGCCCTGGGCAGGTGAGGGGCAACTGGAGAGCAGGCTGAGATTCCGGCCCGCGGGGCGTTTTCCTGCGTGGCATTGCTCTGCTGGGCATTTCCACGGCTCTCAAACGTCACCTGCATTCTTCGTGTGGCTTTCCTTTTGTACACAGCCTTTCTCCAGCTTAGCTTCAGGATCTGACGGAATGATGCAATGTAAACAGCGTGGCTGAGTTTTTATGGGAAGCTTCATAAACGTGGCAATAGTTTATCAAGTGGGCGTTTCCCAATCACTTCTCTGCCACCCTTCCTTATAACACTCAGAGGTTAGGAGGGACTTTCTTTTTCAATACTCAAAAGACCTTTTCAGAATCGTCAAGGTGTGCTTTGATACAAAGAGCCTTCATTAGGTCACTTTTGGTAATCACTCGAGCTAATGCCAACCTTACTGCGATGATTTCCACATTCATCCGATGAGGCAAGTTGTGAAAATCCACGGGGCAGAAGTCATTTCCGGGTAACTTCGGGCAAGTCCATCTACTAAGGGAGACCTAAAACTTCTATTTCTGAACTGCAGTATAGAATGCCTGTTTAAATTTGAGATTGCCTAGAATGTTAAAAAGAAACAAAAAAAGTGCTGGTGTGACGTGCATTAGAGGAAGTGTGAATACTGAGGTGCGAAGATTTCAGTGGAGAGATTTTGCCTCTGATGCAGCTACTCCCCCACAGCTACTCCCCTGCAGCTACTCCACCCCTCAGCAGTAGAGGCTCACATCTGGGGCCAGGCAGGGTGTGCTCCCCGGTTTTCCTGTGATGCGGGGACAGAAGGGGCTTTCACATCATGTCTCTTCCATCAGCTTGCAACCCCTCCCGCTGCTGAGGACTCCAGTGCTCTTGGGGAGAAATGAACAACGTAGCTTCCACTTGAAGTAACAATGTTGGTTGTCTACATGACATAGAATTAAAAATAATTTGTGAGTAATTTCATAAGAAGGGAAAACCAAATCTGTAAAACAGGGAGTCTTACGAAGAAAAGACAACTCAGAAACAGATGAAAAAGAACAACAGTGTGAAATAAAAGTTGAGGCCCAAGCTAGGAAAAAATTCACACAATCTCCACATAAGAACACATATTCTTATAATAACACATCTGACGATACTGCTAAATTGAAAACACCAGAATGTGTCACACACAGACATGATTTCCGAGCGTTATGAAAATGAATAGCTGAATAGAACTGCCTGCTCACGCTGATGTTTCTTACTTATGTTCTCAGTGAATTTTTGTCTTGTGTGTATCACACACCCATTTCTTTTCTTGTCAAACGCAATCAACTTCTTACAAATCTTCCCAATACTAATTGGAAATTGCATGGACTTTTTTCTTATTTTTAGAAAGACAGGGGAAGAGAGGGAGAGAGAAAGGAAGGGAGAGAAGGAAGTAGGGAGGGAGACAGACAGTCATTGATTTGTGGTCCCACTAACTGATGCATCCATTGGTTGATCCTTGCATGTGTCCTGACTGGGGATTGAACCCACAACTTGGCATATTGGGACGATGCTCTAACCAGCCAAGCTAATGGCCAGGGAGGAAATTGCATGGACTTTTACCATCCTCTGTCAAAGGCCGGTTTTGCTCTGTGCCTGAAAATACTGAAATATCGTACCGCTCCCACTGATATGAATGTGGAAGATATACGTAGGCAATGCTCCTTGTGTATTCCAGCAAGTCTTCTTCAACCAAAAATAAAATGATGAGCAGAATTGCATTTTAAAACAAGCAACCACCAAGCAGAAGTAAAAAAAGAAAAAGTGCATGAGTATTTAATGACCTCTGCAAGGAGGCTTTGGCGAGCAGCCCATCACTCTGTGGGAAACGGACCTTGTGTTGAGGACACCTCTTCACCAGCGCAGGCCTGCCCTGAGGCACCAAGAAGGAAGGCCCTGGTCCCCTACGGGATCCCAGGGACCCATCAGGGCAAGAGCTGCCTTTTTGCAAGAAGGAATGGTAGAGTTCTTTCAGTCATCCTTGTTGGAAACAAGTACAGATCATATCCTTCTGTGTAGGACAGTAAGTGTAGTGTGCCCTTTGGTGGGCGGCACTGACCCCTAGCATTTGTGCAGCTGTTGTGTTGGGCAGACCATTTGTACAAGCTGTGGAGTAACCCACCTTGGACGGAGGTGGCAGAAGGGTGGGTGTCTCTGGTCTGTGCACTCCCATCGCTGCTGAGAGAAGCCCACCTCCCGCCAGGTCAACACACCCTCCGCATCACTACAGTACATCCGCCCCGCTGTTCTTACGGGTGACTATGAGTACGGCGGTCCGAAGACGCATGTGACTTTCTTAATTAAACATAATAAGCATGTTATTCCAAGTAACGGACTCCTTTTTGCATGTGACATTCTGCTGTAGAATTACCCTTGAAGAGTAAGAACATGAGAAGAAGAAGCATTTCATCTCTTGGCAGCTAAAAGGAGTTTAATGGCATTTCTTGACATTTTGTTGGCTTCTCAGTGGCGCCACGTCACAGAATGCAAGGTGCCCAGGGACATTCATTTGTCATAGCATCTCCGACAAGTCAAATTTCCCCGTGACACCATAAATAAAAGCAGCTGCACAATCTCAGACAAGTTACATCAACCAAAGAAGGGCCGAATGTAAAAATGAAGCAGTCATTGTGAAATTAAACTCCCCCAGCTTTTAAACATCATTACGGACAAGTTAATAATGCATTGTAGACTAACTGTGGTTTTCCAGAAATAAAGCCAGTGGCTTCCAGCTGTAATTCAGAAAATTGTTTTCGTTGCGGATTCTTTCCTATTATTATGAACACGAAGGACAAAACCAAACACTAGAGATAAAAATTAACTTTTTGCTGATAGTATTACATTGCATATTTGATTAGAGCTACTTTAAAGTAAGATCACAACTAAAATGAGATTGGAAATACTTTACAGCCCCTCAAAAGCCAGGTTTGAAAATGTGAAACAGTCTATCATCATTTAAGTAGAAGGCATTTATTATTCAGAGCTCTTTAGCAGACGCTGTAAATATTTTATAAGTGATACATCCTAACCTAGTCTACTGAGAGTCCGGCGGTACTCCTTTAAAAACATGAGTGAATTAAGCATCATTCATTTGAATAAAAAATAGAAATAAGACATAATGCATGAGATCCATCGTGAAAATTTTATGTGGTGGAGGAAGGCAAAATCTCTAATCCTGCAAAATAATACATAGCTCCCTAATGAAGTCTAGAAGAATATAGTCCATGAAATCACAGCTTCATGGCAGTTTTGAGATGAAATTGGCCAGTCTGGGCACCCTCCACTTAATAGAAACTCCGGGGACTTCATTATCTTTCCCAAAGTTTCAGCATTAGTTAGCAGGAGACTCAAAACTGGTCTCTCCATTTGTTCTGTACCTGGTGGATTTTACTGTGATAGCCGAGTTTATACATTGCAATGCAAAAGTTTCCAAAGATTTTTACCAGTCTAGCTGGATTGTTGAAGTTTGGAGAGTTGCGTTGTTTGGTTTTCATTATCGGTGTATTTTCTTGATCTAATTAACCCTTGATACTGAGAGGTCACAGGTACTATGGGGACTGGGAAGTAGGACTGTGATTTGGGGCGTTCCTCTAGGGAAGGAGTTCAGAAACTGTAGCATACCTACAGAGAAAGGGGTTCCTTCTCGTTTTTCCCCACGACCGCAGGTCCTGATGCAGGTGTGTGGACACAGAAGGGCCACTGACAGTGAGGCTATTGTAGAACCCCGTGTTCTCATCACTGACCTTGAACAGCATCACAGTAGCTCTCAGCCTGCTGTGTGTCACACATCCCCTACCGGTGCTCGTGCCAGTGTCCCCTGACTCCGTCTGGTGGAACCCCGTGTGCTTCTTCACGCAAATGTCCCTGTAGGAGAAACCAGACAGAGCGGGTCAAATCCACGATTCACCTACACTGGATGTCCACGGTCGAGTAACGGCAATCAGCTCTTCCTGAATTACAATTGTCTGCAGGTTTCTGTGCCCCGAACGAAAACGACATCCAGCCACAAAATTACATGCACATGTCGAGCCAAAAACAGACCAATGAAACAAACGGGTTTTTTTCCCTTTTATTTTCATAAAAAGGCTGCGTTCTAGAGGTCATGGCACAAAAGAGACATGTTGAAGCCTTTGAGTATTTCAGTCACAGGATAAAACTAACACAAGGATGAAGTGTTAAAGCATTGTTGCTCTTTGTAACCGTTTTGTCGAACTCCATAGAAATGATTAGCAGTGTCTTTCTTTATGATCAGAATTTGTTTAAACCAAAGCCTCGTGACTCATTCCTGCCAGTGCGTAGATTCCCCACCCCTCCCTCCATCCTCCCAGCCCACACATCTGGGTGTGGCCCGAGGAACAGAGGGCACTCTCCTGGGGCACACCGCACCCCGAGTTCTTGGGTCACGTCTGTTTGGGTGCTGTTGAATGCCATGACCCCCTCTCACAGAATTGTACTTCCTATTATTATACTAAGGCTTATCTGAAATCAGATAGGGGGAAAACTTAACTTTGTTTCATCTGACATTTCTTGAAGTGGGAGATCCACCAAAATCTGTTTTGAATGATGTTTACTGATATGCAGCTGCAACGGTATTATGGGGCCGAGGCCTCTTGGAGTAGGGGAGGACACTTGCAGATGTGTGCGTAAGAAGCTCAGCAAATCTCTTCCCCCAAAGAGCCTTCATAAACCTGGAAGAGGGTATCAAAAATAGGCATTTCAAGTCTCTCATATCTGACCACAGTCCATGCAAGATCGGTCCAGCCTCTTCACAGTTTCCTTGCCAAACACTCAAGATCTTGCATTGTCTGCCTGTTCTGCCCACTCTGCCAAGCCTAACCCTCAGTCATAGCAATGATCTGCTCTTTCTCATCCAGCTTCTGACAGCCATGTGCTGCTGGGAAAAAAGAGACAATCAACCCACCAACCTGCTAGCTTAGAAAACTACCAACCAACCAACCGACATACCAACCAACCAGGCAACTTGCCAACCCACCAACCAACCAACCAAGCAACTACCCAACTTACCAAACAAACAACCAACCAATCAACAAACAAACTAAACAATCAAACTGGCAACCCAATAACCTATCAACCAACCAAGCAACCAACCAACTTACCGAGCAAGCAAGTGAACAAACACCCAACCAACCAACCAACCAACCAACCAACCAACTTAACAACCAGCCTTCCAGGCTACGTACCACCCCGCCCCAAGACTGTGCTATTGGGGTGAAGCTGTAGCTTCCAGATTCACTTGAGCCCATGGGGCCCCTGAGGGGTGATTTCACGTTCTCCGTACACCTTCCTCCGACATTAACCCAACACGGTTATGCCAGAATTTCACTTCCGACTGAAGCCTCCTTTCCCATTTGTGCTTCCCTGAATTCTCAGATGACGAGTGTTCTCTTTGCCCTAGGGGGGAAAAGTGGCCACGTGAGCATCCCTGCTTACCGAGCTGCATCACTATGCTGTCATTTTCTGTGCTGCCTTTCTCGTCCACCCAGACCAGCTCTCGGCCCAGCTCAGAGCCCTCCCTGCAGCATCCTGTGCCCGCCCCCCGGCCTCAGCTGTCTTCTCTGCTGGTCCCTTTGCGTCTGCTCACGAACACCTACCGAAACGTGCAATGACCTCCTTTCTAGGAACAAGAATGTCTTCCTTCCCCCACATCTCTCTCTCCCCATCTCCTTATCCTCTCCTTCTTGTAGCCACATTCTTGGTAGACAGCAGAACATGTAAAATTCACCATGGCAAGCATTTGCAGTGGCATTTAACCATTTTAAAGTGTTCGGTGGGGTGGCGTTTAGGGCAGTTGTCATGTTGGCAGCCGTCACCAGTGTCCCGTCCCAGAACATTCCCATCAGGCCCAAAGGAAACCCTGCCACCATCAGCTCTGTCCCACAGCCCAGGTCCCGGCAGCCAGGGCTCTGCTTACTGTGTCTGCGGATTGCCTGATTGTGAATATTGCATATGAATTCACAGCCACCTTCCTTGAAGTGACTGTCAGAACCAGCACCGACCACAGTCTTCATTTTCCACACGTGTGTCTTAAACCAAACGCCTCTTACACCCTCATCTCCGCACCCAAACATCTCTCGCCGGGACCCCGAGGGACAGCCTAACTCGCTATCCAGATGGGCCTCTTAGGCCTTCTCTGCACGCCTCCGAAAAACCCGAGACAGGCCAGCAGGGTTTATCAGGGGCCCCCCCACCATGACCCATGTGTCTTCTCCTCAGCCAGGGATAAATGCCGTCGATACCACTGTCAGCACAACTCGAAAAGGTGCATCCCGCGGAGAAGATCGAGATGTCTCACCGCGCTCACGCCGGGTGTTAGCCCGCCTCCTCACTCCCACGCTTATCTGCTCGGACCCTGGAAAGGGCCATCTCGGGCTCACTTGCCTTTTCTGCTCTTGTTATCGACGTGTGTCTCCTGTGTTAGACCAAAGTGGATTCTTGACATCCTATACTGTCTCCTGGGTTCAGCTTTTCTAGGGATGTAAACGGGGTTTGCAGGTTCTGGTGCGTACACGTGTGTTGAATTGGCCTGGATGTTTAGTTTAGTTTTTATCAAGAATTGCGTGGTCTTGTCAGGCCTGAAACCAAACAGCGACTCTAAAGAGATAGGTCTTCAGATGTTTGAAGGCCTGTTTTAACAGGCACCTTGTAATGGTATAATTTAAAGTATATTCTCCCTTCACATCGACAGCATTTGGGGGGCCCCTTCCTATCTATAGAAATGGGAAAGTGTTTTAAACTAAAACCAAAAAATGCAATGTAAGGGTAGTATGGAAAATGGGCAGGGTGGGGAGTATATTGGTTTTTCAAGGTTTTTTTTTTCTTTTTTCTAGTCTTACCCATATAAGCAAGCTTGTCACTGCTGGTGTGAAGGCTGGCGATGGAAATCATTAGAGGTGCCCATGAACGCTGTTGTTCTTGCTACCAGCTGACATTTCCCGGTTTGCAGAAGGTCACCTTTTCCCTGGGGCCTGGAGACAACATAACATTCATTTTCCTACTTAATGAAATCAACTCTCAAGAAGCAAGTGATCCAGGACTGTTGCCTGAAAATTATTCCCCAGTTGGGAAGAGTAATGGCGTAAACAAGGGGACATTAATTTCCATGTCAGAGAAATAATAAGATTGTGATGTCGGGTCACATGAGAAGTGATTACCGAGCATCACACCGAGTTCTGGGTGTGCAGCATGGAGGTAAGCAGCTAATGCTACAGTCCAAAACCTAGATTAAAAACGTTTCTGAATCTTAACCGGCTGGCTGCTGAGGTGGCAACTTTATCATCAGTGTGTTTGTGGAAACATTGTTTGTAAGTGAAGTGAAATTTGCATGAAAAGAAACCTCTAGGCTGTATGGAATATGTATTATTTGATTGCTTAAGGCTGTTGTGGTTTAAAAAGTTCTTTCTCATCATCAAGTTGACTAGATTTTTACCATCTATTTAAACCACACACTCTTTTAAGTCTCTGATTAGTTCAGACAATGGGCTTGTCCATTACTCCTAAACACGCAACTCTGTTAGTCCCTTCTAAATGAAAGGGATGGGGTTTGTGTGTGTGTGTGTTTGGGGTGTGTCGGGGTGGAGAAGTGTGTGTGTGAGAGGGAGAGAGAGAGAACATATTATTTGTTTGTGACACATGTGAAATGTCCACCAGGGAAGCTCATTGGAGACCCTAGCACCCAGGGCTCTAGCTGCCAGGTCTTTGCCTGCGCACCCCCTACCTAGCACGCACCAAAATTCCAGGCTCCCGATAGGAAGGCAGGTGTTTGTCCTGACCTGCGTGGCTTGTACAAAGACCTGAGCACAGTGCGCCCTCTGTTATCAGGGGACAGCAGCAGCCTTCCTGAACACCAAGCTCCTGGATGCCAGCCACGGGGTGGCCTTGTGTTCAGGGTTTTCTTGGGAGAGCGATTGCGCTCGAATGCCATATTACCACATCTCCGTCTGCCCATCCTGGCCCTTGCATCTGGCCCTGCAGACACAGCCTTGGGCTCCGTCTCTCCCGAGCCTCTGAGGGAGCAGCAGGCTCCATCCATTGGCAGCATGCACCTTTTTGAGGGCGCTGTATTTCTCCTCAGCTATTCACTCCCTGCCTCTTACTCTGCCTCATTCTTCTGCTGATGATGTTGTGGTTTGGAGCCAGTGCAAAACACTATGCTGTCCAAGACACGCAAACATGGACTGAGTTAGCAACAGGCCAGTGGTTTCGAACACTGGTGGTTTTGACCATGAATGCTTTGTATTATGCTTTTGAAACAGGTGTGTTTCTATTCAGGTTTTACTATCACTCCTGTTTGTAGATGATGCCATTTAAGTTTCCTTTCGAACTTGCTAAGTTATGCTAAAATTTGTCTCATGTTCTTCTAGTCATTGTCTTAAAGGATACATTGACAGGTAGTTAATTACATAATAACCCATTGGCGCTAACAAGTGTTAATGTATATTGTACTTCTGGTTAATGAAAGAGATTTACTCTAAATTGCCATCATTTTTAGGGTTTTTGCCCTCCGTATCATGTAAAATCCAAACATTACACGATATTTACCATAGTAACCTCTCTTTCTAGGGCGTATTCCTAATTCCTACACCATGCTACATTCCAAAGCAGAATAGTAAGCCGTGTAGGTGAGGCTGTGAAGAATTCAGACCCTCCAACACTGCCGACAGGAATGCAGACTGGAGTGGCCACTCGGGAAAACACAGGCCACCCCTCAAAACGTTAACCCTAGCGTTCCCGGCAATGCCGCTCCCAGATACACACCCAGGAGAGCTGAGAGCAGAGAAGCTTGGTGAATATTTGTAGCATGTTTGTGACAGCCCCGAATGGAAACACTGTAAATGTGCTGCTACTGATGAAGAGAGGCACAGAACTCGGTCTGCCCCCCAGTGGAGCGTTACTCAGCCCAGGGGACGGAATGACGGCCGGTTCGCGCTGTAATGTGAGTCAGTCTGGAAAGCATCATGCCCGAGGAAAGGAGCCAGACACACAGACCGAGTATTGTGTGACTAACTTTCTGTGAAAGAAACACCCAGAATTGGCAAACCCACAGAGACAGAAAGCAGACTCGGTTGCCAGGGGCCGGGGAAGGGAGCAATGGGGAGTGGCTGCTGAAGGGTGTGGGGTTTGTTTTTGGGGTGAAGACGACATGTTGGAATTCGATGGAAGTGAAGGTTGTGCAACCCTTTGAATATGTTGAAATGGTGAAATTTATGGTGTGCAAATACCATAAACACCTCAACACAAATTGAAGAATTCACATCATGGATTTCCATTTGCAGGTAAAGGAGACATGTCGGAGTTTCTCCAGGAGGCCCTTCAAGGGGTTTTACAACAAAGGAGCTAAGGACACTTTTAAAGGGAAGTGGGAACTGGGACCCAGTGTCCACGCCACTTCCCTCCACAGCCACGTGACTGAAACGTCGCTTAATTCGGTGATTCGTGATTCCATGGTCAAAGTCTCCGGTCACAGCTGAGAATGCACGCAGTTACCGATTTTCATAGAGCTAACAGCCTTCTTCACGAAAGGCTTCGCTCTGCTTACGTTGTTTTGAAATACTGCGTACTATTTCGGAGATGCACGAAGCTTGAGGCGGAGACATACAGAGGGCGTTGGGAAACTCACATTTTCTCCTGGGACTCCATCACCAATAAAAGTAAAACACGTGTATGAAGACCAGTGCATGGAGGGAGCCCTTTCTGTCTCTCTCCTGACACTCGCCAGCCTCACTGTCACATTTCTCACTCTTGTTACCTTCAGGGTGTGGAGATTGGGATAAAAACAATGGGTCAGAAGGAGACATTGCTGTAAACCATACTATAGTGAAAACTTCACTTTCCACGTCTGGATTTCTCAAGGACGATGTTGTTAAACTATGCGGCCAGGCTCTCCCTCTTCTGTGAAACTTGAAATGTGATCATACTTTCATACTTCTCAAAAATTTTATTTACATTTCATGCTTAAGATACTTCATTCTAGGCCGTGCGATGTGATGAAGTAAAATTGCAACAGACTACTCCACCCATAATAGGCAAGCCAGTAAAGGTTGCAATGCCTTTACTTTTTGTTTCTAGTTTTATTAACATGTTATAAAGTTGGGCACGCTCACGGCGGGGAAGGAGAGCTCTTTATTCATTTACTTAAGGAGTATTACTAAGTAGAGACCCCTCTCAGACTCAGGCAGCTGGAGGTCTTCCTGGTGGAGGCAGCTGCTGGTGAGCAGAAGGGCCTGGCCTCTTGTCCGTGGGCGTATCCTGGTTCCTCGAAGCGAATGTTCTGGGACGTCCCCTTGCTGTCTGTCTATGGCTCAAAGACCCAGCAGTGTCACTTGAGCCCAAGAGTGAAGCCACCTGTGGGAGCCGGGAGTAAAAATCGTAGAAGCCTACCAATTGTAGGCTCCACCCTTATTCATGATAATCCCATCAAATTATAAACCCATGACCAAAATATCAGAAAATAGCAACCACCTAAAAATCTAAAAATACTTGCAAAGAAATCTGAATCACAGCCTTTATCAACCTTTGAGGCCTGAGATTCGATGACAGTGTAGCCTCACATGAAACCCTTTACCAATGAAGGAAAATGCAAAAAAAAAAAAAGGTACTAAAATGATAAGGGGCTCTCGAAGAGAAAAATCAGAGACATGGGTGCACATACAATGTGGGTGCTCGTACACATAGCTTTGGATGATGGATTGGAATGGAGCTATCCTCTGCTCTGTGTTGCTTTTGGAGAGCTTGCCTTCTTCTGGGGTTAGAGGACAGGGAGGGACACCATTCACCCACCACTCATGGTGGTGGGCTTAACCGACTGGAATGTGCCATAGGATCAGCCCTGAATGCCCATGACCTACACATTTGAGGTCTGTTATCTCACTTGACCCTTTTAATAGACTGCAAGTGAGGTATTATGAGTGTGTCCACTTTACAGACGTGAAACAGAGGAAGAGAGAGGCAACGGACTAGTTTGCCGAGGAATGCACAGCGAGAATTGGTCGTGGTGGACACAGTTCACGCTAAATAGTTGTACACAGTGTGTTCTCAGCACGCTGTACACATCTCACCAACACCTCCTGATTCATTGAAGACTTGGGTCAAAGATCACCATATCCACCACCTCTTCCAGAATCCTCGGTCTCTGATTCTCTGGCCAGACTCTGCTCCTTCTCCTCTCTGTGGCGGCCCCACACCTGTCAAACCACATATGGTGGCGATGTACTGAACTGTCACCATTGCGAGGGAAACCTTTGTCACCTTCACAGTTTCATCCCTGGACCCTGGCATGCTACCAGCTCACACGACCTGCTCGATCAACATTTACTAAACATATCACAGCTCGGTTGAAAGAATCCATGTTGAATCAACAGTAATCTTCACTCTCTGTGTTCATGCCAACAGGAGAATTAACTTGATCCGCCTCGTTTAAACGTTGCCTTGAAATTCACGTAGCCTCTCCATTTTCTATGAACCAACAGAAAACCCTTTGTTAATGAACAAGTTAAATCTCTTTTGACTTGTATCACTTAAAAAAAGAGTCCAGTGGAACAAATGCAGACAGTTCAGCTAGTTCACGCCTCTCCAACTCCCTATGTCACAGAGTGAAGCTCACCCAGCCTGCCTGTCCGAGGGCTCACACAGCGCTTGCACCGATGTCTGCTGATGCACAGCAAGCCACGTCTCCTTCCCTCGCCTCTCGCCTCCAACTGCGCCTTCGTCAACAAGTCGCATGGTCCTTACACCCTCCACCCAGGATCAAGGTAAGATACGAGGTGGAGAAAGATGTCTTAGAGAGGTTCTCGAGACTGCACTAGTTATACATTTCCAGGGCAAACGCTGCTGCCTTTCAGAATGAGAGGACTGGTTGTAGAGATCGAGAGAGAAAATCGATGCTCGTCGAACTGATCCATTCCACATCTAGACAGTTTCCATCACCTTGAAAGCACTGAGTTGCTGTGTTTCTCTGTCAGCCGTTCATTTGCCACATGAGCTACTCAGGCTTTCTAAATCCTCTCTGCCGGTCCCTCCGAATGCGTGGCTGTTGGGTACACATGGAATAAGTTACCCCATGGAAACCATCTTGAATCTCTGTAGCGATGTGGTCAAGTGTACTGGTAGATCTTAACATGCCGATAAAGAAATGCCAGACTAGCACACTGGCCACAGAATACAAATGTCTCACATGAGACAGCAGTAACCAAACTTCTCAATGTTAACCTGACTTGGGAAATTTCAAGTCAGAGGGAAAGACAGATCTCCCAGCCAAGGCTTGGAACTCTGATAGGTGGTAACCACGCCTTACACACACAACTGTGTTACCCTTCGTAGTCGGGAAGCTGGTGGCAGAGTGTCCTATCTAGAGTGGCAGGGAGACTTTCCCGACGACAGAAGGGAAGAACTCACAGAGTCTCTGTGATTGCTCTTGGCTCCCCAGTCAAGCCTGGAGACAACACTCTGGGCAATGGAATAAAAGAGTTCAGGCCCTGGCTGGCGTGGCTCAGTGGTTGCCGGCCTGCAAATCAAAAGGTCCCTGGTTCGATTCCCAGTCAGGGCACACGCCTGGGTTGTGGGCCAGGTCCCCAGTAGGGGGTGAGGGAGAGGCAGCCACACGTTGATATTTCTCTCCCTCCCCTCTTCTCTCTAATAAATAAATAAAATCTTGGGAAAAAAGAGTTCCTTTGTCTTCTGTGTCTGTCTGTGTCTTGCTCTGTCCTCTCTCTGCATTAGTGCCTGTCCACTGGACGCTAGTGCCTTCAACATGCCTGGAAGCTCAGAGGGGAGACCTTCCGCCTACAGATCTGAGCTCGGAGGGTTTCTGTCTCCCTCTGAGCATCGGTCAATCACTATTCCCTGTTCCAAGATGGTCGACCAGATGTCCGGAGAGCTCACCAGCAAGTCCCTCCGCCAGTGAGTCTCACGTGTCTCCACAACACATTCATCCTCCACCTTTTAGTTGTGGCTGGAAATTAGGGGCATTTTTCTTCATTCCTAAGCTCAGCATTCTTGCGCTGTCTTCTACAGTCATGTGGGATGCATCGTGCGGGCACTTTTCAATACTTCCAGTCCATTCATTTCACCACTCAGTGAGCATTCATCAGCTACCCCTTCCGTTCCAGACTGGAGGATGAGGACACAGAGATAAATATAATGTGTCTCTTCCTCTAATTAAAACCTCATGATAAATGACTTTGCGTATGTGAGTGTGATTCCACTGTACGTCAGGCTAAGGCACTTGTCGCCAGCGGGTGATTTATGCGCCTCTCTCCTACCTATAAAGGTAGGAGAAAACCTATAAAACCAAACCAGGGCTTATCTGCTGGCCCTATGGTGCTGCTAAGTTATTTGGTGTAACTGTGTGGTGAGTCCTCAGCATGTCCAAGTCCACGGCCTGCCTTCCCTATCTCTGGCCCGCCTCCCAAGACTTCTGCTGGAAACCAGGAGAAATGCAATTGCGTATTGCAAGACCCGCCAGGAAAACGGGAAGTACCCTGAGTGTCTAAAGCAGAAGAAATTGAATTGAGGAATGTATGGAAGGTGATGGACAAACTGAACAGCCCATATGGGATGACAGGACAAAGCAGCCAGCAAGCTCCAGATGCCCCTCCCCCAGCTACCCCTCCCCCTGGAAAATGTGAGAAATGGAGGAAGGAGGCGGTGATTTCCAAACCCGGTTCCAGCTGTCAGACTCTGAGGCAAAGGACGGTGCTGCTCCCGCCCCCCACCTCTTTGCTGCCCCCTGCAGGCTGCTGTCACTGGGGTGGCTGCAGGAAAGCAGCCAGACTGCATTCTGGGAAGCAGAGACAAGGCATTGTCCGGTGCATTTCCATTCGTCTGAGGCGTCAATCATCTCAGGAACTCTTAAGGTATCAGGAAAGCCCATATACCAAGCTTTCCAGAGGAGATCGGGCGCGTTCAGGGTGGTATGGCTGTAGACCCCTACTGAGCTCTCCAAAGTCGTGCAAGTGAGCTCCTCCTCATGGCACTCGTGCTCTGGAACTCAAAGTCGACATTTAGTGTGAGTGTATGAATGAGGGCTGTGCATCAAGAAGTCCGGAAGCAATTGAATGCAGAAGGGGAGGGGAGGGAAGGGAATGAGCTTTGTTTGCGGACTGTTTGAAACACCCCGCATCGACTCAGAGAATGGCATAGCCTCCAGCTGGTTCCACTTAGTCATGATAGAAAATCCGGGAAGTCAAGCCCGATTTTGGGGCCTGTTTTTGTCCTATTCTGGTCCTAGGGAATGCTTTTTAAAAAAAAACAAAAACAAAAAACTCCCATAGATTCAGAAGAGAAAGGTGTTCATTTGTGCCTCAGTTACTTTCTTTGGTCTGTTCACTTTGTCCCTTGGTATCACACTGCAACCTTGAAAGTCTTAAATGCGACCATCTTCACCTCTCGGCTGTCGGTTCCTCTAGCCGAAACTGGCCTGTGGGTGTGGAAAGGCACTTTCTGTAGGTAAAGCCCCTCCCCTTTCTTTGCTGTAGTGTCTCGCCCTGTTGAATTTCATGCACATATTCTCATATATTATAAAACCCCAAGCGAACCGTGCGTGAGCTGAACAGAAGGTGCTCTGAACAGAAGCTTCTTGGAGTATAGTTCACACACAGCTGCCTTTGTCATTTCGTTTGGTAGTGAATAGCTGGTGAGGAGTGCAAACAGCCCGGAAAAATGCATTCGAGGACGGCAGTGCTCATGTCTTCCATTTAGTTCCGCGTGAGAGTCTTCACAAAGGGAAGCCTTCCTTCCTGCGTTTCGAGTCACATGTGGTTAGTCTCCTCGGTAGGAGCTGAGAATATTGCGTGATGATCACAGTCAGATTAGTGCCCTAAAAGAAAGGTTATCTATCACAGACGGAGAAGTCGCTGTTTCCTTCGCATTGTCTCCATATGGCCAGCAGGTGGCGCTCTTTGCTGTTAAAAGCTGCCTTTTTAAATTTTCAGCAGCTTCCCTCCAAATCCAGGGTATTTGTAGGGCTGCCTGTCAACGTCGCTGGGCTCGAAAACATCAAACTGAAACCGACTTTGAGTGTTTTAACAGGACCGACTTTTCATGTTTCTCAAGAGCACCTGTGGGTTTCTTTTCATGTTGAGGAATGAAAATCGGAATACGAGTGCGACTGCTGATTTGAATGTCCTTTCAAAAAAAGCTTTTTACACGTTACATTTCACAAAATGTTAAATATAAATTGTACTGAAAGGTTCACTCACTTCCCATGAAAAGTAGGCCACTCGGAAGTGAAAAATAAGTTTTTAAAGGTATATCATGGAAGGTTTCATTAAAATTATATAAATTTATTTATTTATTTTAATAGTAATGGCTTTAATATGGATGCAAAGATTATTTAAGGAAACGTCATATAATGCATTTCTGGGAGAGAGCTCAAACTATACAGAGAGAATTGGAAAGATATGAAATTTCCGTATTTGAGAAGCAATAATATATTATTTTCTCTATGAAATTAGATGAAAATGTACACTTCATTTACTTGATGTCTTATTTTCCCACAATCCAGGCAAAAAAAAAATTTCCTTTTCATTCACGTATATTTGAAAGTACTATTTTAAACTCTTTTATTGAATTGACTGGGGTGAAAATTATATAATTTAAATTTAATTTCCTTATGCTTCTCGAAACATGTTTGGAGACAGACTGGTAATTTTTTTGTCGTGTTCAAGAATCAGAAACACACGTTCCTTTTTATATTTTCAACAGTTTCCTGCATTGTGGCTCCTGAGTAGGCTTTTTACGGTTATTTCTAGGGTTTTTCAAAATCCACAGCTTATGTGTCGAACCAGAGATGAGAACTGACCCCCATGGTGGTTTTGCTGAAGGTTTTGTCGTTGCCCTGAGAATTCAGGTGAAAGCAGTTAGTGGTCTGATCGGCGAGACCACGTATTTACAGGCTTTGAACATCCTCGGGAAGCCGTGGCCTTGAGCAGCCCCGCGCTCCTCCTCCGTGGTGCGGGGCCCACCGCGATAGGCTCAGCGGGACAGTGACGTCAGCAGAGGCGCCCAATGCGCTCCCGTTAAAACTCCCGGGAAAACTCCCGGGACAGGGGCCGGGCGAGGAAGGGCCTTCGCCGTACAACTGATTCTGCCAACCTGGAAATGCAAATTCCGATACATTTTATGTTTTCGTCGTTAATTTTAGTCGTTATCGCAGTGACGGAACAGAGCTTTCGTGATGACTTAGTCTAGAATAGGCTCTTAGCAGAACGAAGTTGCCACTAATTCATGATTAGTGGCGACTTTCGGAGAGGGGAGGGAAAAGGGCAAGGAGGCAAATTCTTGAAAAGTGGTAGCCCGAAAATGTGTTTTTTGTCAATTGTTTGAAATGGTGTATTTTGCAAAAAAAAGTTTTAAAATATTTTTGGTGCACAAAAGCAATAGCAAAGATATTTGCAATACTCCTTAGTAAACTCTAGGTAAATAAACATGGAAGTGATTAATAAAAATAATACCTCTATCTCCATATATATTGCAGCTACATTTTTATGATCTAGCTCAAGAGAAAAATATGTTCTATGTTAAAGTTATCCCCAAATAGAATGTCTACATTGCAAGATAATGAAAGAAAGCAGATGAGTAAAAATGGACGTGGACGATGTTTTCTGAACACCAGATGTATATTCAGTGACTTATGCAAAAAGCTAATTTTTTTATTTGCTCAATGATCAAATGAGCCCCCAGAGATGACATCAGTACAGCACCATAGAAGTTTGCCCCATTTGGCCTGAAATCATATTGTAAAAGATGCAAAGCTGCCCTGGCTGGTGTGGCTCCGTGGATTGAGCACAGGCTGTGAACCAAAGGGTTGCAGGTTCGATTCCCAGTCAGGGCACATGCCTGGATTGCAGGCCAGGTCCCCAGTAGGGGGCGCACTAGAGGCAACTACATATTGATGTTTCTCTCCCTCTCTTCCCCTCTCTCTAAAAATACATAAATAAAATCTTTTTTAAAAGATGCAAATCTGATAGTCATCCACTCAGCTAATTGCATCCCTCTTTCCTTTTCTCTCTTAACAGCTATCTCTGTGGTCCCCAAAGCAGGGGACCCAGAGTTGAGCAGACGGCGTTGAGTCAGGAGGAGGGCGAAAGCTCCGCCACTTAAAGAGGAAGCCTGGGAGCCTTGGTGACGGGTCCTGCAGACGAGGAGGTGAGCCCGGGCAGGGCACTGGCAGGGCAGCCCCTTCCTTTCCTCACGTGTCCCTTTCTGGAAGGGAACTGTAGTTTCTGGGAGAAGGTGTGTGGGGTTGCCCCGTCCAGTGAAGGCCGTGGAGCAGAAACTGGACCTCGCACTCGAGCCCCCTCCTCTCACTTCCTCGTGCCCTGTGAGCTGTGACCAGGGCGCCGGGACCACACTCCATTCAAGACCCGTAAATGCCATCGAGTGAGAGTGTTGGCCGTCCAGTTTTACAGGGAGTTCTCACTTCGCTTTCCCCAGAGGGGCACGTCAGGGGGAGCTGATGTTTGCTTTCCTCGTCTTGCATCCATGGCAAGTGCTGCTGGAAGCCTTTACAAAGACAAGCCTCTAGCCCCCCAAATGGGTGTAGGAGTGTGTCAGGGAAATGCACCGGAAACCGGATGTCAGTGTGGCCACTCAGAAGTAGGCCGGCATGTCCGGCCCTTCCCAACACCCACACCTAAGGAAGGACTTCCCAGAGAGTGAGGTCGCAGATGGTGCTGAAATCAAACCTTTTGCTCCATTTTCAATGAGGTACGTGTTTGCTAAACCAGTGGTCTTTTGAACCAGTCCCTGGTTCACTTGCTTGGTGTCATTTAAAAATTCAGATTCCACTTCCACCCCAGATGTATATATTTGTTTAATCCTCCCCCAAAGGTACGTTTATTGATTTCAGAGAGAAAAGAGGGGAGTTAGGGTAGGGGAGAGAGAGAGAGAGAGAGAGAGAGAGATCTATTGGCTGACTTCTGTACGCAGCCTGACCAGGAATCAAATCTGCAACCTAGGTATGACAGGGAATCGAACCCACAACTTTTTGGTGTGTGAGACGATGCTCCAACCAACTGAGCCATCTGGCCAGGGCTGCCCCAGGCATATTGACCCAACGTCTCGGGTTGTGGGGGTCCAGAGTAGGGCTTCAGCACGATTCCCAGGGGTTCTTATTCTCTGCTTAAAAAAAAAAAGGAACAGGGAAAAGAAATTAATGACTTCTGTAAGGCCAGCAGGACGCACCACGCACTTTCCCCTGGGTCTGACCACGTACACAGACAGTCAGAGCTTCTGCTCTCCCTCACTGACCTGCGCGTTTGGTCTGGCTCGGTCAAACTGAAGTCAACGGCACGTTCACTTCTCCAGACAAGCTCAGACCACGGGGGTCAAGGGGACTTCGGGGAAGAACACGCTAAGCTCTTCCTTACTAACTCGCCCGGAAGATCTCATGC
>CM052552.1:68769194-68789811 GCA_028533065.1 Trachops cirrhosus
GGAAACTCCATCAGCCCAGCTGCACGTCAGTAGAAACTCTCTCTGCTCACTCCATGTCGAGATCACTGAATCGGATGCTGGGCTCGCTTCGGGTGCTTTTGGGGTCATGGGAGGATGGACCCCTGTCCCCACGGGAGCTTCCCTGCTCCTTCTCATCAGACACCCCCCTTTCTAGAAAGCATCGGTGCATGTGACAGTCACCCAGAATGCGTTCACTTCCACGCAGCTGTGGGGCAGCAGGGACGGCCCCCCCTAACAGGGATAGCACCTGTCCACGTGAGAATGAAAGGGGGTGCGTGGAGAGCCAGTGTGCATTTCTGAGACGTTTCAGTGGGTCTAAGAAGCCATGGCCAGGGCATCCATGGTTATGCAGCCCTAAGGCATTTTTAAAAAATGACAAAATGAGGACGATGGCTGAAGGATGGTCTTGTACGAAGAAAGGCCAGCATCCATTTGCTCACAGGCATGCTGTGTCGGGTGGCGTAGCACCCGTCCTGTGGTCCGGGAGGTCTGCTGTTCTCTTCTCCCGCCATTTGCATTTTGCAGGGTTGAAGTGGGACGCAGGAAAGCCCCACCGGAAGGGACGGGTACGGGAGAGGGTGCGGCCGACGAGGGCACACAGGGACTTGGACGCACACGGTCACTCATGGCTACTGTGGCCATTCCGGCAACGCCTGTGCTCTGCCCGACCCCTCCCTCCCTTTCCTTCATCAGCCTGGCTTCGCCTCCTGGACAAGTGGATGTGGTGCTGGGGGCCAGGCCCCTGCAGCAGTGGGAATGCACGTCCAATTTCAACAGAAGGCGCCACACTGTAGCGACAAGCTCTGAGCCTGTGCCGGCCTTCATCCCCTCGGTCTCCATGGCCATTTGTCCAGGTCCCAGCTTCCCCAGGAGCAAGCCCACAGTGGTGCCGTGCCTAGCAGGCCCCTATGGCTCCTGCCCCCCTGTCCTCTGTACTAGGAGCCATTTGGGAAAGCTTAGTTACTACCTGGAGTGTGCCAAACCCACTGAGGTGGGATTCTTTCCCCCAGCACAACTCACTTCTGTCTTGGAATGTCGGGCTTTTTGGCATCTTGTGGAAAAGCCGTGACGGACTAGCATTTTCTCCTGGCAATATGCATTTTAAAATGGAACGTGGCTTAGAGAAAATGTCTGAACTCTTAGCTGCGGCGGGAGTGAAGGAGGACCTGGAGGGTCCTTTGAAGGACGTGGACGTTGGAAGGCCGCTGTGGCCAGCGGCCCGGGCGATGCCAGGACCTCCGAGTCTGTGGTGGGGCCTGTAGTTCTAAATCCCGTCCTTGTCAGATGCTTTCCCACAGACAGAAGGCTCCAGCATGTTCCTCCTCAAAACTCACAGGCGACCGTAGCATTTCCCCACGTGGCACATTGCTTTAGGTGACTAACTATGTACGTCTATAAAACACAGTCAGCATGCTTGTTTCTTAGAGCATTATTTGTATTCAGTTCTGAATGCAGGCTTTCGTTCAGTTTTAATACTGGCCGGCCAGGTCTCTTGGGCATTTACAGGACAGGGTTCTGCCCCAGCCTCTGGGGCACGGACTGGTACCGTCAGGAGCCGGGCTGCAAGCAGAGCTCACCTGAGCTGCACCTGCTGTCCCCCACCCCCACCCTTCCCGCCCGCAGTGGGGGAGCGAAGCTCGCCGGAGCTCCTCACTCCCCTCGCCCCACGGCTTCCACAAAACCAGTCTGTGGTCCCCAAAAGCTTGGGGACCGCTGCTAATAATACCATGCAAAGGAATGAACCTAACTTCCTGGAGTCTCCGCCCGCAGGTGAAAAATTTGCTCAGCTCTGTCTACGTGTTTCATTCTTTTCAGGTCCTCGAGACCTCAGGATGGATGTGAAAATTCCTGTGTGTGACTCCCTATGGCATTTGTTGATTTGTTAATCCATCGTGTCTGTTAAGTTCAAGCGGGAGCCCGTGGTGAGTGAGAGAGATACCAGTAGACTGAGTGTTCAAGGTGGTGACAGGCTGGGAGACAGATGATCACCGAGGAACGACAACAAAAAGACACCATTTCTCGTCAGTGTGATAGAATGCTTTGGGAAGGGAAGTGTAGGGAGCTACCAGAGGGTGTGCCACCGGGGGACCTGTGGTGGTCTGGGAAGGCTTCCTGGAGGAAGGGGCATCTGCAGTGCATCAGAGTTGAGCCGGTAGAGGCAGAGGGGCCGGGTGCAGGGACAGCGCTGGCCAGGGTTCTCATTCCCACACAAGCCACCAGGTGTGTGCGGGGCCGTGTTCCAGTGCGGAGTGAGGGGAGGCATGTGGGTGTGGTCACAACCCTGTTCCGAGAGCACCCAGTGCGATGTGTCTGTAGGACCCAGAGGGAATTTCCCTTTTAGGAGGGGGATGAAAAGTCCAGGCTTTTCGCTGAGAGTGCGTCACGACATTGGAAAGAAATCTTACTCGGGAACCAAAGTTAGACACACCTCACTTTCCCCCCTTTTCAGGAGACTTTGTGCTGGAGCAGTTTTAGGTTCATGGCGACATGGAGCAGAAATCCAAGGAGTTCCCACACACCCCTGTCAGGCCTCACATGCACAAGGTCCCCCTATCAGCACCTCTCCCCCACAAAGGGACATTTGTCACCATGATGGACCTGCTCAGGCACACCCTTGTCACCAGAGTCCACAGGTCCCATAGGGTCCCTCTTGCTGTTGCACATTCTGTGGGTATGGACACGTGTGTGATGACATGTCCCCTCCAGTATAGGACCACTCAGAGTGGTTTCACTGCCCCAAACACCCTCTGGGCCCCATATGTTCACGCCTCCTTCCCCAAACCCCAGTGGCCGCTCATTTTCTCATTGTCCCTGTAGCTTTACCTCCTCTGGAACACCACGGAGTTGGAATCTGACCGCCTGGAGCTTTTTCAGAGTGGCCTCTGTCACTGAGCGACTTAAATGTCACTCAGTCAGAGGCATTTAAGGCTCCTGACAAATTTTCAGCGAAGTTTACAGTTGAGATGGTGACCAGCGAAGATTTTTTAAAAAAGTCTTTTGAACCGTGGAAAGGGTTGGTCTCAAGTTTACCCCTGTGGCGTCCTCTGTCTTTTCGCTGCTGTCGAATACACGAGAAACTCCCGAGTGTATGGACAGGCGAAAAGAACATCCTGGTAATGAGAAATAAAATCAAATGCATTGTTCCATGGTTCCAAGAGACTAGGAAAATATCCTCGACTGAAGTGGATGAGTTTAAATTTGAATGCCTGCTTTTATTTTTTACACTTACATTTGACATGAAAACAAAACAAAAACAAAGTCGGAGAGGAAGAGCCGATTATTTGCAGTTTTACAGGGTTGATGGGTAAAGGCGAGGTCTGTTGTGGGTCTCCTGGGATGGTGTCAGGGTCGAACCTCCTGTCCTGCGCTGGACAAGACTTTGCTGTTTTTCCAAAAGTGCCGACTGATGACCCCCGTGACAGCTGCCCACCCACACCTGCTCAGGTTAAAAGGAAAGTGGGACCTGTTATAATGACAATACTCTCTCCTCTTCTCAGATGGCAGTGTCTAGATAACTGGTTTTCCTTCATCTCTATCCCCTCCTTGGGGGTTGCCTTTGAGTGAATGAAGTGTTTTCTTCATTCGAAGCTTTTGAAGAATTATTTTTGCTTTAAGGGGAAAAAAATCAAAAGGCTTGTTGGAGAAACTTTGAGCTTGTCATGGAAACAACGTGGGAGGCAGGTGATTGAACTCATACACGCTCTTTGAAAGGGGAGTTGACTAGCGTTCACGTTTGATCTGGTAAAACCAATAAAACACGAGACGTCATCTTTGCGGACTTTCCAAAGCCCCGCTGTCTGATCCTTCCTGGCGGTCCCAGCCCCAGCCCTGAGTCTAGAGGCAACGGCTTTCCTGCCTCGTGCTCTCGGCCTCTGTGTTTTGCTGGCTTGACGCCAGAACAGGACGGTATTGCAAACACCGTGTCTTATTTTCGTTGTCAGGTGGCTCACCTGGTGAAGGCTATTGTAACTTCCCCCAGAACTTCCCCCAGGGCGGGGTGTTGCAATGGTGCCTGTGTTTTTGTGCTGCTCACCTGCTGGGAGAGCATTGCAGGTAAGCGCCCTCGGTGGAGGGCGCACACCTGGCCGGAACACGGCGGCTGGGGGGTTTACAGACATCCGTGACGGCGTGAGCCAGGCTTCTTAGAACTTCTTTGTGGAGAGGAGTAGTATGGAGAATGATGACAGGTTAAGGCAAAAGCGTGAGTGGCTTCAAAAGCTTAACAAGGGGTGGGATGTTTTAAGGAAAACAGGAAGCCCGAAACGCAAAGAAGAGATGGACACATTTTGGGGAAGGTGTGTGTGTAGAAAATTTCTGCATGGAAAAACTCCGTGCATACCTCCAAAAGATGAACAACACACTGGAAAATGCATGGGACAGACAGTTCCCTGTCACAGAACGACAGTGGCCAGTGCCGGGAAATGAAGGCAGAAATGCCAGCATGGCCCGCTGCTCACCTCGGCAAACAGGGAAAGGCTTGCACTCGCCAGGGAGGAAAGCGTGATGGCCGCTTCTCAGCCTCGCTGCCAGGTCAGGGAGAGTGGACGCGCGTTGCTCATCAGACTGGGAGATTTCCACCTCGGGATCGCTCTCCGCTCCTAACAGCAGTCCTAATGGCAAAGCAAGGCACTTCTCCCCTCCCCCGACACGCCCTGTGTATTCTGCTAAACACTCTGCCTGGATGATCTCTTTAATCTCCCCGGGCATCTCTTTAATCTCCCCGGGCATCCTCTGACGTGGTGCCGTCTTCAGTCCTGAAAGCGGGTACAATGACAATAAATAGGCTTCTGGGACAGCTCACTGTTGCCCCAAAGGTTTCTGTCTAATGACGGGGCCTTCTGTCCCACGATCAGTGGGAGATTTGGCCGAAAACGAGCAAGCGTTGGGTGCGGACCTTTGCAGGCCCTGTGCATGCATGCAGGTTTCTTTGTGGGTTCAGAAGGTGTCTGAGCCCTTGGGTGCGGGCACCCTAGTTTTCCACGGGGTCCCTACTGGCCTTTTCTCACATGTTGGTTGTTGGGGTTCGGCCCTTTCACCCACTGTCCGGGGGAGCTGAAGGGTGTTACCCAGGTGAGCCCCGCAGAGAACTTCCCACAGCTTTTTATGTTTTGTAACCCTCTGACATGATAAAATGTTTTTCCAGTGATACATCAACATCCACTGTCACCTGCCTTCTACCAATGTCCCCAATCTCCAGTTGTATTCTCTGCACACACCCACCTAGATGTCCCTGAGATGTGGGACTGTGGGCCCCCCTCTCACCTGTCCCTGCGAGGTTAGAGGCTGGGGCTGGCCCCGGCCCCCTGGAATCGCCCCCCGAGACACACCCTGTCCCCCTGCAGCTGGCTGCAGCCACTGGCTTTGGGGCTGCGCTCGCTTCCGCCGGCTGGCCGACCCCTGTCTGTTAACTGGGGAATGGCCGCATCCTGGGCCGGATGGAAGATGCTGATGCGGGGGGAGCATGCCAGACGCCAGCGCCAGGGCCTGCTGCAGGGAAGCGGCCAGTAGTGCATCAGCAACACGCACTGGTGACCACCGAGTCAGACATGCTACCCCCTCAGTAGCCTTTCGGCCAACGCGCCCTCGGGGCTGGCAGCGGTGGCCACGCCCACTTGTGTCGCGTTCCCATGGCACCGCTTTGACGGACACCTGTGTCTGGCGCCAGCAGGAGCTGGTCCACAGCCAGTGTGGAAAGTTCAGGCCGAGCGGAAACAGGGCGTCCTACCTCCTGGGCTGCCCTGCAGTTGGGGATCTCAGATTCAGGTCGAAGACAGCACAGACCCTGGCAGAGGAGGGTGTGATACATCCCTGGACAGCAATGCAGGGGCAAAGGAGGGCCCCTTGTCCCCTGCGGAGGCTCTGGTGATCCGTCCAGGGGAAGAAAGGCCTGCAAGGGAAAGGGCGGGGAGTAGCAAGCAGCAGGACCCTCCCACCTGGCTGCAACAGGCCACAGGTGCTCAGACTGTGGCCCGATAAGTAAGCATCTTCTGGAAGCAGCCTGCACCCGGTCTCCAGGACCGGGTGCGTCCCCTTCAGCCCTGGTCTTTTGACAAGGCCCTTGGGGTGCTCAGCACGGATCACGCCCATGGGGGCAGCATACTCTGACAGACGAGTTCCTGGGGTGCCCCAGCAGGAGCCAGCCCTCCCAGGGGCCAGGGAGCACGGGGGCCACAGGGCGGAGAGATTGAATCCCTCAGCTTTCCCGTGGGCCTGGCAGATCTCAGCCTCGCCATCTTCACGTGCAGAAGAGAAGGGCTCGTCCTGCACACTTGAGATCCCTCCGGTGGTTTGGGGGACCCCGGGTTATGAAGACATATTATTAGAAATGGGACCTAGTGAGACACATTACTGGTAGGGGAAGGACCCATACGAGGCATCGCCACGCCACGGAATCGGACAACAAACAGAAATGAGCTGCCCACACAGGCGGCGATAGAGACGAAGCAGTTACACCCTGGCACTTAGCATAAGGTGAAACATTAGCAGGTGAGCGCAGCCAGGCACAGAAGGCCACGTATGGACGGGGTAACTGCTTTCACGTGAAACGCCCAGGGGAGGTCAGGCTACCCAGTGGGAAAGCACACCTGTGGCTGCCAGCGGCCTGGGGGGGGGGAGGGAGCAGGGAGTGGGGGTTTCTTTCCGGGCTGATGGAGAGGTTAAAAAGGATCGGCAGAGCGTTGCATGGTCTTGTGAACTTACTAACAGCCACCGAACTGTACCCTTTAAATGAGTGATTTGTACGTATGTGCCTTTTATCTCAATAAAGGTATTACAAATATTTTTAAAGATGTTATTATTTTAAGTTTTTGTTATATAACTGCCAACCAGCATCCATTCTGATGTTCTTAAAAACGAGCAGCATAGAGGTTTAAACAGGATACGGGCTATTTCACCCCATGCCCGAACTTGAACTTCAAAGACCCAGAGGTCACGACAGGACATCTTAATCACTGGGAGATGGTTTCCTCTGTCTCTCCCGGCCCAGCATAATTGGATGGAAAACGTCACAACCAAAGGAAAAGCTGTGACCGAAATCTTCATCGTGTGGAACGAGAAGCTTCTAGGCAGACGTTCGAATGTTGGCGATGAGTCTGGACATTTGCTGTGTAACGAGCAGATGCCAACCCACGTGTGTTATTTTGTTTACTCATGCCAGTGACCTCCCGCGTGAGATTTGTCCCTTTGCTTTACAGGTGGATACGCTGAGGCACGGGGGTGGTTTGTCCCTTGTTTGTGTCACTCACCCAGTAAAAGGGAAGGAGAAGGCTTTTTCGGGGACAGCCGAGTGCCAGGCTCAGCCTGTCCATCCTGAGAACCGGGTAGCTCAGAGCCTGCTGGGTGCGCTCCCTGAGACCTCCCCCAAACCGCTCTGACAGGCAGGTCTGAATGTGCGTTTTCCTGCTCACTCTTCCTTGTGCACAGCTTGGAAGCCTCATTCATTTCTGTGTCTTTGTTTCTATCGTGAAGTCAAGGGTACAATCGGACTTCTATTAGAAACACATTTTCTAACAACCTCTCTCAGGGCAGGAACCCTGGTCTCCGGTCAATGAAAATATCAAAAAAGCCCATTCACACCCCTAAATGTCTTGTAGTTTTTCCTCAGAAAGATTTGTAACGTGTCGATATTTCTTTTTCTTTTCGCAGAACAATGGGTCCCTGGTTTGGTGCCAGAATCACAAGCAATGTTCTAAGGTAGGTTCTTCATGAGTGTGTTAATATTTTTTTAAAAACCTTTTAATTTTGGAATAACTACAGAGTCACTGGAAGTTGCAAAATGGAAGTACAGAGAAATGCAGGGCACTCCTCGCCAGGTTCTGCAGCCATGGCTACATTTTATGCTTTTGTGGAACAACATTGAAAGCAGGGCACGGAGTTGCCACAATGTATCTGTACCTCTGCCGGGTGGGGTTGCACATGTAGGTTGTGAGTTCGTCAGCGTCAGGGTGCATGGATGGTCACCTGCAACTCCCACCTCATTTCTCTCTTTATTCTGTAATGTTTCGAATGAAAAAGTTTAAGGAGAAAGCACCTTCTGGTTAGACCAGACGACGGAATACATTGTACTTAGACCTAGGTTATTTTGTATATAGTTGCTCTGTGTGTAAGCATTGCTGGTTAAACAATTTGATTCTTTGAGTGCACGGTCTCTCTTCCATTGGGAGTGTGTCACGTTGCTCACGGGTGCCCTACACTTGTCATTATACTTGTGCACGTTGTTAATAGCATACATTTTGCACCTTTCTCCCGAGACCTCACGACTCATGAGGCTCTTTGGCTCCACTCAACAGGTAGGTTTTAATTGCATTTTATGATATAAATGAATGAAGTTTAAACCTGCTAAAGATAGTGGAGCACTTTTGCACCCACCATCGTGTTTGTTGGCATTTATTTGTGGACGTGACTTTTAGACCGAAAACTGAAGCGTGTCTGTATTTCGTAGCCCACATTTTATCTGAGCAAGACACAACGTCACGAGAGCAGGATTATGAAGAACGTTGTTATTTCGGGAGGTCTTTCAAATGCGTTGCCGCCACGTAGATGATTATAGAATAAGATTCCTAAGCTTGAAGCTTTATTGTAAGAATACATCTGCACATTCAGGCACGCATTCTGTCATTTGATACACACTGATGTTATGAAACGTGGCGCAGGACTGCTGGGTGATTGTGAAACGGTGTGGTGACAATACGCTTTGCCTCGCTCTGACCCTCTGGGTCCTGGGTGGAGGGCCAATGCCTGCTTTACAGCCCTTTCACCCTCTTTATAGAGCATCACACGCATCTGCTCTGAAAAGACGTTTTCTGGTCCCTATTATATGCACGCTACTTATCCATAGTCATAGCTACCTCTGGTAAAACGTGGCCTCAAGATGTTAAATAGGAGTTTCCAGAAATACGTGATTTCTAAGTTTGAAATTTCATGCCATTCTGAGTGTCCTGGTGTAATCCCCAGCTGTCCCACTCCCTCCACCTGGGACATGCATCGGCCCTTGTCCGGGGTCCCTCCCGATTCGTCCCTCACTGGCCATGCAGGGGGTCAGCTTGGTGACTGGACAGAGAGAGACCGAATTTACATCACCTATTCCAGTCTGTTGTTATGGCCATTCCATTTTACTATTAGTTATTGTTGCTAACCTCTGACTGTGGTTAATTTTATATATATATAATGTGTGTGTGTGCATATATATATATCTAGCTCCATGAGGCTGACAGAATTTCCTAAGTAGTGTGTTTCAGTTTTGCCTTCATTGGGGGTTACATAGACAACAATTGGTTGTCTCACTATCATTTCTCATTCAAACACCCCCTTTCTCCTCTTCCCATCAAGAAGTGAAGTGATCCTTTTTTTTAATCCACTTGCCATCTGAGTGAAAGAGGTTCGTTGGAAGTAATTTCACTTTATTTGCTTAGTTTTACTCCCTGCCTGGGTCTCTAGCTCTCTCCCCCGATGCCTTCAGCTCCTTGATGAGCCGCATCTAAAATACCCTAATTAAATGCATCGCAGCTCTGGGGACTGCGGGTTGTTAAACCACATTTGTAACTGGCTGATCAGGGCTCACACTTGAGACCGAGTGTGGCAGAAAAGAAACCCATTCCTTTGGCCTGAAAGCAAGCGTGGATCCACAAGCCACAGCTAAGTGCAGCGGAAAGTTTGGCCTACGTTCCAAAGGGCCGCATTTAGTCCGAATCCTGGGGGGGACCCGTGTGTGTTAATCCCAGTGTGGCTGGCTGCTTTGGCTGCTATCATGGCTGCACACCTTTGCACAGAAGGATCATGTGTATTTCTTCTGCGCTTCGTGAAGCACGGTGGGCTTTTCCTCCGGGTCTTTAGGATGCAGGGGTGAGCGGGCAGTGGTGCTCAGTTCATTTCCTGGGTGAGGACATTTAGGCACAAACACAGTGGGTGGTCCTCCAGGGGTCAGCCAGCAAAGGGGTGAAGGCGTCCCACAGTTTGGCACGCAGTTCCCTACACTGCGCTGCGTAGAAATCAACAACCTCGGAAAACTGTTTTGAACAAATATGGCGATGGAAGATTAAAAAACAAACAAAAACAAAAAGAACCAGAACAAAAACACGAAACCACCCAGAAAGAACGTCGATGATTCAGCTTTCTGCATACATGTTAAAAGGTAAGGTTTATGTAGTATTTCACACAAACCGCACACTTTCTGCCCATTTCTGGCACCTCCCCGCGGAGCCCCGTCACCCGCAGCCTCCCTCCAGACTGCGATCTCGTCTCCCCTCCCCCGACTGCCCCTCCCCCGAGCACTCCGCCCTCCTCTCTCCCTTGCTGCCCTCCCCTCTCCCCCAGCCCAGTCCCTGGGGCTGCTCTTCCAGCAGTTTTCCCGCTCTGCTGTGGTGGAAAGCAGATGGCGATGGGGACAGCTGTCATCCCTGGAAATGCGGGCGAGTGGCATCCCGAGCCCAGATGCTCGGCCTGGGAGTCGGCCCTTCCCCAGCTGTCTGTCCATCCGTTCCAGCCTTGGACTGGGCCTCTGTGTGTACTCCCTGGCTCTCTCCTCGGACCCAGAGGGAATGCCTGCCTGGTGCTTGCAGATTCTCTGGGTTAAATCGGGTCTCTGACCCACGCCCTGTGTATTTGCAGGAGAGTCGTGCCTTCTCTTTATTAAAGCCTCATCCTTTGATGTGCTCCGTGACCTCTGAACCTTGCACCTCACTGTGCACCCTGGTGGCAGCCCACCTGTGTCTGGGGAGCACGCATGCTCCCCGGCTCCTTTTGGGGGTGCTCACTGTCTCGCTCGGCTGGTGTCCCATTTGCTTTGGAGGGTGCGTGTAGCAGAGCTGTCACTGCCGCCCAGCCGTCACTCGGTCTGGGTGCCCGGGCGGGGGGCTTTGATCTCGGTGGCAGTTTGCTGCCTGCGAGGGCTCCAGCTGCGAATTCCTAGCCCTCTCCCAGGCTCTTCCGGAGCCAGCTGTGGAGGTGAGGAGGGCTGGGGCGGCTCCTGCGCGTGCATCTGGCCGGCGTCACTGGACAGCTGCGAGATTTACGGGGTCGGGGCCGGAACGCCGCAGCGCAGTCAGATGTGACTGCTCACCACGGCTTTCGTGCCGGGTTAAACGCTCTCTGATTTATGTGGTAACAGTGGCAAACCCACAGATAGAGCCAAAGAAAACCTGCCTTCAGGAGGAGACACGAAGTCTCGTGGAAATGGGCTGTGTTGGACACCCTGCATTTCTCTCCGCTCCGAAGCAGCAACACATGTGTCCTAGATTTTAAGCCATCGAAAGCCGGTTGTAAAACTTACTGATACTGGCACGATTTTCCCCGACGTGACGCCCGAGATGTCGAGGACAAAGCTGATGCTGACTGAGCATGTTTAGCGTCCACCGTACAGATGTGTGGGGGGAATGAGCAGCATTTTCGTAGGCGGAACCCCCCTCGGCAATGGTTTTCCAGGGACCTGCAGGCTTGTGCTGCTGGAAGGGAGAGGCGGCTGTAGGGAACATCTCAGATGGAGTAACCGAGTCCCTCTGGTCTGGATGCCGATGCACTTATTCCCTGGAGGCAGTGAGCAGTGTGTGATGGTGTGGGAAGGGAAGAGACAGTCTAGTATGTCTCACACCAGTGCTGTGGTGCAAAGCTGTGTACACTGCGCGTGAGCAGAACTCATTAGGGCTCTGAAGGTTCGGCCAGCGTCCTCCTGAACATCTAACTGCGCACACAAACTCCTATCGGCGTGCTTGATAAAGTGCGAGTCTGCCTGGTGACCCGGTATCACCGTGTGTGTAAATGGCAGGATTATGAGCGCCCCTGCGGCTTTACTCCTGTGTGCTTACCAAGATGTCTCTCTTCAGGGACCCGAGCCCTTGAACTTGACCGTGTTTACGTGGTTGAAAGTCAGATGGCCAGCCGGCTTGAGTGAGGACGTCGGGGTGCAACACGTTTGGCAAGGACTCGGTCCCTTGTCCCTGTGCAGGAATGTTCGGAGGCACAGCGTCTGTTCTATAAAGGGGAAGGGAGAGACAGAGGGAGGAATTTGACATAGACGGCACAGGGAGATAGCAGCGAAATAAACACCCGGGTCGAAGCCCCATGTGTTGAGTGGGGAGGAAGGAAGGAGTGAGTGCTGAGGACTCCCAGCAGGGCCCCTTCTGGCAGGCCAGCAGGTGGGCAGCTGAGTGAGTGATGGGAGCGATTAGGGGTTTGCCGCCCTGCCCCCCATCTGTCAGGGGCCCTGGAATGCAGCAGGCTCCGGGTTCTAATCCCAGCGGGGGCGCGGAGGCAGCCGGAACACCCTCGCAGAGCTGCTGTTGCCCCGCTGTCCTTCTCACGGTAGCCGTCCTCTGCCCGCACGCTGAGAACCTTGACCAGACATATTAAGGGCTTTGGGGTGACCGCCAGCATGCGGGGGCTGAAACATCCCGGGCGTCTTCGGCCAGAAACGAGCCAAGCCAGGCTTCCCACACAATCCCTGTTTAAGGGAAAGCACAGATTCTCATTTCGGTTTTAATCCAACCTGTAGCGTGTTAACAGCCCAATGTGTTTCTAATTTTCCACACTCGTCTTCACGGGTGTGGAAGACTTCCACCTGCTGCAGACTCCAGCTCAGGCTCATGGCGGGAGGGAGCCTCCACCTCCTGCAGGTCTCTGTCCTCACCCCTCCCAGATCTCGCACCGTCAACCGGTCTTTGCGCCGGATGAGAGAGCAGGCAGACGCAGACACTTCTGAAGTCTGGCTTTAGGCGCGAACGCGGCTTGCACATGTGAAAAGCATCTCGGTCAGGACGCATGACATGCTGATTACGGTCTGACAGATGTGTGGACGCTGCCATGTGTCCGTCAGAAGGCCTCGGCGCGCACACCAGCGCCCAGTGCTGGGTGTGGCAGCTGGCCCAGGACACCGAGGTGCGCCGGAGGCTGAGGGCTGTGTGCTCTGCAGGAGACAGATTGGGGTGTCAACAGCTTTGGGGGTGCAGATTTCAGCGACATTGAACATGAGGGTGTACTCTGTTGCCCGGCCGTACCCAAGGAAGGTCCCTGTCAAAAGATTCTCTCCTGGGGTGAGCACGCTCCCCAGAACTTAGGGGGTCCCCCCTCGCTTTTCTGTTTTCATCATGTCGCCTCTATCCTGTAGGCAATCCTTGCTTGGCCTGGGGCGAAGCCCAGGTGTACCCAATCCTACACAGGAGCTCCTCTGACAAACCTGGTTGGGGCATCACAGACTTACCTCAGGAAAAATGCTTCCCTGGGTTGTTAGGAGAGCCCCTTGGAAACATTGTTTCTCTGTGTTGTTGAGAGAACGATCCTTCCAGGGAAAACGCAGCCAAGTTTCCATTCCAACGCTCCTTTCCCTGGGCGAGCTAGACACACTGTTGCTATGTCACTTTCCTGACAGAAGGAATATAGGTCATTGTTGTGAACTACAATAATTTTCCTTTCTCCAGATTCTTAGCTTTTACCCATGTGAATCGGAGGACACTCTCTCACCCTATACATAATTACATGCAACCAGCGTGGTATTTTTGGAACTAGTTTGGGTCAGAGAACCACCTGGTAAGATCTGATGCCTGGAGCATGATGCTCTTAGGGTGAGGTGAAGTGTGTGTGTGTGTGTGTGTGTGTGTGTGTCTGCACTGAGCATTGGTTGTAAATGATTTTTCCTCCTGGAATTACTGCCACTGTGTGGATGGGCCCTGCCACTGAGGCTGTGTCTTCCGTCTTCTTCTGGTTGGAAGAGAGCACGGCTCTATCTAAAGTGGACCTTCGTCAAATACAACCTTCAGCTCTGATGCACGTCCGCACGGAGGTCACACGACCCTTTCTTCAGACCCTCGTCCTCCTTAGGATCTTCCGTTTTCACGGCGGGTGTCAGAGCTGCCCAACGGCCCCGCCAGCCATGAAGTGATGACGACCTGGCCACACAGCTGTGGCACGGTGACACTTGCCTTGGACCCCAGCATCGAACTCCTTGGATTCCTGTGGTACCAACAGGCCCCCGAGAGAAACAAGATTGATACATGCGTGATGGACACATAGTTTCCAGACTCCCTCCAATCCGTGCCTGGATTACAAGACTCAGCTCTGTACTGTTACTAAGTGAACTTGGCCCCCACGATGGAATTATGTGTGACTGTAACGTGGGTGATATGCTCAGCAAGTGTCGCACACACCAGACACTCAGGCGTTTGCCGGGACATCGCTCTGTTGTGGGGTACCGTGCCACATTTCAGAGGAAGTGTGGAGACACTCCTTCTGGGCCCAGTATCGGTACTTTGGCTCCCCTAGAAACCGGCTGCATTTCTTGTCCATGGATCCCGTGAATGGTATCACCGAAAATAGCGTTTCCCCCTTAGAATAGGCTGTTGCAAAGGTCAAAGATAAAACAGTCTGTTCTCGACGAGGGAAACCCGCTTTGCCCCTGAGTGCCTGTACTGCTGCATTGTCCCTGTTTTTTAATTTTGATTTCCCTTTATCTCCTTCCCCTCACCCACGGGAGCCTCGCTTTGTGGCCCTATCGCACGGACCTTTGTGAATCGCCTCGACTCCCTTTACGAGGGAGACAGGTCATACATCAACCCCGAGGGGTTGTTTAGCTTCCCGAAGCATTTCATGCACAATTTCATGGTCAGCCGAGATGCAGCCACGAGGCATCTGTATTCACGCCGGCCCTCGTCCAGCTGCAGAGTGAGGGCCGCGGTGTCACCGCGCACCGGCCGGGAGCCGCGGTCGGTCGGCACAATGAGGTACTGGGCAGTTGGACAAGAGGCCACGGCTCAAACCGGCGAGAGCAGTTGGAGCGGGCAGGCTGGTCCGCACGGGAAATGAGGTAAGTGGGACAAAGGTGAATAGCTTTTGTTCCTGCTCACCATTCGGAGCCAAAGGGGTTTGGCCCCCGGCTTCACAGCTCTTAAGTCGTAAATAGCAGGGGTCAGAGAATAGTCTTTAAAAGTAGACAATAAAGAAAGGAATTCTCTCATCTGGGCCTTTTCAGAGCCAGTGTGGGTGAGTTCATTTTCCATGTGTGGCGGGGAAGCAATGAGTAAAGGCGACACTTTGTAAAGACCTCTCTCTCTCTCTGTCTGTCTCTCTTTCTCTGTCTCGCTATGATTATGATTAGCAGGAAATGCTTATGTTGTTTCTATGCAGGACCTTCTCCATCTGCCTTGGGAGTCCACACTGAAAATTTAAGCCTGGAGAAAGACATGTGTGTGAGCCGGGGTAGCAGCCTGGCCACCGCCCCCTCCAGCGACAGAGAGGGAGTAGCAGTGACCTCATTGTTAGACGGAGGGAGGGCTCCGTTCACAGGGACGAGCGCGTTGGCCTTTGCAGACAGCGGGAGGCCGAGGCAGACTCGGGCGGGGGCAGCTTGCTCACGAACCCCTGTGCTGTGAGGAACTGCAGGGGACCGAGTCTGGGTCAGACTCCGCACGGGGAGCCGTGTATCAGAAGCGTGGACGCCGCGGGGCTGGCAGCAGCCTCGTGCCCCGCCAGCGAGGACCCTTTCAGGGGTGCAGCTGCCTCTGCAGGCTTGTCTGCCGTGCCAGGGTGGGGGCCTTGTTAGCAGGAAATGGGGGTGCTGCCTGGCTCGCCCTCCGGGTGGCGGGCGTCCGCAGGCTGGCTGATAAAGGGCGGGCTGCGGCCGGCGTGTGGCCCCCGTTCTCACAGCCGAGAGCGTGAACTTGGGTGGTTGCTGATGAATGAATGCCCCGTTTCCCAAGAGAAACCACACAAAGGCTGGGGGGGCGAGGGCGCCAGGAAGATTCATGCCTGGGCGCTGGGGAGGGCGTGTCCAGCGAGTTCTCCTCGGGCGGGGCTGGGGCAGGCGAGCGTGGGCTGGGACATCCCACTGTACGCCGTTTTTCCTTTTTGTGCCGGCAAAGAATGGCTGCACTGAGGATAACCCGCCCCCCCTCCTCCATCCTGCCCCAGAAAGATGCTCACTCGGGCTGCATTCTGAGGCACTAAATGAGCCTTTAACTTGGCTTTATCTGCCTCAGTGAGCACAGTGTACAGAGTCCCGGATTCACACGACGCCCGAGCAGCCCTGCCTATTCTTCGGGGCCCTCCGTGCGCCGAAGTAATCCCTTCCGAGCATGCTGGACAAAGCCACTGGACTGTAAATCTGGACCGTCTCGAAAGTGTTGCGTGAAGCGGGATGGCTGGGGAAGCGTTCCGGTCCCCGCTAAGGGTCCTCGTTAGACCCAGGCGCGATTTCGAAGACGCAGGGCGGATTCTCTGCGCCCGCGCCGATGCGCTGTACTTTCGAGCCCAGGGATGCGCCGGGCTCTGCTCCCCAACTTCCCCTTTTGCCCTCTGCGCCCCTGTGTCTGCCTCCTCATTGTATTGTGTGCCTGCGTGTGTCTCGTACGGAGACAAAGACACAATGAGTTGCCTTCGCACGTTCCTTCTCCCACTGGTAATGGAGAATATTGGAAGGAGGCGTGAACGCCGACGGAATCTTCAACGACAGAGAGGGCGGGCTCCTGTCAGTGCTAACTTGTTTTCTGCCCAGGCCTGGCACCGCACACGTGCAGGAGAGAGGAACCGAGGTTGGGAGGCCCGCATCCTGGCCCCAGCCCGTGGGCCGTGGGTGTGTGCCGAAAGCCTGATGTGGAGGTAGAGGCCAGGGGTTTTGCTAAACACCCAACGATGCTCGGGGAGGCCCCACCAAGAACCACTGGCCGGAGCGTGTGCGATGCGGAGGCCGCAGCACGCCTCAGGAGGTCGGCGCGCACGCAGCGCCGAGGCCGGGGATGCAGGCAGCACCCACGGGTGCCAGTTCCCTCCCAGGCACAAGCCCATTGTCCCTGGCCCGGTTCCACCGCAGCCCGGCTGTGTCTGAGTCCCGTGGAACAGCCTGTGGGCAACGGCGCTTGTGGATGGAGCTGAGCCCCCGGGGCCAGCGTTCTGGGCTCAGGCACAGCACAGACAGGGCGGGCAGTGGATGCCTCCCAAATGCTGGGAGCGAAGGCACCCCCGGCCCCCACAGGGATGGTACGGGCCAGCCGCGGTCACCTCACAAGGGCACTCGCTGCTGTGGGTGCACTTCCTATCACTCCAGGCTAAGCCTCAGCAGCCCATTCATGGGATGTGGCTGGGAGGTGAGGGGTCCCCGTGCCCAGACGCAGTGTGGGCAGTGGGGGTCTGCCCTGTGGAGCTCTCCACGTGGTTTCCATGCGGTGACCCCCAAGAACTGACCTTTTCCTGAGACGAAAGTCAGTGTGTAAACTCATTGGCATGGAGAGGTGGGCTCCGGGATTCATCCTCTCTCCCGTGAGGGGAGTAAACAGGACGGGTGAGTGAGTGTGAGTGGGTGTGAGTGGGTGTGAGTGTGTGTGTGAGTATGCAGGTGCCAGCCGGTCTGTGTGATTTCTTTGGCGAACTGATTTTTTTTTGTGGCAATTTAAGAAACTTTCTGTCATTGGATTTTTTCATGAATGGTCTTCTAAACACACACATTATGTAGCATCGCCATATAAAATACATACAAATGTTGCTTTATTTGGCACAAGGTTGGTTTTTATCACCACGCGGAAGTATTGCCTGAGATGCAAACCTCCCAGCGGGCCTGGCTTTTGCTCGAGATTCCACCCCAGCTCAGCACTGGGGCTTCTCAGGGATGTTCATTTTTTTTCTTTTTCTTTTTTAAAGGTATCCTATACCTTTTATTCATTCATTTATTCATTCATTCAAGAGATTTTATTAATTCATTTTTAGAGAGAGGAGAACAAGTGGAAAAAGAGAGGGAGAGAAGCATCCATGTGTGGTTGCCTCTCGTGCGCCCCCTACTGGGCACCTGGCCCACAACCCAGGCATGTGCCCGGACTGGGAATCGAACCAGCGACCCTTTGGTTCACAGTCCGGTGCTCAACCCACTGAACCACTCCAGCCACCGCTTTTTTTCTTTTTTGAAATCAGCTTAAAATGACTCTTCAGAAGATGAATGTAGCATGGTGTCAGCCAGAAACAACCATACAGGAAATGTAATTTTCACCTTCATACACCTGATTTTTACACGCAGTTTTGTGGGAAAATATATTTCCATGTTAAATACTGAAGTCACACAGTTTGCTTTTATCAGCATGAAAATGCCCTTCCTTAAAGTAAATCGTTTGACCGGTCATTAATACATCTTAACATGAAAAGTGGAGGTATTCGTGAGAACCCAGTGGCTAAACAGTCTCTTCTGGAGGCGAGGTTCTGTCGTGTGTAACAGGTGCCTTCATGGCATGTGATGAAGGATGACAAAACAAGGCAGAAGCGGCAAATATTTAGCGAAGGAATGAATTCTGATAGCTTTGCGGACATGGTCTCCTGTTTTCTTTAAAATAATTCACCCACTTATTCATTGATACGTTTAAAACTATTCATTTTCCACCGGTTCTATGCCAAGCTCTTCTTGTGTGAGAGTGTGTAAGCACAGAGGTCGTGTTTGTGGGGATCGGTATTGTAGAGACAGGAAGGGAGTTGGTCTGTGGCCTCTTTCGGGGTTGCCTGAGAATCCAGCAGATGGGCTCCCCGCTGATGTCCCAGCCAGAGGCTCTGGGGTCTCCCCTTTCTGGCACTGGTGCTCCAGGCTGTGGGCCCCCTGTGGGGCGGGGACCCCTCGCTGCTCAGGGAGTCCTGTGCAGCCCCGATAGCCCTCCCGACTCTTAACCACCAGCTGGTTCCATGTCTCCGCCCCTCCGGCCGGTCTCCACGTGGCTGCTTCTTCGTGTCCTTAGTCACAGGAGTGACGTCCGGCTGGTCTTCAGCTCGCTGTCCAGGGTGGGTGTTGTATAATATCGTTGTAGCTTTGATGTGACCGTGGGAGGGAGGTGAGCACAGCATTTACCTATGTCCCCACCTGCACCAGAACCGCTGGTACGTGCTAGAATTTTAAGGGGAAATTTTGGCCACTCCAAGCACCCCATGGGGTAGGGCTGGGAGAAAGACTACAGACGGGGTTTGTAACTTCTAAAACGGAGAGCTTCTCACTGTGCGTCCCAAGGCCCCAGTGATGGCTGGTTTTCTCCTCTTTCCACGACTCCCCTGCCGAGAGCCGGCTCTGTCTTATCTTGTGCCCCTGCTGCTTGCGTGCCCGTTTGGGGCGGGAGGCGGGACGGCGGGTTGCCGGCGTGGCTGATGCCGTCGACTCTCGGGTGTCGCTGGCACTCATCCCGGGGCACGCCAGGTGAAGCGGGCCGGGCGAGAGTTGACTTTTCCTGCTATCAAGCCGTCTGGAGATGGCAGGAAATACAGGCGCGGGCCCCTTATCACGGGCGGTGTGCGTGTCCAACTTCTGGACAGATGCCACCGCTTCATCCAGCGCCAAACCCGAGGGTCCAGTTTGCTTCTTGCACTTGGGGGGATGGGGAGCGTTCCCTCCTGAGGGGCTCACTGGGGCCCAGAGCCCGGCAGCATTTCACGTGTTCCTAAATGCCTCGGGACCACGGCGACCAGCCCCCACACCGCTTCCCCCTGTGAGACGTTGACACTGGGAAACATCACAGTGTGTCACATTTCACTTCTACAGGAAGCCCTCCCGACTTGTTCCCTTTGCCAGGACGCAGCACAGTCTGCCCGCCCCCAACTACTCGCTTGACCGTTTGGAAGGTCCCATTCGGCGAGCGTTTCCCTTCATTGTCCAGTCTGAGTGGAGAATGTTTTAAAGGGTTGACGTGAATGGGGCCCCGCGTGTCAGCCCCTGAAATGTACGCCCCCTCCCCCCGTACAGAGCAGTCCCAGGGGGAAGTAATTTGGTCCCTCAGGCCTCAGCTGCTGTTGTCTCCACGAGAGCAGAGTGTCAAACATCCTGCTTCAGGTGAAGCCGATGCTCACCCACTCCAGGTCCGCGGGGAAGGGAGCAGAGAAAAGCATCTCTGCTGCACCCCGTACTTCCACCGCGCGCCCCGATGTTCTCCCTGGGCGTGTCTCTAGCAACAGCAGGGTCTGGGGCGCTGGCGCCTCTCGCTGGGGCCCGAGGCCCCGGGGTGCTGGGAGTAGCCCACCTGCAAACACAGCCCCGGGAGTGGTCCGCTCCGGCGGGGGCCACCGGGCCTCCTTTCCTGTGGCGTCTGCTTCTTTGCGTTTTTCTGCGGGAAGAACTGGGTTACGTGTTTGCATTTGTCCTCCCCGTGTGGCATAAGCAAGCCAGAGTCCGAGCGTCAGGGAAGCAGGGAAACCAGAGGAGCTGACACCTTGCCAAGTTCGTGTGGCGTTGGTCAACAGGACAGTGTCACCCGGCGGCCAGGGTCCTGTGGCCCCGGGTCCACCTCACCACAGGCAGGATTGTCTCCCAGCGTGCGGCGTTGGGGACGCCACCAGCCCCCCCCCACCCCGTGCCAGTGTCTGCGATAACGAGCTATCGAATCCCGCCTTCTGGGCCTCAAAGGGCCCCTTTCACAGCTCTGCTTACTGCCGACGCTGAGGGGGGTCGGACGGAAGGCACCCCTTCTGATAACACCCGCCTCTCTGCTCTGTCTCAGCGGCGACCTTCCTACCGAGATAAACTTGCTATCTCACCACCGCCCCCCACCCCCGCTGCTGGCGCTCCGTTCTGCTGATGCCATCCAAACGGCCTCATGCGATCAGAGAAAAGCATTCTGAGCTCCCGGGCTCTTTGCAAAAGGTCCGAATTCAGTGGACAACTTCC
>CM052552.1:68790311-68838427 GCA_028533065.1 Trachops cirrhosus
CTGATAACACCCGCCTCTCTGCTCTGTCTCAGCGGCGACCTTCCTACCGAGATAAACTTGCTATCTCACCACCGCCCCCCACCCCCGCTGCTGGCGCTCCGTTCTGCTGATGCCATCCAAACGGCCTCATGCGATCAGAGAAAAGCATTCTGAGCTCCCGGGCTCTTTGCAAAAGGTCCGAATTCAGTGGACAACTTCCGTACCTTTTCCTGAACACGGGGTGAGCGCCCACCCCGAGGTTCCTGGCCCCTGCTGATTTTGGGAAGGGGCTGAGGAAGCAGGGCACGGGTTGGCAGTTATTTTCTCCAAAGGGCCAGCTAACGAGGACTCGGGGCTTTGGGGGGCATCCTGTCCCAATCTCCATCCAACTGTGTCTGCCCATCACCTCAACGTAGCGTGGTCCGCGTGTCCATGAACGGCTCTGCGTGCCAATAGAACCTTGTTTTTGGACATCGACGTTTCATTTTCACACGGTCGTCACTTGCTGCGCCAATGTTACGCTTCTAGATTTTTCCAACAGCTCCTCGGCTGTTCTAGAGGGAGAACAGCGGAGGGCGTCACAGTGGCATGTGGGTCCCCCCCAGAGCAGGCTCCAGGTCACCTCACGGTCACGCACGTGCTGAAGGCTTGTCACACGTGATTCTCAAAACCTGCTCCTCTTCCGACACCAGGTGGGTCACCTGCGGGTAAAAGCAAGAGTGCAAGGGATGTCACATGCTCTTTGCTGAAAAAGGGCCGTTTTGAGTCCCCATCAGGGTGAGTATTTAGCAAGAGGTCAGAAGCACTGTTGGTGCTGCTGCTGTGAGTGATCTCTCCTTGTGTGACCAGGTCACACAGAGGCTCTCCGGCCACCGCAGTTGGTTTTTGTTTTAAGGTGTCCTGTTCCCCTGTAGCAGAGCACAGATTTATCTGCCCGGGGGCGGGGGGCTGGTCTCTAACGTTACTCAGTGCTGTTTGCATGTAAACACGGTTTGCTGATCCTCTGCAGGGAGTGTGACCTCCTGCTGCCGGCCAGCGGGAGACAGGGCGCCGGGTCAAGTTCGAGGACTGGGGGCGTGGGCTGGGCAAAGCCGAGGCCCTGGGCTGGGAGCCTTGGACTTGGAGGACAGGGCCCGCGGGGCCTGAGGCGGAACCTGAAGCTCACAGCTGTGAGGGTCACTCCTGCCATGGCCGAGGCCCAGGGATTCAGCTGGATAATCCCTCCAGGGCCACAGCCACGTCTATTTTGGTCGACTTGGACTCTGCAGGCCCCTTGGCCACGCCTGGCATTTCACATAACCAAGCTGGACAACACAGACAGCAGTGGCCTATCTGTGCCCGTGTGTTCTTGTCAGGCCACTCCTTCCTCGCTCACGGTCTGACCGTATGTTGAGCACCTACTGTGTGCCCAAGACTGAGATGCCCGAATTGAAAAACTGACACACTGTGCGCCCTCGCAGAGCTCCCTCCTCGTGTGGGCGATCCCTGGGAAGCACGAGAAGCCAGTTTAGATGTGGTCTCTGGCAAGAGCAGGGCAGACACACGAAGCCGTGTGCAGGGGAGGTGGCATCTGTGGGGAGAGGGTTTGTTCTGCCAAAGGGGACCCCGCAGGGCTGGTGTACCTGCAGGGGAGAGCTGGCCCCTGGAGGAGCTGAGGGAGGGGACGCCGGGCTGTGGGGGAGCGTTTGAAAGTGGGGGCTGACAGGACCCGCCCGAGGATGAACGGGGGACGTGAGAGACAGTGAGCTGTAGAGGGTGACCCAGGGATGCAGGCCGCCACTCTCTCCAGGGACACCTGGTTAGAATGCCCCGTGCACACCCTTCCCTTCTGCCGGGGACGGCGCCCCACAGAACGACAGGGCGTGCTGTGGCCCTGCCCCCGGGGGCTGTCAGCCGCGCTCTGCTCTTCTCTCCTGCACCTGGACACCACCGGGAAGAGTGGGGCGCGTGCTGAGGGCGAGGATGGATGGGACGAATCTCAGTGTGTTTGCTGCGCATCGTGCCCTGGATTCCGAATGGGAGGGAGACGGGGCGGACGCAGCTGCACAGACTCCTGGCTGTAAACACAGAGCGTCGGGCCCTACGGAGGTGAGGACATCCGCCTTGCTTCGGGGAGACGGGCCCCTTTTGCAGGGACCCTGTAGGCAGGCGTACGGTGAGGGTCAGGGTCAGGGTCAGGCTGGGAGGAAGATCTGTGTGCACACACAGACATCAACTCTTCAGCGTCACGTCTGTGAACACACTCCTGAGTGTCTTCCATTAGTGGGACGGGTATTTCTGGGCCTCAGAAGAAAGCTCTCTGTGATGAGTGCACCAGGAATAATTGTTGCCCCAGCCCCTGCTTGCTTTTCTCTTACCCGCACCAGGCTTGGGTGGAGTGGCCCAGTTCTCTTCCTGGGGCTGGCAGGAGCTGCGGCCAGCAGCTGGGACCGGCGGTCAAGGCCCGCCGAGGCCCCCAGGGAGCGTCTGTTCGCATCTCACTGGTCACTGCACGTCCGCCCTTCCTTCCATTTCTGCCCATTAACTGCCGAAGGGGGTCGTTTGTCTGTTTTATGAACGTGCGTGACATTGGGAATCGTTGCTGAGGACAACCCCATTCCCGTAGCCGCAGCCTGACCTGCACGTCCCCTGCCTGGGGCGGGGGGGCTGCGCCCGGGGACAGGGCCAGCTGGGGGCCCTCGGGTGGGCTGGGGCCAGCGCTGCTGTCCGCCCCGGCCCCCCCGCCCCGCAGTTCCCAGGGTGCCAGGCCCGGTCCTCTGTGTCTTCTCGGTGACACTGCGGGCTTTCTTTCGGATGTCAGCCCATCACAGCCCCGGGGCGCATTTGCATGAGAATCCGGGGGACCGTTAATTAGCAATGGCCTTGAGCGTGGCTCCTCAGGGCTTTCAAACGTCTCTCATGGATAAGCCAGTTCTGTTCAGCGGGGGCTCCCTTTCTCAGGGTGTGGTCCCAGTGCGTCCTCGTGGAGCACGCACGGGGTCCCTCCTCACACCTCTGCTGTCCCTTTGACTGGGCAGTGTGGCCAAAGGGCACCTCCCCGGGGTCAGCCTGGTCCCCACCAGCCCGGCTGGTCCCAGCTCTGCTCATAGTAGTACACCTCCCTCCTGTCTGTCCTGCTCTCTCCACTTCTAATGCAGCCCTTCTTCTGTTCACCCGGCCTGCAGCTCTGTCCAAACCCTCACAGCACTGCCCTGGCTGCTGGCTCCGTGGGCTGGTGCCTTGTCCTGGGCACCAAAAGGTTGTGGGTTCTATCCCCAGTCAGGGCACGCACCCAGGTGGCGGGTTTGATCTCTGGTTGGGGTGCGTACAGGAGGCAACGGATCGATGTTCCCGTCTCACATGGAAGCTTCTCTCTCTGTCTCCCTTTCTCTCTAAAATAAATAAACACACACACACACACACACACACACACACACACACACACACACACACTCAGGTGAGGATTTAAAACAAAAACTCTCATCACACTGTTGTCCTGTGGAGAAATAGAACATGGTTCGCCCGTCTGATGGCCCCCGGCCTCCTCCTGCTGCTCAGAGGGGGTGCTGTGACGGAGCCCACAGGGCGGGCGGGGCATCAGCAGCTGGGTCCAGTAGTGGTGCCTCAGTGCTGGTCGGCGGCCAAGAGACACCAGCACAGGCTGCGGGCAGCCGTGGGGCTTCTGGAGAAAGGTGCCAGCCTCCGCAAGAAGGCTGGGCCCCGTGGAGCTGGGCTGGTCCCCTGCAGCTGTCATGGCAGCAGACAGAAGTCACCCTGGCCAGCCTTTGCCCAAAAAACCCCCCAAAACCAAAAAACCCCACTGCCACCACCACACCACGAGGGGTGCAGGAATGAAGCCGATGGACTTAAGAGAGACGCATGAAAACAGCTAATGTTGCAGGTTTTACGTGTGAACCCACTGCAGGGGCCTCTCCCAGGGCCTGAAGGGCGGCGCCCTGAGGTGCTTGGCCAGTTCCGGGGACGTGGGCCGTCGCCCCTGAAGGACGCAGGGCCCAGCCGCTGGCCGCCCACCGCCCGGGGCAGGAGGAGCTCAGAGGCAGCTGGTGGTCCCTGCAACAGCACGCTGCGTCTGCACCCCCTGGGGTGCGCCCTCCTGTGGGCGGGCGATTGGAGAGGGCAGGGTTCACTGGAGTGCGGGTGGAGGGCCTTGCATCTCCGTGTTCGTCCGTCGAGGAGCCCTGCTTGTGTGGAGTGTCCTTGGGGTATCTCTGCGGCAAAGACAGAAATCTGTCCTCGGCAGTACGGGGGCTCGTCCCAGGTGGCGGCTAAAGTGATGTCATCATGAGACAGGCGTGCCGTGGGGCTGTTCTCGGATAGATGGGTTGCCTCCACTTCCTTCAGCTCTTTTTCCAGAGTTTTTGTTCTGTTCTTTCACTGGGACATGTTTCTTTGTCGCCTCATTTTGGCTGCCTCCCTGTGTGTGTTTCCACGTATTCGTAGAGCTGCTGTGTCTCCAGCTCTTGGCCTTAGGCAGTAGGTGTCCTGAGGGGCCCAGTGGCACAGCCTCCCTCGTCACCTGAGCCGGGTGCTCCAGAGCTGTCCCCTGGGTGAGCTGAATGCCTTCCCACTGACGCTGAGTCTGGTTGCTGATTGCACGTCCGGGGGCGGGTGTGACCTCCAGGCTGGCCATCTGTGAGGGCTGGCCGGGACTCCGGTGCGGGAGACATGGTGTGGGGGCCGTCCCTCAGCACGGGGTTCGATGTCACCGGTGCCTGCCCAGTGCACAGTTGGGGTGTGTCCCTGGTGGAGGTGGTTGGCTGTGAGCTGGTGTGGACTGGAGGTCTGTGGCTCCTGGGGTCTCGTGGGAGGGCCTCTGGTGCAGGGCCAGGTCAGCCGCTGTGTGTGTAGCCACCTGCTAGGATGTACAAAGCCATCTGTGTTTGCTGGCTGCCCGTCCGGGGCTCGGAGGCCCCTGGGAGGGGCGATGCTGTGAACCAAGGCCGGCTGCTGCGAGGCCCGGGGCTGCTTAGGCAAGGGCGCCCGGCACATGGAGGCCAGCTGCTGCTTGCTGGGGGATGGCGGACCTTCGATACATTTAAGGGAAGTGCGCAGGGAGGGCTGAGACTGCAGCTTGGGAGAAACAGCCCCGAGAGAGGTTCAGGCCTGGGGAAAAGCTGGGTGGGGCGGGGTGAGCAGGGCGGGCCAGGCTGATGGAGACCCAGCTTCGCTGCCTGTCCATGGTGTGCGTAGGGGAGGGCTCAGCAAAGCTTTGGTGGTCGCTGCCCACACTTCTGTCTGGGCGGAAGCTCCCGCCCCGCCTCTTACCCTGGTGCTGGACATTCGGCTCCTTCCCTGGTGCCTTCCAGTCTGCTGTCCCTTCCCTGGGGCTTTGCTTTGCTGTATGTGCTCGGGCCCTGTAAGAGGACTCCCTCTGTCTCACCTGGACCGAGTTCCCACTGACGTTCACACCCAGGTGCGGGGCCGACTCGTCTCCCCAGCTCTGCCCTCTTCATCCTGAATCTCAAACACAACAGGACAATGACAGGAGGTAGCATCGGGTGCCCAGCTCACGCCTGCCAGGGACGACTTCAGCTAGAGTTGTGGCCACCAGTGTCCTGAGACGAGGGGGCACTTTGCTCGGCTGACGGGTTCGAACAGGGCCAGGGTGACAAGCCACAGGCACACCTGTCTTCCACTGTAGAGACCTTCTCTGGGTGGGGAGCACGCGGACTAATGCACTGGATGCGGGCAGGTGTGCGTGCGAATCTGTTGTGTGTACAAGGACGCTTCAGGTCCGGAAAACATTTTCTTGTTGATCGCTTGCTGCCTCGTAGGCTGCCTTAGCCTGTGGGCCTTCCCTGCCCAAGTCCCTGCACACAGGGTCTGGTGGAAGTAACGCCGCCCCAAGTGTGGTTGGTAAGGTAATAATACGGGTGCCATAATTTATAGTTTGAATTTGAACATTTCACCGAACATGTCATAGGCTGTGCTTGAGTGCGATATCGTCATGTTATAGGATGACGTGCGTACCATTTTGTGATAAAAGATTTTGTAATAAACCAGGGGTGTTATTTGTGCTGGAGCCTATACTGCAGTAGGCTTCTTCTTTGACCTCGAGGCTGAGCCACTGCAGCAAAGTCCTAATCTTAGAGAATCCTATTAGAGAAGGAGGTGTCACCTCACAATGATGAGAAAGCATCACTGAGCCCACTATAATTCCACTGCAAAACCCACTCTGCTTTTTTTTAAAGCTTTTATTTGTTTATTTTTAGAGAGGGGAATGGAGAGAGGAACAGAGGGAGAGAAACATCAATGTGTGGTTGCCTCTTGTGCGCCCCCTACTGGGGACCTGGCCTGCAACCCACGCATGTGCCCTGACTGGGAATCGAACCAGCAACACTTTGGTTCACAGCCTGCACTCAATCCACTGAGCTACACAAGCCAAGGCCCATTCAGGTTTTGACGGCCAGTTTTGCGTCCTATTCCATGACCTCAGTGTTTAGGGGCCATGTGTCCCCACTGCCTTGTCTCTGGAGTGGAAATTCTAGCCATGCCCACAGGAGTAATTGATATAAACCTTCTCCTGCAAAGCGTTCCTTCGGCGAGGCTGTCTCCAGGTAGAATGAGCTCTGATGAGTCTCGAATGGCAAGTGTCTTCTAAGAACGCAACACATTACCTGCACTGAGAAGGCTAATTCCTGAGCTCTAAGGTTTTATTTGTAACCCCCAAAGTAAAAATAACCCAAGAAATGTATCCTTAATATTTCCAATGCCATTTGTTTGCAGAGCTTTTTTTTGTTTTGTTTCTCTCTTCTTTCTGATTAAGAAGTCTGAGCAGAAGACTCTACTTTTTTTTTTTTTTTCTGTTAGAGCAACAAGTGAGACCCCAGCCTCCAAGGAAGAGGAGGCTGGGTCTCTGGGGCTTCTTGCAACGGGTTCGGCGGGGCGATTGGGCCGAACTGTGGCAGGAGGGCGTCCGGCCCTGTAAAGAGTGCTTGCTGAATCTGGCTCCTTTGGGGGGTCCCCTTCCTCCATGCCCCTCCTCGTAGCAGACCTCTGCAGCAGTGTGCAGACAGAGGGTGAGCTGCTAAAATGCAAGCCTTAACCTGACCCTCCCCGGGGCTGACAAAGGAGGGCTTTGAGCTCCCCAGGGAAACAGCCGCTGCATTTTATCACACCGTGAAATTCATTTGCAGGGAACAGGCCCAGCCTCTGGCTGCTTAGCCATGCAGGCGGGCGGGTGGGCGGGCAGCAGTGATGGCAGGGAGGGAGGTGGGCCCCCGGGGAAAGACTAAGAAGCAGCAGGCACACAGCGGCCCTTTCCGCTGCTCTGATTGTGACGGGGTCTATAAAACTCCCAGGAGTCCTCGACCCGGGGCACCACCGCATTCTGCTGTCACAGCTCCGCTGTCTTCTCGGTGGGGACGTGAGGGAGAGGGGCACTGGGCTGTCATCTGTGCCCACAGGGGTCACCGCGTCGGCTCCCTGGCACACAGCAACGACAGCTGATCTGTACAAAATGTGAAAGGCAGGAGCTCCTCCCTGCGCAGGGAGGGGAACTGGCCTCCTACGGCCAGCCCGGAATCTGAAAATAGCTCGCAGCCTCTTTCAGGGGCCAGCAGAAGCCAGAGCGATGTGCTCCTTCCTGTCAGGTCTTTGCAGGAGAGTCAGCACTGCCCTGTTCGAAGCGAGTTACTGGGTGCAGTTCCTCACGTCCGGCCCAAACACCCAGGGACGCGTCTAGTGCGTTGGAGAAACAGCAGGAAAGCGTTCCTCGTGGACGCAGAGCCATCAGGAATGAGGCTGACCACGCTGGCTCTCGGGATGTGGCCCCAGTACCGGCCGTCACCACGGTCTCGCTGGCGTGTCACCCCTATGTCCTTCGACGGACGTGAGGGGTTTTCGGGGGCTCTCAGGAATTGCCATGGACTCAGCTGTCGGGCCTTCCTGGCTCCGGGGGAAGCTCCCTCGGCAGCCCCCCTGGGGCTGGTGGCCGCCGTCCTGGAACCAGAGAGCATTTTCACTCTGCGCCGCACCGGGTGGCTGCCCCACATCCAAGGAACCGGTTTTCTTTCTCCTGCATTTTCACTTTTTTGGCTCAGGAGGGAAACCGAGGAAGGAGTGGGTAAAGCTGCTGACAGACAGTGAGTGCAGAGTGAAGCCAGCCGTGTTGACTGAGCTGGGTGGTGAAAAGCAAGAGCCCAGAGAAGGCTTCTTGGGCTGCGACCTCCATGGGCTGTGTGGGGCGCGAGAGCTCCCCCCGGGGAAACGGAAACAAACCACGTGTGCGTTTTCTGCAGAGTGCACCAGGCTCTGCGGGACCCCGTGAACCCCTGGGGTCCCCACACACACCTGCGTGCACGTGCAAAGGCACCGAGCTTGCACTTGGGGCTGCTTCCCAAGGGTTGTCCAGGGCTTCAGGGCTTAGCTGATGAGCACAGAATTCCGCTGCACCCAGCACGCTCCGTGTCCATCCGTTCGGGGCGAAAGGACCCCAGGGCACTACGAAGTGTCCCTGAGACATTGCGCAAGCTCCGAGGTTGAGTCCGAGGCCGCGTTGCTTCCTGGGAAATAGGGTGCCGCACCCATCACTCACGCACGTCCCGCAGCCCCGTTCTCCTCCTCCGCGCCCGGGGAGGTGCACGCAGGAATTTCGGGCAGACGTACCACGCGAGGCCCAGATGAATGGCTCGTTCGAGGAGGCGCTGATGCATGAGCAGGGCGTCATCGCCGACAGAGCCGGGTGGTTTGAGCGGGCCAGGCAGACAGCAGACCTCAAAGCCCTGCAGGGTGGGGCCGAGGCCCTTCCAGGAGCACGCCGTGCGTCCTTGGGCTTGGGGCGCCTGCCCAACCACCCAGGAGGCGGTGAAGCTGTCACTGCGACAATAAGCCCTGGCTCCGATGAGGATTATTTGTCTCTTTGTAACGACTGGCTTCCCTCTTCGGGACCTCTCTCAGGGCTTGCCGCCATCAGACGAGTAGATTTAGTCTCTGGGAACAGTAAGTAAACAGCGGATGTGCGCCTGTGGCCGACAGAAACCATCTTGTTATCAAGACGACAGGCGGAGAAGGAGGCCTGAGGTCTCAGACAGGGGCTGACAGCGAACCGCAAGGCCTTCTGGGACGGGCCTTCGTGTCCCGCAGAGGCAACGGGGCCACGGGGGACGGCAGCAGAAGGAGCAGCAGGCCACCCAGCTGGCCGGTACGGTGCACGTGGTCCCCCAGCTCTGCGGACGACAGGATTTCTCAGGAAGCCAGCCTGCGTTGCTAAGAAAATGGGCCGGGGAAAGAAGCACATTCTGAGACAAGGCTCAGCACAAGGCCCACACAAGCGTTCCAGCGGACCATGAAATGAGGGGACTCCTAATCTCCATTCAGCGTGCAGTGTGGCAAGGTGTTCTTTAACCTGGGGGCTCGGTGGTGTCGGGAGCCCGCTGGGCCGGGCGGCCGGCGGGCCCCGCTGAGCTATGCAAACTCCGCTCTTGGGACAGTGCGGGGTTCCGAGGACTCACAATAGTTCGCTGCTAAAACCTGACCCGCGGCTCTGACAGCTTTGTTGAGCTGTTTCGGTTCCCTGGGGGTCCCCCAGGGGTTGATCTGACAGTCTGCCAAAGCTCACATGCCTGCAACCAAACGAGAGTAAAATGTGGTGCGGGTGTGTGTGTGTGTGTGTGTGTGTGTGTTACACTTTCTGGGTTTCAGATGGCACAGAGAGATAACGTTTCTCCAGCCACGGCTGGCTTTTTGGAGCACTCGGATGGCAGACACAGGGTTTATTTTCCCTGAGGAAGGGCGGTGTTGCTATCGGTTCTTAAGGGTTCACGGTAGGATGTGAGCGGCTTCTCGTGAGCAAAGCCATCCTTCCGGAGCGGTTGTGAACACATACTCATAGGCAGAAGCCCATTCACCAGACGGGCAGCCAGGCTGTGTCCTCGCTCTACGTCTGCACTTGGGCGGGGCTGCCGATGGGGCTGGAGGCTAGTCACCATTCAGGACGTGTTATTGAGAGCCTTCTACCTGTGCAAGGAGCAGGGCAGACTCACGTCCTATTTTCGGGGGTGGGGATGACGTGCTGCTTTGATGTTGTCAAAACAGTGTATTGGGTGCAAAGGAGGGAGGGAATGCGGGTCCCAGGGGTGGGGGGTTGCGTGACCTCTGTTTAACAGTGAGCGCCCAGGACAGGGAGGCGGGGTATTTGGGGCGGTGACACCGCCACGGGGGATTCACCGGGGACATCTGGGCGGTCCGGGTGCCAAACCGTGGCACTCCTGAGCCGTGCCCACCTGCCTGCTCACCATACCTACTGGACACAGCTTTACGAGGCCTGGCAGAGTCTCGTTGACCTGCTCTGTGGACGGACCCACCATCCACGCCGTGTGAGGGTGCACGTCGGCGCACTAGTCCCCGAGCCTCCTTGTCTCCTCGCTAGCCTGTCGGCAGCAGCTCCCCAACGCTTTCTCAACTTCCACCCGTTGGTTCGTCCCCACGGTCGCTTGGCGATGATGCCCGCTGGACGAAAGCTGTGCTTTGAGGCGATTTTCAGATTGCTTTGTGTGTGTTTCATTTGTAACTTGGTTTCAAGCCCTTCAGAAGCGTTCGAGGACCGTGTGTAGAACTTGCAGACGACTTGGGACTTCGTTGGGGTGGAGCCAGCTTCCCGTCACGGACGAGGGATGACTTCTGGCGGCCCCAAGTGCTCCGCTCTGGGTCCCTGTCCCCTTCCTTTGTGAAGCAGATGGTGTGTCCCACTGGCTCTCCTTTTCCACTTGCCGACCCTAATCCGCTCTGGGTCTCTCTTTCCAGTACACTCATATGAAGTGTATACATTTAGTTCTATGTCAACATAATATAATAACAATGTAGTAGATAGATATAAAGCAATAACATATTAACAATGTAACTATAATGACAATTGTATGTAAGCATATACATATAATTATATGTAACAATTGAAATAACAGCAACTCTAACAACAATTATATGTGCTTATACATAATTGTGATATAGTATATTGTTGTGACATACTCATAAAGGTTTATTTTACTTATTTTTTACAGAATTTATTGGTTTCTTTTTAGTGGGAGAGGAGGGAGAGAAACATCGATGTGAGAGAGACACATCTATCGGCTGCCTCTCACTCGCGCCCCGACTGGGGAAAGAAACGGCCACCCGCGGGTGTGCCCTGACCGGGGACCGAACCCGTGATCTTTGGCTTGGTGGGATGATGCCCAGCCACAGAGTAATGCTGTCCGTTCAGGGGTCATTGCTGATTGTCCCCCCACCATTCACAGTCAAGTGGCAGACATCCGGACTCCTCACCCGTCAGTGCTCCGGCACGCCTCTCTGCTGTGCCGCGACACACCGGCACGGCACTGGAGCGATGCTGTGGTCGCCTGCGTAGTCTACACGGAAACCTCTGGGGTGTCGGGTCGTCCGACGCCGGGTGTGGTCCATCGCTGCGCTGCGCGTGGGACCGGGGCACACCTGCCATCTGCTCTGGTCTGGGGGCACTGCCCAGTCTCTCTCTGCCTCACGCGGCATCGGTCCTTCCCAGAGTGGAGGCTTCTGCCTGTGGCGCCAGCGCCTCATGCGGATCGGGGCGCTGCTTTGTCGTAGCTCGGTTCCGGTTCTGCCCGGGGCCTCCCATGGGGGGCACTGGGGTGGGCATTTCCGTTCCCGGAGATGTGCTCACCGTCATTGCGTGGGGTGGTCCCCGCCGGGTCTCCCCACCGTGCAGCCGTCAGCTCCCCTGTGTGGTTCACATCTGGTGAGCCCGAGATGCCGCCCTGCAGCCCTGCTGGAAACCTCAGTGCCACGCTCAGTGCCACAGCCGACACCTGGTCGGTCGCCCAGGGCGCGCGCCTCGTGTGCTGTGCAGCAGCACTCCATGGCTATTCCTAGGGAGCCGAGGACGTGCCCCGTGGTGTGTGTTACGAGAGAAAGAATCAGGCTTAGACTATGGTTCTCTGCCATGGCCAGGCGGCTCAGTTAGTCAGAGCCCTGCCCCACAGACCGAAAGGTTGGGGGTTCGATTCCTGGTCAGGGCACACACCTCAGATGCAGGTCCCGTCCCCGGTTGGGGTGCAGAGAGGAGGCAGCCAATCGACGGTTCTCTCTCACATTCACGTTTTTCAATAAAAACTGCCTTCTTCACTGGTTTCCATTTTAATTGTTTTTTTTTTTTTTTTATTTCTAACAAAGATTTCGAAGAACCTGTAAAACCTTTAGCTCTGGTTCCGTTTGTGGCAACATCACACATCTCTGGGCCGCTGTCACACATGTGCCGTCTCCGACAGGAGTTGGGGCCGGCAGCTCTTGCTCTGAGGTGGTCAGTGGCTCCTCATCGAATTCCGAGGGCCGTCTCCTCACCTGGGCATTTGCTGTGTTCGCCCTGTCCCTGTGCTTTCACAGCGCGCTCCCCACGGCCCCAAGTGCCTACAATGTCGCCCAGGCCCCAGTTGTAGCTGCAGTTCCCGTCCAAGTTCTAACCGCCCTTCTGAGCTAAGTCACGAATCCCCGGTTCTCGGACATTCTCTCCAGTGACCCCGTGCGGAAACACACATCACATCCTTGTTTCTCACGGGGCTCTTTCTCCCCGCCTTATTTTATGCTTCATTGCTGGAGACCTACTTACTGAGATACATCTCTCCCGGGGAGGTGATCAACCACCTTGGCAGAACGCATCTCCCCCTGGCCCCCCTGTGTTGGTGACTGAGGCAGGACTTTGCACGTCAGAAATACCAGCTCATATTTGTCGGTTTGGCCAAGGTTAATTTCAACAGGCTGCCATATATGAAATGCCGGCTGCCTTGGTTCAGGGCGGTTTCTATTCTCGTCACAAAATGCAATTTTGGTTCCAGGTCCTTGAATAGTGGACATAGGTCAACACTGGAATTTGGAGGGAGCCTAAATTTTGGCCTCAGAATTTATTCTGATTACTCTTTAGGGGATGTGACTTTTGTGCTGTTGTTTTATGAAAGTGTGGAGGCTTGTCTCGATGGTAGCTCAGCTAAGCAGTTACCAATCATTTCTTTCTCTGTTCATCCTTTGCCTCGTGGAATTTCACGGCTGGGATGCAGAATATCAGTCTCATCGGTCGTGATGACCTGAATACCTGGAATCCACAGCACCTGGGAATTCCGGGACTGAGCCCTCTCTGGGATCATGCTAGTTAGTAATCTCGTAGATTGGCAAAGCCCTTTTTGGCTTCCGAATCCCCTTCACATGCTCCACCTCACTAAGCCCTCGTAGGCTTGTGGCAGAAATAGGGCAGGGCTTTGTCATGAAGATGAATCCGGTGGCGGGGCCAAAGCACGGCCCAGTCCGACTCCCGCAGGCTCACTGGAGCCGCTGGCTTTGTGTCCCCGGCCTCCCTGAGTGGCCGCTTGCTGTCCCCGACAAGGAAGCGCAGCACTGCCTGGCTGGGCGCAGCCCTGTGGGTTTGCTCTGAGGGTCCTCGCGCACGTCCCTCTGAAGGTTCTCTGCCTGTCCGCACTGCTTCCAGCTCTCTGCCCCCCGCCCCCGTTCGGTGATGTTTTACCAACTTAGCACGAATGATGACACGTCCCATTCGAATCTGCTAACAGGCTGAGTGATCTGCCCCGTTGGGGGCTAGACACACGGCAGCTAGCGCGCGAATCCACGGCTTTCCGTTCGTGTACTGTGAACTAGCTAGCACTCTCCCACCATGCCCATGAGGGCTCCTCAGGGTCTGTTGTCCCCTTCACACGCTCAATCCCATTTGCCCCGTGAAGGACCACCAGACGGCGAGCAGACACGGTCCCTCCTACAAGGAAGGAGTCTGCAGTCAGTCGGAGGGAGTGTGGCTTCCACGGCCCGCAGGGACTTCACACACTGGGCGTGAAGAAAGTGAGACAGCTCTGGGGGGAACTGGGAGTGATGGCCCGTGGCTGCAGAGGAGAGAGCCATGCGTGCTGTGTGGGCAGAAACAGATGGTGTGAGCAGCTGTGCAGCTGGGTGGAGGGGCAGACCAGGTGCCGTGAATGCAGAAACAGGAGGGTGGGCCAGCGGTACGAGGGTGTTGCTTCGGGGAACAGACACGAGACCCGCTTCGTGGAGGCAGTCCGCGTGAGGCAGAGGAATTCGGTTAGGCTAGACCTGCTTGTCGCCCAGATGTGGTCCATGGAAACCCATCTGCTTTGGGCCTGATGTGATAATTATTGGCTGATTTTACCAGGGAACTCGCACTATCAAACCCGTGCCTGAGAAGGAGGAAAGCAGCCAAAGCAGACAAAATCGCTCCACGATCGGAGGCCACAGCCGAGTGGCCTTTCCTGGTCTTCCTTGAGGACGTGGTTTTCTCAAGCCCGACCCTGTTATTATGAGCAATGCACTGCATGTCCGTTGTGCTTTATCCACCAATTCTCAACCTCAGCACCACAAACACTGGCAGCTAGGGAGTTTGGCACCGGGGGCAGGAGGCAGCTCAACCCTGGGCATCGAGGGATGTGTAAGCAGCATCCCTGACCCCTACCTGCAAGAAGCCGGCTCATCTCTCCTTATTTATCACACGTCAGAGCATCTCCACTCCTTGCATGACGTCCACTGAGCACATCTGTCCATTCAGAGCCACCAGGTAGTTCAAATAATTCACCTACCCTCTTACACTGTCCAGAAGCACAATACACAGACACCCACACAGGGTGTGTAACACACTTAAACACTGCGAGGTTTACGTGACATCCACGTCCCTGGCCATGGTTTAAGGTTCGGAGCGCCGGGCAGTTCCGGCGACGACCAGAGGTCACTCCCGTGTGCCGTTCTTCCCGTTGCTGAACGCAACCCCACCCCCCTGCCTGTTCGAGTTTGCTCGGGCCCTGGAAGCATCTGAGTGTGCCAACCCTAGGTACACGGCACACGCTGGTGTCAGTGTGTCTGTGAGTGCAGCCCACAGGTGTTTAATCAGTGGCGGCTGGGTGCGGCGAAGGCGGCTGGGAAAGTCCCAAGGACCGAGTGCTCTCGTGCCTGAATATCGTATGAGCGGCTTTCACTACTGTGCCTTTAAAAATGGAAGCTTAGTATAAAGTGATCATCGAAGCAGGCGATACTGTCAGTTTTTGTCTACGTGAAGTCAATAACTGGCATCTGTTTTCCAAATGACAATTTATGTGAGTGGCTCTCTCAACCCGAGGTTTTAAAAAATTCATCTGAATTTCGAAGTTTTTCTTCATCACGTTTGAAGCAGGAAGTTGGGAGGAAATGGTTTGACACAGTGGATCATTCCAAAACCTGAAAGCCCAAAACACTTGCTGGTATCGCCCTGCCTGCGTGGCTCAGTTGGTTGGAGCATTGTCCCACGCACACCAAAAGGTCGTGAGTTCGATCCCCGGTCAGGGCACATCACCAGGTTGCAGGTTTGATCCCTGGTCCAGGTGAGTTTGTGAGGCAACCGATCAATACTTCTCCCTTCCATTGATGTTTCTCTCTGTCTCTCTTTCTCCCTGTTTTTCTCTAAAATCAACAAACATATCCTCAGGTGAGGATTTAAAAACTACATAAAAATAAAGCACTTCCTAGTACAACCTTTCGTTACTGTTCTTTCTTGTAGTTTGTGGCGGTAGATGACTCGGACACAGACGGCCACAATACATCGTAAATTCCAATGCGATTGTCTCTGGTCGCACTATTTCTCTCATGCTCCCTTCTGTTATGGAAGAGAGGTTTCCAGCTGTCTCTTTTGGCAAAACATTTTTTTTTTAAAAAAATTACTACAGTTACTCGGAGGAACAGGGAGCATTTTCTTCTTGTCTGATGGGAGAGAGAAATGGCTGTCCTTGTGTTTTCCCCTTTGGCGTTTGTCAGAACCATTTCCCTAGCCAGCAGCGCTGTAAAGAAATGGAATTTTGGCACCGGGGGCAGGAGGCAGCTCAACCCTGGGCATCGAGGGATGTGTAAGCAGCATCCCTGACCCCTACCTGCAAGAAGCCGGCTCATCTTCTTGCAGGATAAACTTAGCAAGTTTATCCTGCAAAACATACTCAGCTGTCTACACTTGGCTATCCTTGACAGGCGGTTTTCACAGAGCACCATTGAAGGAAAACTTTGTACCGTCATTCCTTACATTTAGAGATGAGGCTTAGACACCGCTGATGAGTAGTTATCGGAAGTGAGGCAAGCAAGCAGTTGAAAGGGGGCTGCGAATAATTTGCATCTACCAGTGCTCAGTTTGGAACACAGCTTGTGGACGAACCCGGCAGGTACGTTATGTATTGCCTCCATCAGCGGTTCAGAAACATGCCCGGTTTTGTAAGGGATACTTGTTCTGAAGAAGGTATGTGCTCTACACGCTGTCAGGAGTGTGGGCGGTCAGCTGCCGTGGTGGAGATCCTGAAGGTCCGGCCTTTTCCGTGCACGGGTGTGTGTAGATGTGAAAATGTAACCTTCTGCACGGGTACCGGTGTGTTTTCATCACTGACACTTTCAGTGCGGACTGAAAACTGGAATGACGTGATTACTGGGAGGCATGCTAAGCTGCCCTGCACTGAGCAGCTTTGATATAGACTAAGTGTGCACTGCGTCTTTCCAGGATGGAGTGCCAGCCTTACCTTGCGAGTATCTGCACCCATGTCTAGGAAGCACCCCCAGCTCTTGAGAAGCAGTCTCCATGCATTGAAGCTCACTTCTCTAGTGGAACAGAACCGCAGGGTGTCTTAGAACATGCCCCTGTTCACTCCAAACGGTCTGGAGGAGGAACTGGGTCAGGCACGCTTATCAAGCGCCACTGAACTTCAGGGTCTAGGAGCCAGTGTCTCCATGTCCTCAGGAGAGCTCTGAGGATAAGGCATCAGCATGCTTCAGGTGACACTGGGCGAGTTCAGGGTGCTATGGCCGTACACAAGGCATTGACAGATTTCTACAAAAAAAAAAGGGCGGGGGGGAACTCTTTAGGGAACTCATAAAATAGGTCTGGTGGACACGTGTTTAAACTCTTTCACTGCTAATAGAAAAATGGTATTCTTTTTGGATTGTCCTTTTGGTGAAAAGTTGCACATTTGTTTTGGAACATGCTTGAGAGAGGGGAACATCAATAAATGTGGCTTAAGCTCGGATAGCACTTGGAATAGTCTCAGTGATGAGCTCTAGTTTTTAAAAAATTCAATTAACTAAAAAGGAATTGCTCATATGCAGTATTAAAGAATATGCAATCTAAAATATTCTCATAGGACATAGTTTGTTTCTTAGTGAAACTTTTATGAAACAAAAAAGAGATGCTACAGACTCTGTGTTCATCAAATTAATTTTTTTCCCTAGTTTTAGTGGGATGTAATTGACATTTAACATTGTAGGAGTGATGATTCTATACACATACATACTGTAAAAGATTTAAGATACATACTGGAAAAGATTTCCTTTTCAAGTTTAGTAATGATCAGAGTTTCTAGGAGGACTTGCTAAAAGATTTATGGGCCTTGCCGTGGCTGGTGTGGCTCAGTGGATTGAGCACTGGCCTGCGAACCAAAGGGTCCCTGGTTCGATTCCCAGTCAGGACACATGCCTGGGTTGCAGGCCAGGTCCCCAGTAGGAGGCATGTGAGAGGCAACCACACACTGATGTTTCTGTCCTTCTCTTTCTCCCTCACTTCTCCTCTCTCTAAAAATAAATAAATAAAGTCTTTAACAAAAGAAGATTTCTGGGTCCCGATCTCAGGGATCCTGACTCTGTACGGCCAGAAGCAGGCCACACATCGGCATTTCTCGTGACCTCCAGGGGAATGCCCCTGTTACTGGCCATCCATCACACCTGCAGGAGCATGGCCGTAATGGATGGGCCGTGATACAGGTGTGGTGGTTTGTTTTCAGGTATTCATTTTAACTAAAAATGGCAAGAGATATTTGAAAATTAAGTCTTATCCTAGATTTCCCAGTTTACTGTTACACTACATCTTTATTTTAAAACAGGGAGGTTCTTCGAAAGTAGACGGACAAAGTCATATCAGTGTGTATCCTGAATTCTACATTGGATCTGTCTGCAGTTTCACGGGGCATGGGGTCCTCATGGAGAAATTGACCAAGAGGGAACTAGAAAGCATGTGGATTGGATAGTGACGAGCTCACGGGTGCCATACTGGGCCAATGTTTAATGACCGACATTGAACTAGACGTGACTATTGATTTTACCAACTTGAACTTGCGTTAAAGGACAATCTTGAAAATCAAATCTCCATTCATATGAATGCAACATTTTCATTTCCAGTCTGAGGCCTACGTGCTATCTCCTGTTTATTGCTATCTATTTTTATTTTGTTCTATTTACATAATATACTACAGATAGGAATAAGCTATATACTGTAAGTGTACTTATATATACTTTATTGTTTCAATGACACTATTTGTTATTACAATTGTTATTGAACAGTGGATCTTATGTATTATCTCTTGTGAAAATGCATAGGTCAACACTAATGCATATACCCAAACTTTCGTCTGCAAGTCACGCCAGATTTATCCAATATATTTTAATAGTGTAATTAAACTGGGTGAATGTTAATACTGGTTGATTTACTGAGCTGACGACATAAGTTAACAACAGTGTGTGTGTAGAGATACATATGTATATGTGTGTGTATATACAATGTATCTTCACTCAGTTACTCACAGGCGGGCATACAAAACAGCATCTCTATGTTGCCAAGAGCAAACCAAGTTAGACTTAGAGTTTGTCAGAAAAGCAAAGTCCTGTGTGACGACCACCTTTAAGAAGTATTTCTGATGCACCCTGTTGAGCCTGAGAGAGGCCGTCATGCGCTGTCCTCTGGGTCCCCTCCCCTCTGTGCGACTCTTCAGCTGTCGCACATTTCTGCACCTGCCCTGCCGCCAGCGAAGTGGCTGCCCTGCACCCCGGGAGCAGAGCTGAGCCGAGCCCCGCCCGTGCCGCGGAGGAGGGGGCACTCCGAAGGGAGGGCACAGGGGGCTCTTGCCTCTCGGCAGGTCTCTCATGCCCGCTGTCTTACTCACCTTTGCTGTCCTCCCGCAGTGCCTGGAGCCCTGCAAGGAGTCCTGGGACCCGCGGAAGGAGGCGTGCCAGAGCTTCTGCGAGGTAAGCAGCGCCGGGCGCCCCGTGTCCCTACGCGCGGCTGCCGGGGCGCAGTGGGGCTGAAGCGCTTCTGCCGCCTCCGCGTTTCCTGGGTGTGTGTGTGGTGTGTGTGTGGTGTGTGTGAATGCACATGCAGAGGGAAGCAATGCTTGGGCCTTCTGTGGCCTCCGTGGCTGTTCAAACAGACACAGAGAAGCCTATCACCTCGGTTGCGAGCACGGCACCCGCCCGTGCCACGAACACGCAGATGCACACAGGGAGGTGACCACACCAGGGCGTCACTCCGAGGGGCTCACTCAGGGCCGGCGTACTGCAGACAGCAAAGGAGAAGAAGTGCATCAGGCCCCTGGACACATTCGATAGAGCAGAGGCTCACAGGTAAAAAACAGCACTGATGAACTGAGGGCAGAGACAGGGGAGTGAGGCCGTCCCATTGTTGTCCATGGTCGGTAAAGCACACTCCGGTAAGAAGAGAATGCTTTGTATTCTATTCTGTTTTTAAGGGTTTTTTAAATTTATTGATCACAGGGACAGAGAGAGAGAGGAGAGAGTGATTTGTTGTTCCACTCATGGATGCACGCATTCATTGGTTGATTCTTGTATGTGCCCTGACTGGGGATTGAACCCACGGCCTTGGTGTATCAGAACAATGCTCTAGCCAATGGAGCTACCCAGCCAGGGCTGTGTTCTAGTCTGTACACAAACCGTGCATCTACGTGAACTAACAAACACCATTGCAGAGTCTTAAGGACCAAGAAGGGCTGTGGTGTTTCATTTATAAATCCATTATTGTTACCTACATCAGTGACCGTGGTTACTTATATCAGTGACTGTGGTTATTTATATCAGTGACAGTGGTTACTTATATCAGTGACCGTGGGTTGATACCATATGTCCGGTCCCTGAGAAGGGAGCTGTCATGGAGGGCCATTTGAAACCTTTCTACCTGGAAATCCCAAAGGAGATGGCCGCTCTCTCTGCAGTCACCGTGAAGTCGTCCGGACCCCGTCTGGTGTGTGACAATGGGACTCGTGTACAAAGTGTGACCTGCTCTGGCAGGCAGCGTGAACTGCACCTTGAAGCACACGGGGAACGCAGAGCCCAGCTCATGTGAGCGACTTTGCGAAGAGACATCCGTGCAATGCTCAATGAGCTCCCGTATCCATGTTCAGTAGTGTGGTTCTTTGATCGCTCTTATGTCTCTGTGGGTGTTCTTCGTTGGTTGGCTTCTCTTTTGTCTTGAGGTATGTGTCTGACCATCCTGTTGAAATGAATGGAACCCTGAAAAATCCGATCCCTGTTGAAGCATTTTTAGGACGCGCCATTCACCGAGACAGACCTAATAGGATCAGCCATCGCCTTGTGGATTAAGAATGCGTGCAAGGTCCATGTGGCTGTGAAGCTGAGCTTGCCCGTGGTAATGGTAGTGCTTGGGTGTTGGTGGAGAGTGAGTGCCTCTTTTATCCAAATTTCCCTTTTAACTCAGGGTTTATGGCTGTCGTGGCATGGAAAGGCTTCAAGGAATGCTCATGAAGTTTTATAGTTGTTAGGAGATTTCCTTCACCAGTCATCTTACAGAGGAAATATCCTCATTCTATCCCATTTTATGTCCCTATATCAAATTTTAAAGTTTTGGAGAATATAGTTCCTGAATATATCAAGAGCATCAAAGGACTTTGTAAGGTTGTCCGATAATTTATGGACCAGGTAGAAAAATGGTCTCGATGGAATGCAGGCTTTTCTTTTTTCTTTCTTTCATAGTGAGGCTCAATTTTCACTGAATTTTTATGCACCACCAAGGAGGATAGTATTCTAGGAGACTCAGCTGGGGGGCGATGGATGAGTTTTGGAAATTTATGAGCTGCTGAGACGGAATGGTTGAAGAGCTGTCTTGTCTGAGAGCAGTTTGGGGCATGTTGTGCCCCAGTACTGCCACATTTGAGTGGGAAACAAAGATGCCCCTCAGTCATAGTGCACATGAGGTGAGCGGGAGCTGTTTTGATCGAGGCCGCCACGCCGGGGTTCCGTGACCGGTCCGTGGGACCTGCACCTCGAGGGTCCTGGAGAAGTTTGTAGTGTGGACGTGACTAGCAGCCCGTGTCGGACGGCTTCTGTGGAGCTACTGGACTCCACACGTGAACTCTGAGGGAGGAGCTGCAAACTGAATGCACACGGCTCTTTCTAGAAGGCTCAGTTCCCTCTGGAAGCTCGCCCGAGTGGGACAGCAGGCAGGGAAGGGCTGTGGTCAGGGGCTCCCACTCTGAGGAAGTGATGTTTGCGTCCTTCTTTCCTGGGACCCCTTGTCTGCCACAGGTGCAGAGAATCTCGTCTGCAGTGTGAGGGGGGCGCTGCATTGCGTAAAAAGCCCAGATTTCTGGGAATGAGTCCATTTCAGTGCACAGGTGGGGGGGCTCTTGCTTCTGCAGAGGCAACACAGGATCCAAATAGCTCTGTTTGGGCACAGATCGCTGAGATTTGGCTAAAACGCAGCTTCAGACTCAGTCGGCATGGGCGTGCATCTGCATGTCCAAAGGGGACATGTGGGTGCTACAGGGCCGACGACCACCCTTGACACAGCAGTCTCTGGGTGTGCCCCTTTGGCATTGGGGTTCCCCATTGGGCCCTCACTTTCAGTTGCCTACTAATTCTGTGGAGTCCTTGCGCTTTCTTCCGTGATACTCGGAAGACAGAAAATATGCAATTCTGATAATGATGGAAAATAAAGAGATGGAAATGGGTCTCAGAAGTGAGCGTTGGCCCCAGCCACTGTGGCTCACTGGGTTGGGCATCGTCCTGCAGAGTGGAAGGTCGCCGGTTCAATTCCCACTCACGGCACATTCCTGGGTTGTGGGTTCAGTCCCCACTCGGGGTACATACAGGAGGCCACAGATGAATGTTTCTCTCTCATTGTGATGTTTCCCCCTCTTTCTCCCTCAATTCCCCCTCCTTCTCATAAAAAAAAAAAAGGTCTACAATTTGCCTGGGAACCCAGCTAACTGTAATCACATCTAATAAATTAGTATGTGTCACTGAGTTTCCAAGCACATTATAATTGCATTTCCAAGCATAAATTGGGAGCATTTGCACTGAGAATGCTTTTTCCAATTTCATGCATACTTAGCATTTAGATGCCGCCTTTGAATGGGTCCAGCTGGTGATTTTGATTTATTTAAAATAGTATCATGTGTTTATTTTTGTAGGTGTTATACATACAGACTTAAAACCTTTGGTACAATAAACAACACGGGAGAGTAAAAGCCAACCATCCCTTCCAATTCTGGACCCAGAACAGCCACAGGTGCCTGAGCATGAGAGTTCCCATAGCAACCTACGACTGCCGTGCTTAGAAGTTCCACTTCAAAGGTGGGCCCTCGGCCGCCGTCCCGAAAGTTAGATTTCGGGAGGATCCCAACATTCTTTACACTGTGTTTGCTGAGCATCTGCTGTTCTCCTGGGAGTCTGGCATTTGGGAGGCAGAAGGTCCGTCTCTGAGCAGCCCCCGGTAGCAACTCTGCCCATTGTGTGTCTACGGAGCCTCTTGGTTGATGGCATCTCCCAAGGGTCACCCCAGCTTGTGGCTGGAAGAACCCAGCACACCTCAGGGGCTCCCGGGCACTGACTCTCAGAGGCTGCCGGGGTTCCCCCTGGACGTCTCCCCACACTCGTTTCCCCTCCTGATTGTTCTTGGCACCCTTGTGCTGCAGGAAATGACAGCCATGAACACAGTTACCTGTTCGGTGCTGTGAGACCTGCTAGGAAATTAGTGAACAGGGGGACATTCTTGGGGACCCCAGGGTACTTGCCTTTCTGCAAACATTTCTCTACGCAAGCTGGGTTTAATCGTGCTGGAAGTTTAGCACCACAGGAATATCACAGAAGAAAGAGAAACCCCCAAGTTTTAGGGGGAGAAGGTCATGGGGAATATTTTGAGGTTGAAATGATTATGTTTGAAATTTCATATTTGTTTTATTATTATACTCATGTCCTAAAATTAAGTTCAAAGTCAGTCCTTCCCATGTGTTTCTTCCACCACTCCTTCTGCCTACTGATGTCTCTAAAATTATTTAATTTTTAGTTTCGAGACATCAAATTCTCTTCCTTAACGTAGTTCCTACCTTATTCAATTTCAGCTTTTTATCTATGTGCATGATAATGCGATTCATAATTTATGCCATTTTCTTTGTGCTTGGCTTTTGAGATTTGATCATATCTTTGTTTTTGAAAAGGAGTTCAAAATATCATTTTCTTTGAAATTGTCTGTGACAAACTTTGTGACAAACAAAATTGTCTGTGACAAACATTCCACGTGAATGTCACAGAATTTTTTTTTCTCATAGAAGCATATGTGTGTGGGGGCTCCACCTGCAGGGCCCCCCTGGCCGCCATGGATGAGAATAAGTCTACCAAGACATGATCTGCTTGGGGAGGAGAGGTGGCCGATCTCTCAAAGGAGAAAGGCCAGGAGCCTTTTCCTCAGTGGGCTTTTATTGGGTTCAGTTTGCACAGGAATACAGGTAAAGCTCATCCATCATTGTCAGGCAGTAAAGATCAAACGATAGGTAACATACAAAGGACTCTGAGGGCTTATTGTGAGTCGGGGGTCAGATAGCTAAAGGGCCATAAAACTTTGGGGAACAAACTCACTTCAGGCTTGGACCCTTATCATTTAAATTGAGGGTATCAGCAAAGCAGGTTTCACAGGATTTTAGGCATTCTTTCTTAGGCCTGATCACCCCCCTGGGGAACCACCTGTTCCTACCCAGGGCTGCACCTCCCTCTGTCATTGTTTCAGGCTTAAGTCAGGCAAGGGAAGTAAGGCAGCCAAGAGATTAGGAGACTTCTTGCAGATAGAAGGAGGACTGAGGCTATGTTAAAGCCAAGGGGCGAGGGTCCATCACCCCCTTTTTCTATAGTCGCCCAAGTCCTTCCCTGAGGGCCCCTTTGTGACCGTGCCTGTCTTAGGTTGTCCCCCATCTTGGGGAATCTTACCCATCATCGGCTAAGCAATTATTTGCTGGGGCCAAGCAGGGTGAAGAGAAAGGGGGCAGAGGCAGCGCCCCTGCCAGGGAGATGAGCTTTGTCTCCTTAGTGGCTTATGGTCCCAATGTCTCCTTATTCAGCCTTAGCCTTGGGGGGTTATAGCTTCTGAAACCAGGCAGGGTGTTCCCCCCATATATTTCCTTTATTTTCATTGGATACTTAATATGGTATTGGCCCATCTATTCTTGCTTTCTGTTTATCTCTGGATTGTGCTGTTGCATGGTGGTGCAAGAAACACTCGTGAGCTCTTCTATTCTCTGAGTCTTTATGTGTTTGAGGATATTTCTATCGAACATATATTTCAACAACCACTTCTCTGCTTTTCACATATATGTACTCTGTATATGTTAGTATATATTATATTTATATACACCATGTATTTTCTCTGTCTTTGTCTTCAAGATTATTTCTGTCACCTATTTTTGAAGAACACCTTGGCTGATTTTCTATATTTATACATGTTCTTCATTTTTCTTCTTATTATATAGCCATTGCTCTATTGGCTTCACACATTAAATTTTGTAGAGAGAAACAAATTTGGAGGAAACCGTATATATTCTCAGTCATAATCAACTTGACATTCCTACTTGGATGCCTAAAAAATCATATTTATGTCCTTGAAGATGCATAGCATAAGCTCTATTTTAGTGTTTCTTGTTTTTATCAGCATTCCTGGAATACACCTGCCCTTCTGATGTGCACATGTAAAATTTGCATATATACTTGTATGTATGTGCATGTATACCCATATACACACATATGTGAATATACCTATATATGCATTTTCCCCTCTGCTCTACTTTTGGTACATCAGGAATGCAGACTCTCCGAGATGACCCTAAGAGGGAGGGGAGTTGAGAGCCACAGACTCAGTGGTTTTACTTTATGCTGACATATGGGTGGTCCTTGGAAAAACGCTGGCTACACAAGTGGCCTGCAGTCTTACTTGTTTGTGATTTTGGAGATGCTATGACATCCCTGAGCTTCTGTTTGCTCCTTTGTAAAATGGAGATAATAATGGTTGTGGGACCCGGGAACAATAAGTGAAACGAGCAAGTAAAGCACCTGGTAGAGGGTGAGGGATGGTAGACCTGCAATGCCTGTTAGTGATTAAGTGCTCTGCTATGCTGTGGTAATGATGATGGTGTTGATGGTGATGATGGTGATAATGGTGGTGGTAGTGGTGATGATGGTGGTGATGATGGTGATGATGGTGATGATGGTGGTGGTGGTGGTGATGATGGTGGTGATGATGGTGATGATGGTGATGATGGTGGTGGTGATGGTGATGGTGATGATGATGGTGGTGATGGTGATGATGGTATTGATAGTGATGGTGATGGTGATGATGGCAACGATGATGGTGGTGGTGATGATGGTATTGATGATGGTGGTGATGGTGTTGATGATAGTATTGATGGTGCTGCTGCTGATGGTGGTGGTGGTGATGATGGTGATGATGATGCTGGTGATAGTGATGGTGATGATGGTGATGGAAAACTCCTTTCGGGGAGTTTCAACACTGCACTTATGTATATAGGCTGGAGCAGGAAGAGATCCCACCCAGACCCTCGCTCATAGCAAAGGCTGCTATGTTTGAGATTTGGCACATTGTACGCTTCTGTTGAATTGAGCTGAGTATCAAATGCATTCTTTTCTCCAATCATGTTTCTGTGATTTCTAACACATTAAGCTGATTCACTGATTTTGATGTTTTTATATTCATCGTGCCATGATTTCTGCAGAAATTATTTTATGGCACAATACCGCTCATTTACACCAATCAAAATGAAGATAGTAGTATCTTTTTTGAAAGCATCCAAAACCTGTTACCTACCATTGTTAGTATTTTATTTTTATCACTCACCACAGGTCCGTTGAGTTAGCACATTGCTCAGATAAGCCACTAAAAGACACTTCAGTGTTTTAGCTAAGAGATGAGATGCGGAAGAGATTTATAAGCACTCACCCATATTAAACATAATGTTAATTAAAGTATGAAGGATTTTCATTTCATCTAATGTACCCACGGGTATTTTCTTTCACCACTTAGTTTTATCGACTTCTCTGGGTGTATGATGACATCCATTCCGTACTAACTACCCTGGAAAAATACCTGATCTTTGAAGTCCATTCCATTCTTCATGTCACATACAGCAAGGGCAGAAAAAGCAAAAATTACTGAGCACAGTAGCTGTGATGTTTCCACATTTTAAATTGGAGCCAATGAGCTGGCAAAAGTTGCCATTTATGTGATTTGTGGGATGGTTCAGACGAATAGTTTTATAAAGAAATTTAGCCACATAAATTTCATAATGAAAACTTTTCATGATAGACTGGACATCATTGGATAAACAAGACACTTGATACTGTACACATGCATCTGTGTTGCCATGCATATTTTTATTTACCATCAAGTCTATGGGCATTGTCCTCACAATGACTCTCAACTTCCCAAAACATTTGCATCCCTCTCGACGAGTCTGTGAGTACATACTTTGTCACATCGCAGGAAATAACACATCCTCAGTGGTCACAATTTTCTTCTGATACCCACATGACCTTTAGTTCCCAGAATTTCCAACTGGCTATGTAGGGACCCCTTTACACATTTTTTTCTATGTCTGGAATATTACCAGTCCCCATTTTCTCTGACCTGTGTGCATTTTTGTCCTTATTCCATTCGACTGGACAATGCTCATTAAGCTTTAACTGAAGGCATGGTGAGGGGCCTGTGTACCGATATCACAAGTTTTGCAATCACAGCCACACCACTGATATTTCTTCAGCCCGACTCATGGTGATTACCCATAACTATCGTAGGAAGCTCCGAGATTAGCCTTCAGTAGACAGAAACGAGAGCACAGTTGCCTAGGAAACATTAGACTGTGAACTTGTAGCAGTGCAGGGGTAAAAGACACCGCTTACTCCACTCCCGTCGAGGAGCTGTCGTGGGCCAAGTCACACAACAGCAGGTTGCTCTTTGTACACGCGAGCTCATGTAACATTCATAATGAGTGTTTAAAAATACCCTTCACGCTCACGTATCGCTCGAGGAAAGCTGCAGTGCACAGAGGAACATTTCTCTCTCCACGGCCCTCAAAATCACGACAAATATATCCCATTTTGGAATCCACACCAAAAAGGAGTATAGTAAATACAGACACCAAACAAGTTCTAGATTGCCCAGAAGATGTATGTTATGGTGCTAATTACGATCCTTTTTTGCGCCCTCTCGGAACACAGGTTGCCAGCCTAAGCCAGTTTCTGCTTGCTTGTCCCTCCTTAATTTGGCCCTGTGAGCTCAGCCAGTTATTAAGGTGAGGAGATGCCTTCTCTGCCTTCCTGCGCCTCAGCAGAAGGGCGCGGTGCTTGGCAGGTCCGTAGGCAATTAGAGTAACGAGAACAGAGGGCGCATGCTGCTGTCTGTGAGTCTCCAGTCACGCCCTGTTTCCAGCGAAGAAGGTTTGGACGGAATTGCTGTGATTATACCTTGGAGCACGCTCAGGCCCCGTGATTTCCAAGTGAGCGAGCAGTAAACACTCGCCAGACTCCATCCAACGATTTCCTTGGGAATCTCGGCCCAGAGGCTGTGGATTCTGGTAACTAAGTGTTGTTTCCAATACTCCTGATGTATACATTTTGTGGCGTGAGGGGAGCTGGCCAGCACTTGGTTACAGATCCTGCTGCATACCTCTCTGATTGCTAACTGAGGTTTCAACCTGAGTTGAGGACTTCCAAAGCTAACAGAAAAATGCACTGTGAAATTGAGCACAAGAGAAACGCCTTGGACGATGCTTTCCAGGTTTATACAGATTTTTTTAAAAAAAATTAACTAGCTGCACATTTGAGGTAATTCAGGACAGAATCCACGATCTTTCTTCTACATTCTACCTGCAAAATCCTTACACTGAGACACTATTCCAATCCAGTGAGTTGACGTCATTTTCAAATTTTATATACGGTTACAAACCATCTGTTTTATATGACGTCCACAACTCTAAGTCACACCTGGGGATTATAGTTTTTCTAGGTAGCTTTTCGACGTTCCCCCCTATTAATTAGTTGAACAGTATAAACTCCTTCTCTTGTGTCTGCTTGTCACTGGGCATGGCCGCCGTGACCTACGTTAAATTTACAACGTCAGAAGGACTCTCCTGGCTATAAGAGAACACCGTTTGGTGCTGTAACCTCGTGGGATACAGCCATTTCTCGTGCTTGCGTAGCTCTTTAAAAATTGGTGGTCGAATACACACAACATAACATTTTCCATGCTAACGCACATGCAGGCTTTTGATTCAGCACGGTTTGGAGAAAAGAACCAGAGGATTCCGGGAGGATACTTTACGCTAGTGTTGGGGTTTCTGTGGGTTCCTGGGGTTCCCCCGGTCCCTGGGATATGGCCCTGCTGACGCCATCCTCTGCGGAGCTTCCCGTGGCTTTCCCAGCCATCGTCAACTGCAGAAATATTGCTCTGTGACATGCCCTCTGTTTGGGATAGAGTTAGAGACATTCCTCATCTTCTCTCCTCCCCACCTCCCCCAGCGGGGACTTGGATCATGGTGAGGTTGTTATTTTCCTTTTTCAAACCGTCACATCTCTAGCCTTGTGTGAACTACTCTCTGGGTGATGGTGCTAACCCTCCCCTGAGCCTGTCTCCTGCCAGGTTACGTAGGTGTTACCCATCTGGCCGGGGGGGTCCTACAATCCGTTACCAGAGAGGGGTAGCAGGTGGCGTGCGGGCAGGTGTTACCAGGTGTCCCCAGATGGTCGAGAGTCATACTCTGTCATCACTGGGAGCAGCAGGCAGGACACGGATAGGTCTTGCCAGGTGCTGCTTGGATGTTACACAGGTAGTAGCAGGTGTTAGCAGGTGGGACCCAGGTGGTACCAGGTGGTACCAGGTGGTCGAGAGCCATGTTCAGTCGTCAGTGAGAAGCTGCAAGCAGGCTCCTGGCAAGCGTTCCCAGGTGTGATTCCGGTGTCCACAGGTGTCTGCAGGTGTCTACAGGTGTTCGCACTCAGCAGTATGGAGCCGCAGGCAGCCTGCTGGCCTTGAGCCACCAGATACTCTTATTCTCTCCCTGGGCTTGTGTTCAGCAATGCCACCCCCTGTATTTCTAAAATCACCAACTCGATGGGACATCCAATGAAGAGGAAGCGCCCTCCCTGTCCGTCTCCGAGTCCCATTGTCAGGTTGCTGGCGGTGCTCCCCTCTCTCTGTCGTGGGCATCCCTGGTCCTCTCCTCCTGTGGCTCTGCCCTCGTGCCTGGGGCTGTGGCCTCGCCCACCCCCCACTGCCCGCAGCTGGGACTCACAGCAGCACCACTCCTCCCACCAGTGACAACTCACCACCCGAGCTAGGGTGCAACCCAAGGGCGGGGGATTTCCCCTGGCTGGACAGCTGTGCTGCAGGTGTGAATGGGTTCAGAGGGGCGTGACTGGGGAAGGCAGCTATCTGGGCCACGGCCCTCAAAGGGGCAAAGAGGCTTAGGGGAAACAGGCCACCATCTCCCTAAGGACACGGAAACAGCGTTTCCCCTCTTTGCCAGAGCAGAGCTGCTGCCAGGGGCCTCGGCACCTTCCCCCAGCAGTGACGCAGCCACCCCGTGTCCTCTGCCTGCCACACACACGTCCTAGCGATGACCACACGCCGGTACCTTCGATACATGATTGCATGCATGAGCCACACGTGTCCCATAAAGCGCTCCTCCTGCAAGTCCAGGAATCCCCACTCTCACTGCTGTTTAGTTGGTTCACAGCTGCACCGACATACCATCAGCTCGCTGCTCTGCCCAGCCCAGCTGTGTCACGGGGAGTGCCTGTGCTGTGACTTTGAAAGACCTTCCCAGGCTTTCGCAGCACCACTGCTCGGCGATTCCATCTCCGTCAGAGATCCCGTGTGCCCAGCGAGTCTAAAAGCTGGGTGTCATTCAACTACATTCAGTTCACTGAGGCTGACGCCACTTGGTCACAAAGTATCCACATGTGTGTGGCTTTGAGCAATGCAGAGGCTCTGCAGGGTTACAGCCAACACTACGGTTTACGGCCTCCAGAAACACCAGCCCACTCGAGAATGCAGCGATAGGGACCCTACTCAACAGTGCGGAGCCCATTTTTGACTGTTGAACATCAGTTGTTTGACACCATTGTGCACTCGGTTAGAAAGTAACAAGCTGTGTGTATGAGTGACGTGTGTGTGTTGCATGCAACATTGTAACTGGTGGGCCGCCATCCTTTCCGAAACTAGCACAAACTATTGTGCTCCTGTGGGATGGAAAGCGGATACATTTGTTCTGTGAGCCATTCCAGGGGCTCGGGCATGGAACGTGGATGTTAAGCCTTCTCTCTGCCGTCTCGAGTGGAACTGTCTCTGGTCTCCCGCAGCCCCTGTTCCCCAAGAAGAACTACGAGTGCCTGACGAGCTGCGAGTTCCTCAAGTACGTCCTGGCCGTCAAGCAGGGCGACTGCCCCGCGCCCGAGAAGGCCAGCGGCTTCGCGGCCGCCTGCGTGGAAAGCTGCGAAATGGACAACGAGTGCTCGGGGGTGAAGAAGTGTTGCTCGAACGGGTGTGGGCACACCTGCCAGGTGCCCAAGACGCTGTACAAAGGTGAGAGCCTGCCAGGCCTGGGGGGCACCCTGGTGCTCCCTGGGGTTCCTGTGTGCAGACCAGCCCTGGCCGCCGTGGCTCTGTGGCTTGGGCATCATCCTGTAAAGTGAGAGGTCGCCGGTTTGATTCCCAGTCAGGGCATAAGCCTGGGTTGCGGGTTTGATCTCCGTCTGGGGCGCGTACAAGAGGCAACCAATTGACGTTTCTCTCTCACATGGATGTTTCTCTCCCTCTTTTTCTCCCTCCCTTGCCCTCTCTCTAAAAATCAGTAAGTACCAACTTTCAAAAAATGTTTCACAGAAATCATATTGGAGCAATGAACTCATATTGGAGCGGAGCAAATGCTTCCTGTTAATACTTTCAAATTCAATATGAAGGAAGGACAGACAGTATTACATCAGGGAAATCTTAGGTGGTCTTCTCTGGCGGGAATGAATCAGTTCAGGTGCACTGGTACAGGGGAACAAATACACTTGGGTCCTCGGGAGACAGGCTGGGCCGACGCACCCTTGACTAAAATCCACTCAGTGCCACAGTCCGGTGGTTTTCCTCTTGGCGTAGGCTGAGAATGTGAGTGACATTGCATGGACTCTGAATATTTCGGTTAGCATCAGGAGACCCTTGATGCAGGAATTGTGCTCTTGCAGGAGACGGGACTCAGTTTACCGGACGGTGCAGCCGAGGGGGTAGCTCCCATGCACAGGCAGTTTCCGGACCCCTTCGCCCTCTATGCTGAGTGTTCACTCGCTCCCTTCTGCAGAGCGGCTGCGTTCTTCTATGCCCAGCTGCGGCTATTGTACCCCGTGCCGTTTTGATCGGCATCAAAGCGCAGCATGAGGCATATAGCTAGTGCTTTGCTACTTGTTGCCGCCTAATGTGCAGAGTGAAACAGAGAGACTCCATCACTAGCGATTTATTTATGCATTGCCAGTAGAATGCCATCTCTCTGTCCCTGTTCTCCCTCTCTCTCCTTCACATGCATTCACAAACACCGATATATATTATTTCTAAGCATAGGTGAGCTTTTCCAAAGAACTGGGTGTAAAACGGCATCGCCCAACCTAACCCTTCACATCCCGCAGAAGTCAGGCACCGGCTCATTTCTGCCTTGGTACCACCTGGAGACCCTCTCCCCTGCGCTTGATGTAATCCCTGCAGTTCCCCTTAAAAACTTGGCCTCAGTACCGTGTGTCACATTCAAAATCATCCCCGCTTTCCCCTCTCACGCACTGATGTTCCTGTAATGGATTTCCAGTTACGTTGTTTCCCTGCCTCTTGTTGCAAACTGCAGACAGTCGCTTGTGCAAAATCTCCCGCCGTTTAACATTTAATGTGTAAGTCTATTACGGCGAAACCTTTTTGGTTATTGCAGACCATGGGCCACTCAAGCACGAGCATTGACCATAAAACTGGGATGCTCTTAGAATGACTGCTGAGACTGTGTTTGCAAAGCCTTCGGTGATTTAAAAGGAGGCTGTGTTGATGAGGGAATAGGAATGAAAACAGGCTTTGTCTATAAAAGCGTCGAAGGGTCAGTATGCATTTCAAATGCGCCTGGTTCACGGAGCCTACGGGAGCTCCGGTGCAAAGGGCCAGCCAGCCCCCGTGGTTCATCACCACAGATACTTCCGCTTAAGCCTGCGCGTCCCCAAGGGAGGTGGTTCCTTCTGGAGGCGCTGATGTCAGAGAAGGTCTACCGCTGGAATTTTGCAGAGAGAGGCAACTCACGGAGAACTGACCGCAAAGGGAGTAAGCAGAGTCTGTTGGCGCGAGCGTGCCTTCTGCGTAATGAGCGTAAGGAAGATTGGTTGTTTTGAACACACAGACACTCACACTCACACACACAGCCTGTCTGAGTGGACTGTAGCCGGTGCAGCAGGCGAGATTCACGTCCTCCACATGACTCAGTGCATGCGTGCACCCCGGAGGCTGCTGGGACAGAACCTTGCAACACTCTTCTCTGCGGAGCCGCTTGGAGGCCCCGGCCGCAGCTCTAACCAGGAGCCACACGCCGTGCTCACTCCGGGAAAGGGTCCTTTCTGACCCAGTGCCCAACTTCGTCTTGCCTATTCCAGCTGTCACTGTCCCTGCTGCCTCCCAGTGCCCCAAACAACCTGCGTGCCTTCAGCTTGCCTCCCCCGGTGCTCGCACCAGGTCTGCGCAGCGCGCCTCCTCAGGAAGGGGAGCTTGGTCATCCGTTCAGTGCGAGGGTCCTGCTCTGGGCTCACCATTGCGGAGCTGAGGCCGCACGCGGTGTCTCAGGGGACCTGGGAGTCGGAGGCAGGGACACATGTCACCCCCGGCCACCCTGAGGCAGCTCTCCTGCCATTTTTATTTTTCATGGTGGTTGGATGGGTGCAAATAGGCCCCTAAACTCCCAGTGCTCTTGGGCATCTTTGGATGATGGAGTACAGGTCCATCGAAAGAGGTCTCAGCACCGCATACTTCAATCTACTAAAATCACAGACATGTGGCTGGTTTTCAACAAGTAAATGGGGGTGCAGACCCAAAGTGACATCACCCTCCATGCAGTGTGCTAGCTCCTCGTCAAGGGATCAGAACCACGACCCTCACTTACGTGGACAAAAATGCTTTTAACTTGTGCAGGAGGTAAACGCACAGCAACCCCTGCCCGATTTTTCCTCTTCCTGCTTGCTGTCTCAGATAAAATACCACCAGATAGCGACCCACACAAGCCTTCTGTGTGGCCTCCTGTGTTTGTGGCAGGGGAGGTGGGGGCCTGTGGACCGCACCACTTCAACAGCTTCCTACGCCAGAAACGGGAGCTTGAAAAACCAAGCATGTTTCGATAAGATGATCAACCCAGTGCTCCATGATGTCGGAGCACGGGGCTGGGTTTCTGCAATAATAACTGTCTTCAGATGCTGCCTTTATGGAAGCTCTCACTTTATAGGCTGGTGGCGTAGCCTGCAGCGGAGGAAAGCGGCCGGGAGCCTTTTCTCGACTCTCCCAACACAGAAAACTAGCAGCAGCATCTTCAAAGATGTGAGTGTCATAGCTTGCTCGAGTGCAAGCCTTGGGACTGTGTGCAGGATTTAAAGGCTGATCTTGTGCAGGTAAAACATAAACAATTGCACCTCGGCTGACTCAGTTTCCCTTTCATTCTCTCCTTTCCTCTCCTCATTCTGATTCCTAGCTTAGCCTCTCCTGCATCCAGAAGACGACACGTTTTTACTGTTTTATTGCCCAGACAGCGGCCTCTCCAGAGGCCCAGCTGCAGCACCGGGTTTGGGGAGGGAAGGGGGAAAGTTGGGGTTCCCAGTGCAGAGATTCATGTCAGAGCGTGGCTTCCTGTTACGTCCACTTGGCCTTTGCGGTGCCCACATCAAGGATGAATCACGCGTCAATCACGTGATTCTTCTCCAACAGAACCTGCAATGGAGTTGATCTAGTGTGCCCATGGTGTCTTCCGATGTGAAACATTCAAACTTCAGGCCTTTGGAGATGGACGCAGACCGCGTTTCACAACTTAATTTTAACATTTTTAAAGCGATCGCGCGAAACGCCTTCTGTGTGATGAAAACCCAAATCCCTGCAGTAGTGGCTATGTTTATGAGAAACATTAGATAATCACTCATTGTTGAGCCTTCACGACACTGTATCTTGCTACATTTTGGTAACATTTATAGGCATAAGAGAGATTTTCATACAAATAAAGGAGTCTCGTGGTGACTGGCAGTTGCCAGCTGCCTATCCCCTCCCCTTTGCTACCAGTAGAACTGTCAACGTTTTTGAAAGCACTGGGTTCCTGTTCCTGGGGTGTCCTCGAGATGCACGCCGCCCTCTCAAGGAAAACACTGCATCTGGGTCATCACGTCGAGTGCGATGCTATGCGATGGCAGCTTTGAATTTCGTGCGGAAGAGTTTAGATTGCGCATGACTAATTTGCTCAGAAGTAATAAAGAACAACAGTCCGGGTCAGCGACCTAATGGCTAGCAGCTGCGGAGTGCTCCACCTTGCACATCTGGTTATGTAATCTGGATGCTGGTGGGAGAGCAGACACGGTGGGGGGGCCTGGGGGGGCCCTGGGGGGACCGGGCCCCGGCTGCACGTGACTCCAGCCGAGAGCTGGAGCAACTCGCAATCAAGGAAGCCGGCCGAGCTTAACGCAAAGCAGATGGACCGTTTCTCCACAGGCACATCGCAAGACCGTTGCTCATCACAATTAAGGAGATTTTTAGATGAAGACATTGGAACTGACACCGCCCTGATGCTGGTCACAGTCGATTAGGGCCCTTGGGGGTTGATGGAGATGCCAGATGAAACCCTGAAGCAACGGGATTCAGATGTGGGGGTTGCCGCTGCCGCGCTCGGGGGTCCCTCGGCAGCTGGGGCTTGGGTTCCCGCTGGAGGATGATTCACGGGGCAGCGGACAGGAAAGACGGACGTGCTGTCTCAGGGAGCATGCTGGGTGAGGTGACAGAGGCCAGCGGTCACCTTCCACTGTGCCCACAGGAACCAGGTGACCCAGGCACTGGGCCCAGGCTGCACTTGCTTCCCCGATTTGCACACCTGCTCGTACAAGTGTCCGTCTCATGCCCGCCTAGAGTGCAAGAATGACAGAATAGTCGTGCCGTCCAGGCTGGTATTTCATCCCTCTGAACAGTTTTTTTTTTTAACCTAAAAAAGAACAGAGAGCTGCTTCTGGGTTAAGACCGATCCTCCATTAACTTTGGGGTTTTCATCATATCTGGAATTCTCACCAGAAATTGTTTTTCCACTGGGGGAAGTTCTACTGTCAATCAATAAAAGTATTCTGTCTTACAAACTTCTTAATATTCATCTATTCAGCATTTAGCATGCACCTCGTTAAAGAGTGGGAGGGAAGGAACGTTTGAGTAGCAGCAGTGCTCGGATGGGAGAGAGAGCTGTGTGTTCCCTGGAAGAACGCAGGATTGCGCATGCAGCACAGAAATTGGGGGGTGGTTCTCCCCCACCCCACGTGCCTTGAAGCAGAGAGGGGTTTGCCGTTGCTGCAGAGATTTGCATGTGTCCTGGCACCCACTCACTTCCCAGGTGTTTTCCTGAGTGGACAGTGAGCGAGTCGCTCAGCCGATTCCCTCATCCAATGTCCCCCGAGCATTTGCTCCTGCAGAACATTGCTCCCGGGACACAGTGAGGGGCGAGAAGCAGGGAGACCTGGTCCGTGGGGACAAGACAGCATCGTCATTCTACGGGTGGCTGTGGTGAGAGGCCGCCAAAGGCACGTCTTGATACTTACAGGCTGAATGTTGCAGACAGGGCGGAAGCATGGAGCCTCTATTTCCCCCTGGGGTGTGTTGGGACCGTGGCTCGGAGGGCTGTGTGGACTGAGCCTGGAAGTACTCACGGCTGTGTGGATAGAGCATGGAAGGAAAGACATTTCGGGGGGGAAGTTACGAGGAGGCTATGGTGATGGAAGGCTGTGTGTTTGTGGGAACACTGGGCTTCGAGGCAGACTGCGTGACAGATGCGTGCCACGAGAGCAGAGGTCACAGGAAGATGAGGGTCGTGTGTCCAGAGATGGGCACGCTCAGTGACACGCAGACAAGTTTCTCTTCGCAGAAAATGGGGTGCAGTTGAAGAGTTTCAGAAGGGGAAGGGGGGACTCTTGCTACTGTAGGAAAGAACCACAAAATACTGTAAAGAGGGAGGTAGAAAGAAGAGATTGACACGCAGGGACATGGGACAAAAGGCCACTGTGAGGTCCCGACAGGAGAGGGAAGGGCTCAGGGAGGGTGGTCACCGTGGAGACAGAGTGATGTGGGATCCCTGGAACCACGCTCTGTGATAACACACCAGGACCTTCACAGATGCAAGAGCAAGTCACAGAGGTTCCAAGACCCAGTAGATATCCCAAAGCACAGGGTTGTCATGAAGATAAATGTCACAGGCGAGGGACATATTTGGGGACAGGCACTTGAGGTGGGGCCTGTACAGGTGGATGGGTGGGGGGTACAGCCCGAAGAAGGACTGGGGATCCATCTGTGAGTCTCTGCTCAGCAGAAATGTTCTGGTCTCGAAAGTCAGCAGAGTCCCTGAGGCAAGCTCAGCCACCGAGAGGACAACTACGACACCAACTTGAAGAACCTCTATGTCATGGGGCAACGGACTGAGAGGCGTCCCACCCAGCCAACCAGGGATGTCAAGGACGTTAGGGTCAGAGAGTCCAAGAGAAAACCACCTGTTTTCTCTCCAGCTGCAAGTGGTTTTCCTAATTCAAAATGTGGGCAGAAGCAGAGAAATTCAGAGAGAAACCTGACATCACCCTGTATCTCCAGGCACCTCACTCACTCTTCCTCAGACTCAACACTCTCATGGTCAAACTGTGGCCACGGGAAGAGTCAGGCGAGACAAGTTCATGGCAAAGTAAAGGCACTATGTGGACGCCACTCACCGGCGCATCAAAGCAGACAAGGCTGAGGTACAGTGGACGTGTTATCCAGAAAGCTGTTTCCAAAAATCAGTGACCTTTTCAGGAGTCATAAATACGCCATTTTAAAGTTATCCAACCCCATCCATCAAAATGCTTCCTGATGGTCAAGTTTGCCGAAGCAACAGTTGGGCTGAGTTCAGATCCAAACGCAGGGAGTTGGAATTCAGCCGCATCACCGATGGGTGTGGGAGCTTCCAGTTTGCATGTGCACACCCTGCACTCCCTCTCTGTTCCAATGCGAGAGAGAGAGAGAGAGAGAGAGAGAGAGAGAGAGAGCGAGCACGCATTCTGAACAGACTTTCCAAAGGCATGCTCACTGCTTCAGGCTAGTGCTCCTTCTCCCCAGAAAATGATGTGAAATGCAGCTGTGATCTTGGCTTTGATGCCGTTGAATACCTCTCCATGATTCAGCTAGTTTTACGCTTCCTATTAGTGCCATAAATTTGTGTGAAACTCCCTTTCCCCAGTGGCTCCTATTTCGAGCAGCGATTCTTAAATCTTGTACTCCCCAGACAACCTGCATCCACCAGAGGAGGAAAGCAAGAATGACCAATGACTTTTCCATCGGACACCTGTGAGGGGCTCTCAGAGGAACACTGTTACCCGTGCCAGATGCGAGGATTGCACATGCATCACTGTCCGGTTTCCAGCCTGCAGTCTGTAGCAGAGTCTCAGCCATGCTTTGGGGCATCCATGAGACTGTGCTTTGGAAGGCAGTCTTGTTACATTTCCCCACAGCAGAGGATTGAGCTTGATGATGTTTTCCTTACAAGGAAAACTCTTGAGGAAGTCAAGGACAGCAACCTGGGAACCATGTTATAATGCCCTTAGAATAGTCCATACAGCAGAGTTGCTAAATGGGAAAAATGTCTTTAAACTTGTTGGGAGTGTTGCCTCATGGGGATTCCATCTTAACCTCAAGGCATGTAGCCTGGTAGTGAATGCACATAAGAAAATTGCCTTTGAGATTCCTGGGGGGAGAAAACCTTGTTCAGAATCAGGAATCAATTTCAATTTTTTATCAGTTTATTGATTTTCAGAGACAGAGAGAGACATCGATTGGTTGTTCTACTTATTTATGCACTCATTGGTTGCTTCTTACACACGCCCTGACCGGGGATCGAACCCACAACCTTGGCATACGAGCACGATGCTCTAACCAACTGAGCTACCCTGCCAGGCTCTGAGTCAGGAATCCAGTTAGATAGACCCTCTTTAAATAATGAGAAAGCTAATAGAAAAGGGGGCGGGACTCTTGAAATGTGATGGTCTGACCTCAGTGTCAGATGATTTCAAACGACAAAGCTTAGCACGGAGGAGCCACTTTTCTGAAAGCAACTTGTGCATCCTGGTCATCGGGTGAGACCTGTCGATAGTCCCTCCTCCTGCCCTGGCGCCTCAGCGCGCGTCCTGAGCAGGCGGCTGTCACGCAAGTGGCCCTCTTGCAGGTGTGCCCCTGAAGCCCAGGAAGGAGCTACGGTTTACAGAGCTGCAGACCGGACAGCTGGAGATTAAGTGGTCCTCCAAATTCAACATTTCCATCGAGCCCGTGATCTACGTGGTACAGAGGAGGTGGAATTACGGGATCCATCCCAGCGAAGACGATGCCACGCACTGGCAGACGGTGGCGCAGGTGAGTGTCTCGCACGCTGTTCCGGGAGGCCCTGCACACCTGCAGACATGAAATTTAGCCAGAATGGCCTGAAGTGACGGTGGCGTGGGCCTATCGTGTGTCTGTGGAAGACAGCATGACCCCCGTAGACAGAACCCGATACATCTACAGGCTTGCCTATCGGCTTGTTTGCTCAAAAGGAGATAATTTTCTAATCTGAGCATTCACGTTTATTGCGGCCAAGAGCTGGAGATAAGGAAATGCAACCCACTTAGGCCTAGTTAGTGTGATATTTCATCACGGAAAGGACCCTTCCCTTCCTCCTAAGTTAAGCCCTTATTCCACACAAGGATGTGAGTGGCGTGGGTTAGATTCATGCCACAAAGGAGCCAGTGGGAAGGAGCCGGCAGCTCACACGCCTCTGCCGAGGGCTTCCGTCGGGTCCCGGTCAGCTGGCAACCTGATCCTCAGCGCCCTGCGTTTACCTCAGGGGCGCCGCTTCCTCTCTGTTTGCTGGGGAGAAAAGCAAAATATTGTCTTTCTTTTTAAGAGCTGTTAAGTGGACTACCAGCTGCAAGGGAACCACAGGAGATGGGGAAAGAATAAATTCTCCATGTGAAGCTGCTTAAGGCTTCTCGACAACGCAAATACTTTCTGCACGTGGGCCTCTGCCGGGAAAAGTCCCACATCCTTTTCCTCCAAGGATACATTCCCACACCTGTTTCTCAGGAAATAGAAAATAAATTTTAGTGTCCAGCTACTTAGGAGAGAAATTGGGTTCTTTTATGAATAATACTATCCCCCCAAAGGGTAAACACTAAAATAATTTAAAGACCCCAAGATAAACGAGAACCTGGGTGTAAAAGAACATATTCAGTTAGCGGGGGGGAAACCCTGGTCAAATGAATTTAGTCATTCTGTATGTAAAAGAAAAAAATTGCTTTGGTAAAACATAGAGATGTTCAGAATCCAGCCTAAACTTCTATTTGATTTTCATGGTATACTCCCTTAAGCAATGATACAATATCGTTTGTCTATTTCTAAATTCTTTTAGGACTTAAGAAAGTCACTGATGATATCGCCTTCATCCCTCATGTTTTTCCAGAGAGGGAAAAAATCTGGAAGTGTTATTATATCCATTTTGTTTGGATAGTTAGCACATGTGATCCTTTCTCTGGCTGCTCAGTGCTGGGGACAGCATGCTGACTTCAGTTTTCAGACTCAAGGCTGAGACTCTGCATGGTGAGGTCGGCGACAGTGCTGTCTGAAATCCTGCCAAATGAGGCTAACAGCCGCGTTTCAGGGTTCATATTGTCGCTCTGATCTCGGAAATGTTTAGCTTCCTTTAGATATGAAAGCAGATGTGACGATCCCTTTCAGTAAGTTACCATAAACGGAGGGAGGGTTGAATTCGATTTGACTTCCCCATTTTCATCCACCGAGCCCACCCTGAGTTCAGCACTACTATCAGTGAGTCATTGGCTTCTATAACTCACAGCCAACGTTTTCACGTCTCCTGTAGACCATGTTGAAAGCAGGTGCATGTCCCCTTAGCCTGATGAAGGAGGGATGCAGGGGGACTGTCACCGGTACTTGATATGTTGGGGATGGTGGCGGTACAGAGAGCAAAGCCCATGGATCATCCCCGAGGGCCCACTTTTATCTTTGGACTTTTTATTGGATGAAGATATATGAACACACCTTGCCTTTCTTACACAATATATTCAAATTAAAACAAAAAAGTCTTGGGTTGCAACGTAGTTCCAGCAAGTGTTAGCACTGTTGAAGTGCCTGGCTTCTCATGCCTACGTCCCAAATTATATTAGCCATTCCAGTTAAAGAAGCGTTTTCTTTTGAGTAAAGTGAAGATGATTTCAGTTTCTCATCTCTAATGTCATGATGAGCTCACTCCTATGAATAACTGACTGATTCAGTCCCTCAAATGCTGTCTGTATGTCGTCCCCAGATTTAAAAATAGCCCGAGCATTCGTTGAAAGGTTTTTACTTGCAGAGACCCTGAGTGTACCACTCTTTGGGGTGAAATGTCTATGAACAGAATAGGGCGACTGAAACTTTCCCCGGAAGTTCCCTGAGTGCTGACGGCTCTCCTCAAACTGAGCATGGGATCTCTCATCCGGAAGGCAGGGGGAGGTCAAGGCTGAGTTGCCTTGGCCGATGAGTGAGTGTATTTTTAAAGCACACGCCACGGATGTGCCCGAATGAAAGGCTTCTCTGTGCTTCACATCGTTCCCCTCAGACCACAGATGAGCGGGTCCAGCTGACGGACACCCGGCCCAGCAGGTGGTACCAGTTCCGAGTGGCCGCAGTCAACGCGCACGGGACCCGGGGCTTCACGGCGCCCAGCAAACACTTCCGCTCCTCCAGAGGTGAGTCTCTGAGTCCCGCCCGGCCCTTGCCTCCCTCCCGGCCCATGTGGAATAGGTCCATCGTGTCCCCATGTCCATAGTAACGGTTGGCCAGCGGGTGGCTTTGCTGTTCCTAGCTCGTGGGACCAGATGTGTTTGAAGGCGCCATGGAAGCTGTGCTCAAGGACATTGCAGAAGGTGCTAGGAGGGGTTTTGTCAGCTTTGGCGTGGCGGTTTTCCACTATGGAGTCCTGCGAGTCTTTGCCTCAGGTAGTCTGCACCCAGCACGGCTCCCTTCATTTTCGGAGAGGAAGGTTTAGTTTGGGCTGTGGGACACTATACTATGCAGCTTTTCTCGACAGGATGGTTACGTTGAGCGTGAATTAATCTCTTCTACTTCGTTGCATCCAGAACTGGGGCCACGTTATTGCTGTCGTTTTGCTCAGTTCCCACTCCCTTGCTACTTCAAAACCTCCGTGGAATCTGCTAAGTATCCGTCCCATTAGCCTGTGATTGTCGAACATATTGGGCGTGATAGTAACGGTGCCTCCAGGTTTACGTCTCCCCTTGCGTTAAATGACCGTGAGCCCTCTGGCTGAATCGCCCATCTGCTCAGCTAACTATGAAGACCGGGTTTCGGAGGCGTGGATGAATCACCTGTTCACTCTCTAATTGGGAGCTAGCCTCTCACCTGGCCGCTGACTTAGCTTTATTTGACACAGAATGCATCGTGCTGTTAATGAATACAGTGAGACACAGCATCACTCCTCTGTCTTTCATTATGGAAGGTTTCACCTGGCTGCTCTAAGTTGCCATCTTTATGCCGTGATTGGGAAAATGTATACGGTTCAGCCAGTCAACCCATTTCTGACTGCGTTACAGCATTGCACCCCCTGTCTCTGCATAGCCGTACGTCTCAGGCAGAAAAACTGTAATCAGAATAATTCAATACTTAGGTTCTATTACAGAGCGTGTAGTGGATTTTTAACTCTTTTTGACTAAGTCCTTTGGAAGAAGGAAAGGCACCTATCCCCCTGCCCAGGCAAATGCACTACACACGCTCTAGGGTGAAATTACAAATGAAGGCGTCCAGCCTTGTCTTAAGAGGACATGTGCAGCAGGTGTGAGGGTTTGGAGAGGCACGCAGAATGAGTAATTCACAGTGGTTCGGGGGCTGGGATCGGTAAGGCGTCAGAGCCCTTCACCCTCAGTTTCACGGTTCACACGCGATCCAGGACCTGTGGTCAGAATGGTCACCGTCTGTTGTGCCTGCAGGGTGTGGTCTGTGCCCTCGGGTCGAGGCTGCGGGTTCAGACTCAGGGAACTGCAGTGCGTGATCTCGGCAGACACATGCGCACTACCTCTAAGGGTCGGGCGGGATCTGGCAGAGAAGCCCCCAGACCATGCCCAGGGCTCAAGGTGCTGTGGCTCGCTGCCTGCAAGGCCTCCGTTCCAGGGAAGCGGCCAGGCCACGCTGGCTCGGTCCTTCCCGTGCCGTCTGAGCGCCTTCCAGAACGAGAGCTGCCGCCCTCGGTGCTAAACGGGCTTCGGTGGAATGAACACGCACCAGTTCCTGAAACACTGTGGTCACCGTTAAGATGTTCTGTTCTCTGCTTTTACATGTCTGCCCGACATGGAGCCTCCCCGACTCATTCTCACACTTCGTGCCAACCAAAAATGCCTGCGCAGCCCTGGCCCGGTGCGTAGAGGGGGCCACAAACAGCGTGGAATCGGCTGTGCATTCCCGGCAGACGTTTCGGTCAGCACCAGTGCGAGGATGGAAGGCGGGCGCCATCCCAAAGCCTGGGCTGGAGTCGTGGGCTCTGGGTGCGCTTGTGAAAGCAGGGAGCAGACGAACCGTTTCCTAGCCTCTCAATGGTAACTGCCGTGTTCCCAAACGCGGTGCGTTTTTTATCCAATAAAAGCCCATTTATTCCTGCTGTGCGCCAGAAGCGAAACGATAGCAGTTCTAAGGCTCCTGGTGGTTTAAAATTGCTTGAAGACAGAGTTACTGCTTTGAAAATAATTCTCTGCCCGAAGGGTAAGCAATTATCTGTGTATTTGAGTTGGGCAGGGGACCTGCCTTCATCATCAAAGACGGAGCCCAAGAAGGGGAAGGAAGGTTTTCCACCCACCGTGAACACCTCTGGAAATAAATGTAAAATGAAGTAGAGAGAGAAAAAGCACTCGATGAAATGGGTTTCATTAAGTTTAGGCTCGCTGCCTGGTATTCACGGGCTATAGTCTTGATTTTCATGGAAAAACCAAAATTCTTGTAATTCTCTTCTTTATGGTGAGGTTTAAACACAAAATTAGCCTGTGGTTGGCCAGAATGGATTGGCTACTAAGTAAGTTAATTTCCTTTTAACGCCTTTATTTTTTCAAAACTTAATCCTAACGCCTTCGAAGACTTATTTTTATAGAAATTTGTGAGTTGTTCGTAGATTGGTAACTCACTTTCATGCTTTTTCTTTTCGAGATGAATACTATTTTTGGATGTTTTTTTATTGCTAACCCTTACCTCTCTCCAGGGGAAAAAAAATGCATGGTTGTAGAATGGGTAAAATCAGTAATTTTTGCTGGCAGTGAAAAGGCCAGAGGTTGGGATAATTTCAACATTCACTTACTTAAACTCTCTATATTGCCTTTGACCCTGTGCTGGAGAAGGAAAATGGGCTTCAGCGTTAAGAAATTGAAATTACCAGTCCTGTCACAGCCTGATGTGCAAATGTCCCTTCTTACTTGTTGCCCCATTATGTACAAAGGGAAGTGGCAGTCCCTCACATAGTGAGTCACTGTCCTCGGTTCCTCCTGGGAGAAGGGTTCTTCGAGCCACACAGCCCGCCAGGTCCTGAGGCCCTCAGCAGCATCGGAACACGGGGTGTGGAATTGTCTGTATTCACAAGGATGTGGGCACTCGGAGATGCCCCGCACAGATTCCAAAGCCCGTGCAGGTGACAGCGTGGAGGGTGGGGGGTGGAGGGATGGAGCAAACAGGACAAAGGTCTCATGGACCCGGACAACAGTGTGGTGATTGCAGGAGGGGATGGGGCAAAAGGGGACTAAATGGTGATGGAAAAATACCAATTTCAATACCACTGAAATGGTTTGCATACACTGTCTCCTTTTCACTTCTTTATAACGGTTGCTCTCTGCCTGGTCCCTTGCGGCACTAACTCAGCTCGGTCCAGAGGCGGGGGCGGTTTCTGTGGTTAACAGGCAGCGTTGTCTGCAAGCCTGCAGGGGCCTGCCTCCCGGTCAGAGTGGGGATTTCTGCTGGGGACGGGATGGGCAGGGCACTCCTTTCCGGGGACACTTCCTGCCAGTGCAGTGATAGGTCTCTCACTGGTCGCCTGACTCGCCGTGGGCTGCAAGTCCTTCCATCCTGCCGAACCTGCCTTTGCCGCTCACGGCATTAACCACAAAAGCGTCAGGGGCGGAACCTTCAATCTGCCAGAAACCTCAGCATTCCATCTTCTTTTGCCGAAAGCACCACATACGACGAGGCATCGAGGCAACTGCTCTTGTGCAAGGCTGCAGTGGGATGTGCGTGCTGATCTTCGCTGCCTGGCACTGAACGTCGCACAGACGGAATCGGAGTGGGAGCTAATGCAGCCTCCCTGCTTCCGTCACCGTGGAAAGCGCACTGGTTTTCTGTGTCCTGAAGTGGGTTTCTGCAGATAATGGCAAACCTCAGGGACAGAGGGCCGATGCAGCTGAATGGGGAGAGACGCTCGGACTTAAGCCTCAGACGGCGGGGTGGGGAGACCACTGGTCGTGGGGCACGAATCTGACCCTCGCACCCCACACTCGCGCCCACGTGAATTATCCTTGGAACCTCGATTTCCTCATCTGTAAAGTGGGAACAAAATGCTGACGTTTAATCCCCCAAGCCAACCATCCATTTATAAAATTAGAAAGTAACAGTGCCCCATCAAGTTTTAAAAACGTCACAGCGTCACCGCTTTTCAAAGACCCTACATCTGGACTTGACCACTGACGGCCGTGTTCCAAATTTTGCCTGCTGTTATTTTCAATAAAGTTTTATTGGCACACAGGCATGGTTGTGTGTTTACTTTTGTCTGCGGTTGGTCCGGAGCTGCAGCCACAGAGCCCTCAGATGCAGCAGCGACTATGGCGCAGCCCTGTCTAGCAGAAGTCTTGGTCGCCACCAGAAGCTTCCAAATGTTGACCAAGAATCATTTGATCACGTTGTCACGTCATGCACCTGGGTGAGCCACTTTATGGAAAGAGCAACTGTGTGATGCTGATGTTCTCATTTTTAAAACTTAAGCAGCCAGCCGAACCTCCAGTCCTTCCATGAGACATGTCCAGAAATTATCCAGCCACATACTATGAAAAATACACTTTTGAAGAAGACACAAGATATAAGAAACATTGTACACAGGACAATGATGCCTCAGTTCCCTTCAAAGTGGGCACCCTGGGACCTCACACAGCTCTCCCGATCACCATCAGCTGCCCTGTCCTATTTCCCTGAATCTCATGGATGGTCTGAAATCTCTTCCCTTTCAAAGGTGACTTCAGTTTTGGGAAAAGTCAGAAGTCTCAGGGCGCCACATCTGGGCTGCAGGGGGGCTGAGTCCCCTGGGTGGTTGGGTGTTTTGCCAGAAAACTCTGCACGAGATGTGATATATAAGCGGGCGTGTTGTCGTGATTAAGCTGCCAGTCACCAGCTGCCCGTAGCTGCAGCCTTCTGAATCATCCAAATAGTTTCCCTGCAGGAATGTTCAAGCTGAATGCAAAATTGGATGCAGATTCGTTGCTCTATTCACTCCGTCATTTTGAATGTGACGGCCACACAGTACACATACTCCCTCAACAGTGTCTACTACCCCCACTGACGAGTACAGTGAAGTTGTCATTGTTCACGCATGTGCATTCCAGTCCACGCTCCTTGGCTGCCAGGTCACATCAACGTCACGCAAACTTTTCTTATTGCATTGACAATGGCTGGACGTTTTCTGGACAGGCCTCATCGTTTCTTAGAGAAAAGCAAGAGATTTTTGGAAAGAATCCATGTTCCCACCATTCCATAGACACAGGTGATCCTGAGAGTGACACTGTGGGCTTGTTCCTTCAGTCTGTGTCACGTACGTCCAGGGAGCCTGGCTGCCCCTCCGCTGCCCACGGCACCACCGTCGGAGTTAGTGACGGCATTGACCTGGGGCTACGTAACCGCCTCTAACCCCCTTGTGGTGAGCAGCCTCCACCCCTGCTCCAGCTGTGCACAGAAATGAGGCAGAGGCCCTCTAGCTCGACTCGCATTCAGTCACTGTCATGCCTCTGTTTCAGAGGAGATGGGCAGCGTCATAGCTCCAGAACCTGATCTCTCTCGGCAGCTGAGAAGGCTCCGGTTTCGGCGGCAAGCTGGAAACGGTGCGATTGGGAAACGGGATGGTGCCCGTGTGTCATCCAGTTTGCACCGCGGACGAGGCAGGGCTGGTCTCTGCCGCTCTTACCACTGACATAAACCGGTCCCCTGCATAACCTGGCTTTCTTCTCCTCTTCGGAATTCCCAAAGGCAAGGCTACCCTGCTCGCCTGTTGAATGCCAGCCAGCCTACGTCGGATTTCACTGTGTTTGATAGAAACGTGTCCATTTGGTACCGGGCTGATTGGGCTGGGTTGTCGCGCTGTGGAAATGCCTAGAAGGGTTCTCCTGCCTGTGAATTGGAGGCGGAAAGGGGGATCTCACTTCCTGCTGGTCCACAGCTGTGGAACCCAGGGAGGGCAGCGCTCCGTGCGGGCACCCTGTGGTCAGCACACGCACAGAGATGTGTGCTCTGTGCCGCCCTGGGCCCTCACACATGTGTCCTCCCCCCTCCCTGGGATTGCAGACCCGTCCGCCCCTCCAGCTCCGGCCAACCTGCGGCTTGCCAACGCCAGCACCCACAGCGACGGGACCGTGACCGTGACCCTGGTGTGGGACGTCCCCGAGGAAGGAGACATCCCCGTGCATCACTACAAAGTGTTCTGGAGCTGGACCGTCAGCAGCAAGTCCCTCGTCCCGACGAAAAAGAAGCGGAGGAAGACTACGGATGGGGTAAGTGAGAGCCGGGGCGGGGGACAGGGGTGTCTTCTTGCGGGAGGGGGGCACTCGACCTGCAGGCAGAGGGTCCGAGCTGGGGCGTCTGGGGAGCTCAGACAGGGAGTGGATGGCAGGCCGGGTCCCACGTCTCTCGTTTGGAGCCAGGAGGGTCCCAAATGGAGCCCAGTGCCGGACACCTAAACGAACCCTTTGAAGCCCATTGAATGGGGTCCGTGGACCTATCATATCGAAAGGACAGTCTGGCCTGCAGACGCAAAAGGAACAACACTTAGCTTCACCTCTCGTGCCTGCTCGTAGAAAAGGATCCGGTCCCCAGCGTCCCTCACACGCGGGTCTGTTGACCTCGTGTGTGGGACAGCCCTGGAAATCGAAGAGCGGGTCTCCTGGCTTCTGTGTCGCAGGGGGTTTGCATCGTAATGCCATCAGCGGGACAGGAAAGAGCGTAGGAAATGCGTGTTTGTGCAACAACACGTTTGTCTCACCGGTGCACAGGACTCGGAAGGCTGTCTTCCCCGGGTGCTGAGAAATAAAGTCTCCATGGCAGCGCCTTCCGCAGGGAGATGTCAGGGTGGTGACCGTTCGGCATCCTACGAAATGCTTGGCCTGTAGGCAGTGACTTGGTTTCCTCTCGGTACTCACTCTTTCATCGTGTCGTTCTACAACTGACCTGAGCACCGCCCCCAACTCCCTGAATTTCTAAAGTTCCATTTCGTAAGTAGGTAAATGTTTGCAAGTGTTTCAAAAAGGATAGCCAAAAAAAAATTTTTTTTTCTGGAACTGAAGATTCCATGACTTGTGGCATTCAGAATTATAAAATATGTCTGCAAAAGGCATCACTGATATTTAGCTGTGATCCTGTTTGGGTTTTATTTTTAAGAAGCTTAATGGAAGTTGCACCTTTGATGGACTTTGCCACACAGAATAGTTGGTAACACACGCTGATCTAGAAAGAGATTCCTGCCATCACAAGAGTCTATATATTGACTGATTTGAGAGAGAGAGAGAGA
>CM052552.1:68838927-68878391 GCA_028533065.1 Trachops cirrhosus
GGATTCCAAATGTGTCAGGCTTGCCTGGGAATCTGGAAGCTTCTCTCCTAACGGGTTTGGGTCCAAGGTGATTTTCCCAGCTGGAAGTTAAACAGTGTTGCATAGAAGTGGCCCTTGGGCGGAGCTCATGTCGATACACAGGACCTGGCTGGGATGTTGAATCGGAACTGGAGCGCCAAATACCCCACGCAGGTGCACACACAGCCTGTGCCGCCCCACACGGCGCCCGTACCCATCCCGTTTGCTACTTTGGGTGGAGAGTAACTATGAGGCTACTCATCCCAGTCATTGACAGGGGCTTTGTGAAACCATTACGCAGCTGCCAATGAATGCACAAACAGCGGGTGCTGGCGAGGACCTGCAGAAAGGGGAGCGCTCGTGCACGGCGGGTGGGAATGCGGACCGCTGCAGCCCCTGTGGGAAACAGGACGGGGTTTCCTCACAAACATGAAAAATGGAACTGCCTTATGACCCAGCCATTGCACTTCTGGAGTATACCCCAAGAAACACGAAACACCAATTAAAAGACTATATGCACCCGTGTTTGCTGTGGCGTCGTTTACAGCAGCTAACGTATGGAAACACCCCAAGCGCCAGTCTGCGCCCCTTTCTTAGCTGCGACTTTGTCACGTGCGGGTCGTCCCACAGGGCAGATACTTGTTCCAGCCCGGCCTTTGGCTTCTGCACAGTCGTCTGCAGGACTGAGTCGGGGGACGGGAGAGTTCAGCTCCTCCTCAGAACTGCAGCCTGATGAACTCCTGCCCTGCAAAGCCGTTTGGCCTCCCCAGGCTTCCGTCTCCTCGTGTAAAACAAGGGGCTTGGCCGACACAACCTCTGTGGCCCCTCCGGGTTCTAACTGTCTAGGGTCCCCTGGTTCCAGGGAGCTCTGAACATGCAGGCATTGTCCCCGTGGGTCAGCTCTGCGGACAGGCATGGCAACGATGACCGTGCAAACACAATGACTCGACCACCGATGGCCCGTGGTGACCTCAAACACGGCTCTGTTTCCTCATATAAAAGACTGATTATTTTTGGGTCGTATTTCCCACCCTTTTCCCCTCATGGAATTGTTTCCCGACAACACATGACATTTTTCAGAATTCCAAACCCATCTGTGTAAGATTTGTTTGCAAATGCTTATTGGAAGGAATGTGTTTTAATTCTTGGAGAACATTCTAAGACAACGTTCCGAAGACATTTGGGATCATCTGAGCAGCTGTGAAATAATCACATAACATACACAACATCCTGCTCACCCCTGCCGGAGCCCAACTAATTGTCACTTTCTTGCATGTACAACGTGCTCTGTTTTATTAGCTTGCTGCATATTCCCCTGGAGGACAGTAAGATAGTCATGTCTCATTGTGATCAATTTTCTCCTTCTTAAGTAACAGTTTTTGCAAAATGTCTAGCACAGAGCAGCAAATACATTCAGTTTCTCTTCGAAGAGATAACTATAACCAAGACAGCAGGTTCTGCTTGCTGAAATACATGTCGCCCAAACTGAGAGGTAGATATGGTTAAAATACATTCTGTTCTCACTTAGGTGTGGCACCTAAAATCGTCAGACTCCCAGAAGCAGAGAGTGGCATGGTGGGGGCCGGGGCTAGGATCAGGTGGGGCGGAGCTAGAGTGAGGAGGGGTGGGGCTAGGAGGGGGTGGGCGGGGCCTGGGCGAGGAGGGGGTGGGGCATCGCCATTCACGGGTGTAAAGTTACAGTTACGCAAGCTGCCTCTGATCTGGAAGTCCAGTGTTACAGCATAGAACACATGGGGATCGGCGTTGCTAAGAGGATACATCTGCTACTAAGTATTCTAACCACACATACCAACAGCAACAACGGCGATGATAATACTGGCGGGAGGAAGCCTCACGAGGCGATGAACACCTGTAGCCTGGATCGTTTCATGCTTCTCTCCAAAGTCCTGGAGCTGTCTGTGCGAAACAGGCCCCGTGCTTTACATGCCCATCACACCTCCACAAAGCGGCTGAACGATGCATGAGAAAGCAGCCAGCCTCACTGTGGAGACAAGTACACGCTGCATAAAAAAAAAACAAGCACCAGCCTTTTCACTGGTTAAATGGGGCAAACTTTTCACAAGTTCACACTGTGTATTATCTGTGTGTGCGCAGGGGAGGTCAGGTGCCATTTGGTGAGCTTCTGGGCAACGTGTGTCCCGGACCCCAAGGAAGGGTCTGCTCTCCGTTTGGCAATTAATGGAGAATATGCAACATGTTAAGGATATGCAACATAAAAACCTATCGTAGTGCCAAACATTAAGATCCGCACATAACAAACAATTCTCAAAGTCTTAGTCAAAATACTAAAAGTTAGCCAAATGTACAAAAATATGAAGCAGGGGAAAACATGTGTGAAAAAAGATAAGACACGATATTATGCAATTATTTCAAGGTTTGGTATGCCTATGATAACATAAATTGAAAAGTGGGTTAACAGACTTTGACAAACACACACACAGACAAAGCAATAAAATTAGTAAATTTGGAAAGGCCAAGTACAAGACGATGATTGTTAACAGCTAGCGGACCATGCATTTTTTAAATTGCTTAAAAGTAATAGGTGTCCCTTTTACAACACAGTCTCACTCAGTGCATTGTATCGAGTAACACCCAAGAGCAAGCCGCGGTTGGCGCTGCAACATTCCTTTAGACGTTTGGGGTGCGCGGGAATTTGTCCTGAACTCTGCTCTCAGCGTTCAAACTCCCTACAAGTTAGCATCAGCCTCTAGCTCGGTGCTACATGCATTGTGATCCCTTACTTTCCAGAGGAGACAGAGGCACTGAGCTGGACAAGCCCACACAAGGACATGAACGCCACCACGAGGATGAAGTTAAAAGTCATCCAACAGGTTTCGGCAACTTCCCTGAACACCAGGCACAAGTCAAGTGGACTGAGCTCGCCTCCCTCGGCGGTCGATCCATCACGTCACTTCTCGAAAGGGTCTGCTCTGTGGCCATGTGTGTGAACGACGCCCTCGGGCCCTGGTAATGGAACTGCGGTTGAGCTTGTCGCTTCCACGTGAGCGATGGAGCCCCAAACCGCAGTCCGTCCCTGTAAGCAATCCCAGAGAAATGAGGGCGGCCTAATGACCTCGGCCTATCAGACCAGAGGGGCACTCGTGGGGGTCCACTCTGTCCCGTGGCAAAACAAAGCAAAACAAAACAAACAAACAAAACCCCCCAAACAACCAGCAGGAAACAGATCCAGGTCAAGTCCACGTGGCTGACAACAGATGCCTCCCGAATAGGCTCAGTCTTGTGCTACAGTGGGCGCCTTGGTGAGTGCTTTGGGTCTCGTTTCCAAAATCGTGGGCTTAGAATGTTTCTTCCAAATACTGGGAGGGGTCAGGGGTCTCTGTGACGCAGCGGAAGCCTGTCTGAGTCGAGTGAATAGGGATGAGGACCAATACTTACAACCACACGCAGTGGCATTTGTGTGGCAGTGCACAGGTTGAAGAACCACTGCTGGGTCACGTCGTTTGCAGTTCTCGGCCGTTCAGTGGCACGGGCTGTCTTTTTCACACGTTTGCAGAGGAGAGAAGGCGAGCCGGAGAGTTACAGAGAGTTCGATTCCGCGCTCTTCATAAAAACACCGAAGACAACATATTGTTGATGTTTTTCATTACTGCACGAGTTCAATGAATAACAATTACACAGAGCGCAGAAAAAGTTGGCCCGGACAAAATTTTCCCCCTCCAGTTCTCTGTCTCCCTCTGAATAAATCACGTGCGTTATGTTGGGTGTGCTTATGAGCACAGTTTAAAATATACACGATTGCATTAAATACACTGTGCCGTCCCAATCCCCTTTCTGGAATGTGACGTCACGTACGCGAGGGAACGGAATGGAATGCAACCTAACAGATGGAACCCAATCTCATTGACGTAGAATGACGTATGTAACGTAACCTTAACGTAAAGTGATGTAACGTAACGTAAAGTGATGCAACGTAACGTAACGCAATCTAATGAACGTAATGTAATGGAACCTCACCGATGTAACCTACACAACATGACGTCAAGTGGCAACGTAATCTAATTAACGTAATGTAACAGAACATAAAGGAACCTAATCAACGAAACATAACGTAATGTGGCCTAATTAATGTAAGGTAACCTAACGGATGTAACATGAGCTAATTAACATAAAGTAACATAACCTTAACGTAAAGTGATATAATGTAACACAAAGTAATGTAACATAACGTACTCTGGCTCACGTAACATAAAGTAACGTGACATCATGTAACAGACTAATTAATGTGATGTACCATAACACGAAGTCACCTAATTACTGTAATACAATGTAATGAACGTAACCTGAGTAACAGTGACGTAAAGTGACTTGAGATAACATAACGTAAAGTGACCTAATTGCCGTAAAGTGACGTCACAGCACAGTGATGGAGCCCAGTACTGGAAGGCGCCCCTGTTGGCCCGGGACTGGGTGGTGTGTGAGCCCTTAAACGCGTGCCCAGGGCCACAGCTCCTGGACGAGCTGACGCCCTCCGGGAGTGACGGAGAGATTCGCAGTACCACCGTCCCCCATTATCGGCATCCCCCACCGCATGGCGCATTGGTGACCTGGGAGAACCTGCCTGGATGGTCGCCATCACCCTGAGTCCACAGCTGTCATGACAACTCATGGGCACACATCTAAGGGGTCAGGCACCGCCCAGTCCCGAGACAATAGGGGCATCTCCATCACTGTGCTGTGACGTCACTTTACGACAATTAAGTCGCTTTACGCTATGTTATGTCAAGTCACTTTACGTTACTGTGACTTGGGTTACCTTCATTACGTTGTGTTCCATTAATTAGGGGACTTCATGGCATGGTACCTTACACTAATTACGGTACGTTACATGATGGTACGTTATTTGATATTGCGTGAACTAGGGTACATTATGTTACATTACCTTGCGTCACACTACGTCACATCACTTTACGCGCCCACACTCCCGCATCCCACAGAGTCGTCTCCCTGCCTCCGAAGCCCTCCGAGCTCGCCCAGGCAAGGTTCCCGCCCCCGGTGCACGCTTTCAAAACGTCGTTCTCACTTTTGCTCAGGGCACTGATCCTGCAAAGGGGAACCTGGAGGGCGGGAAACCAGGGTCTGTGAGCCGATCTTGTGTTTCGCTTCTCATTAATTTAAAAAACGAATAGTTTGTTTCTGAAGCTTCGCAGTGATTCAAAAAAAAAAAAAAAAGAAAGGAACATTCATCTTTCTTAACATTTGACACTGAAAATGGCTTTAAAAGTTGCAATGTTGAGCCTTTCCTTCAGCATGAGGCCACCCTCACGAGACATCTTCGACTTTCCAGTGTCCAACAGAATATTCTCCATGTCTTTCCAGTGGACATAGCAGCATGCCTGACCTTGGGAAATCCACAGTCTAAGCTATTTTCGAAACTTTAAAGGTTACAGAATTATCTTTTTTTTTTTTTTGAAAAAGGCCTGAAACCCAACTAGAACAGATGGACTGGATACAAGAGAGTTTCTTCTGCTTGACTTCTGTGCCTTGCCTTGCTGCGGGGCCAAGTGGACGGCCCAGGGCGCCCCCACTTCCATGCATCGGCTCCAGAAATCCCTGCATCTCGGCTTAGTGTGCGTGTCCTCACCCAGCGCTGTCCCGCTCCCCAGGGCCCGTCCAGGGGAAGACAGTGCCGTGTCCTCTCCCAGGAGAGGGGCGATGGCGCACCATGCACACGTCCTAGCTGCGTGTCATTCCTGCAGCGTGAAAGGACCTCATGCACAGCAGCTGGTACCCCAGTGAATCTTTCCTGCAGATTGTCCATGGCCCAGTCCCTGTTGCCAACGCTCCCTGTTCCCACTGGAAATTGCTTGGCCGGACAGCCTCCTGGAGATGATTAATCTCTGCTGTGTGTGGTGCCCGGACAGGGAGACAGGAGCCCCCGCATCAGTGGAGTCGCATGTTTAAAGGGACTCGGACAGACACAGGCCACAACGTCAGCGTCGATGTGGGAGGCCTGCGGAGCGCTGCCCACGCATTTTTGGGTGGTAACTCACCCCGCTGAGGAGGCGCAGGAGGGCCGTGCTCAAATGCCTGAGGTTTGATGGCGTAAAACACAACAAAGCTAGACCTTAATCTGTGTCAACACCGACTCCCTGAAGTTGTCGACATGCTAGGTCTCTGGCGCTGGCAGAGAACCAGGGTGAAGACGCCGGTCCCTTGCATGTCAGCCTGCTCCACTTTTCTCTGCCCGAGAGGAAGTGTTCCTACGGCCGGAGGGCTCTGAATGGGCTGGTGGGCACGTGCACCCATGTTCGCTCTGGAAGGCACGCTGGCATCGGCGGCACGAACGCAGGAGAGACCATCAGCGGGTCCCTGTGGCTGCTGGTTGCCTGCAGACGCACAGGAGCACACATCTCCAGTCCCTGCTGTGAGCCTTCCAGCCATCTGCAGGCATGCATGTCACTCCCCTAAGAACGCTGCTGCTGCTGCTGCTGCTGCTGCTGCTGCTGCTTTGTGCTCTCCTGGCGCTCGCCCGAGGACATGGCATTTCCTTTTATGTCCTTTCCGCTGGAAATCGGCCAGCTTCCTGGAAGAGGACTCCGGCCAGTTTCTCCAGGCCTCAACATAGACGTCATCTCATCCAGAGTCTGGCGCTCGCACGCCACTCTGAGACCGCTGAGTTTTCAATGCGATGGTGCTGTCTTTGCACAGAGGCACAGTCTGGCTGAGAATAAATACCAAGGGGATGCTTGCCTTCCTGTTTGCAGGCTTGGTGTTAGCTGGCCGTAGAATTCCAGCCCAGCGAGAAACTGTCACCTGCGTGGAAAATGTCTGTCAGAAACAGGAAAACAGGGCCCGTGCTTTCTCTGCGTTCTCTCTCCTCTGAAGCCACTCAATGTGGCTGAACAGCGTGTGAGGTGGACAAGCCACTGTGTCTGCTGACACCCCAAGTCCAGCTACGCTCACCATTCATAAGCTGTCAGGATCAGAAGCAGAAGCATACGTTTTGTTCTTAAGAATGCCAGTTTTTAGCATTCAGGTTTATTTTCATCGCTGAAGTAGAACTAAATATCCTTTCGTTGAAGAACGCTGAATCATCTCACATGCACATAGATGTGTGTCTGGTGTTGCATGCTGTTTGTTTAAAAAGTGCTCTAACTTGTCACAGGTTGACTGGACAGTTTCTTGTTTGGTTTTTTAAATAAATCTCAAAGGTTAGACTCATGGGCATGTCACCGCAAAAGCATGTTGTGCTAATAAATCTCCAGATAATTGTGTCTTTGTTCTTGTCAGGAGGAAAAATAGCTATGACACGTATTTCAGCATTCTGAAATGTGTTTCGGGACGTCAAGTTCATTCTCAGCTGTGATTTCTCTTGGAAGGACAAGTTTTCCTCTGCTATTTTCACAGCATATATTTAAATGATATAAAACGGCATAGATAGAGAGTCATTTAAAGGATTGGGTTAATTGATATTGAGTAAGTAATAATTTATTTCCATCAAGTGATAAGCACACATAAGAATTAAATCTACGCAGAAGAAAATCACATGAAAATTTCCAAATTTAAGTCAGAGAAATTGCAACTTGATAAAACATGGTAAACCTTTTCCTGAATGAAGTGGATTGGGAGAGAGAATGGGCAGGGAGGGGAGGGAAGTTAGCTGAACTTGGAGTTGAGTGGCTAAGGCCTCCGCCCCGGGGTTAGTGTCTTGTAGTTCAGCCACATCAGAACTGCACTGTCTTACTGTGTAGTTACGGAATTGGCTGACCCGACTTTGCCTTGACATTGAGATTGTCACATAACTCCTGATCTCAACTCCAGTGTTACTCCCATAGAATATGAGTCCCTGAGCATCCCAAGTGTCTGTCCCTTGAGTTACTCCTTCAACTCAGGGAAAAGATAAAGAATTCACATTTTTACATCATTTGCTTACCATAGATTGGTCTTCACCAAGAGACAGTGCATTCCTGGAGGCAGGCAGTATGACATTTGTTTGGAGTTTTGGTTTGCTGACTGCTGTTTCTCCCAGTGCTCCGCCCAACCCTCGGCACACAGTATGCATTTCAGAAGTGTTCTCTGTAAAATGCATAAGGGAATGAGTGAATCGTAACTGTCTAAAACAGCCGCTACTGTTTCACATTGAGGAAATAACTTAAGCAATGTTTTTTCCAGACAACGGACCACACACCTTTCAAAGCCAATGTGTACCAAGCTGCCTATGCGTCTCTCATTTCAAGGAGCAAGTAGTCTTAGCTTCTGAATTGTGCATGTTCATATACTTTTTTTAAATGAACGTCTGCCCACAGTGTTATTTATAATTCAAAATACAAAAGGGAGGGAGCAAGTTTATTTTGTCTCCCAGTGTTGGTTTTCTCAGGGCCTCCAAACTGTTCTGAACTGTGTACCTGGTGGGATAATTAATTAGCTTACAGTAACTCCCACTTTCAAAATCGGTAACATTTGAGTTTGCACGGACTGCCCAGTTGTCTGTCTCTTAGGATAGCCACGCCTCTCAGAGAGAATAACAATGTAACAACCTCAATCTGGAGGGGATGAGTCATAAGGCCGGGGCCCCTACAAATGGGATGAGTGCCCTTATGAAGGAGGCCCCAGGCAGCCCCCTCATACCTGCCAGTTTATGAGGACACCATGGGAAGACAGCCATCTGTGGCCCAGGAAGTGGGTTCTCACCAGACACTGCCTCCGTTGGGACCTTGATCTCGGACTTGCAGCCTGCAGAACTGCGAGAAACAAATGCCTGTTGCTTACAAAACCAGCAGCCTGGACAGACTAACACAGTGACATAGTGTTGCATTCAGCATAGCCCTTGCACCTGTCCTTCCGGCTGAGGCGCAGTCCTAGGAGTGGATGGAGATTATGAAGGAGGCTTGCAGACAAAATGAAGACATGCAGCAAAGGTGATTCACTCCTATCTTGGTCACGAGTCAAGCGTTACTGTATCTAGAAAAGTTTTTGTCCCTGACAGCATTTGTAACTTCAAAACGAGATGACTTCATACATTGGAAACAAATTGCTAGGCAGGACCTTACAACTCCCTTACTGAACAATAATTTAAACGTGCCAGTCCTTAAAATAACCAGAATAATCAGTTCTCGCTGGTCAGGGGCCCTTTCTGCCTCTCGGGACTGAACTAAGCCAGGTTTTTGAAGCTTTCTTTTAGTGCTCTGGAGATGCGTATTCAGACGTCAGAATTTCAGCTGTCACTGCCAGCCAGCTCCCTTCTTTAGCTTTATAAGACCAAGCCTTGGCGTTGCTTGGGAACCGTGAGGACCTGCCTTCTCTGAATCTGCCTGCGTTTTATTCCCCGTGAAGTCCTGCTGGGAGTGACGGGATGAGACAGCGTAGAGAACTCTGGAACACATGTCGTCATTGGGGTCAGGCCCGCGATGTGGCCTGGAATTGGACAACCGCCACGGAATTCCGGAATTACAGAAAATGTGGCTTCTGCAGATATGCTAACAGCAGTCACGGCCACTGGGGGTGCTGACTCCCCAGCAAGGCGTGGTAGGCGAAACGCACTCGACCTCTCAGAGTCATCGGCTCGCCTTGACTTTTTTGTTTCACGTCTGTTTTTCAGTTACGGTTGACGCCCGACATTATGTTCATCACAGGGGTACAGCACAGTGATTGCACATTTATTTACCTGAAGAAGGGACCACCTGATAAATCCGGTGCCCACCCGGCGCCATACACAGCTATGACAATATTACTGACTACGTTCCGTGTGCTGTGCTTCACATTCCCGAGACTGTTTTATAGCTGTCCATTTGTCCCTCTCCATCCCTTCACCTTTCCACCCAGTTCTTTCCCGCTTGGCAACCATCAGTGCGTGCACCGTAGCATTCCTGACTACAGCCGAGACAGGGAAGCAACCTGCGTGTCCACAGGTAGGCGGACGCATGAACATGGAGTGGTACAGATAGACAAGGGAACGCCACTCATCCCTTATAACGAAGGGAATCTGGCCATTCGTGACAACATGGAGGGACCTGGAGGGTATTATGCTCAGTGAAATAAATCGAGCACAGATACTCAAACACCATACGATGTCACTAGTACGTGAAATCTAAACAAACAAGATGAACGAACAAACAACACAGAAAAACTTGTTAAAACAGGGCGCCCATGGAGGGTGAGCGTGATCCAGTGTTACGGGCGTCTCCGGTGGCTGATGTTACCCACGCGAGAATACCAGCGTTGTCCCAGCCTCACTTCTTGGACACTTGGATCTGCGTCACCAGCAGCAGCAAACCCAGCCGCATTCGGATGAAATCACTGTGTGCACAGTCCCCTGCAACGTGGACATTCCCCGAGACTCCCTCCCCAGAGTCCAGCAGAGAACTTTTCCGTGACACACATACACAAGTGTTCAGTCTCTGGTTAGTGACTGAAACCGCTTGGGGCCTTTGCTACAGATCTACACCTTAACGTGAGGCTCCTTCTGAGCATTTACTTAAGCCCAGAGCTAATCTTACATGAGCCAGCTTTCCAGGTGCTAAAATATCCAAGATAAAATAATGTTTGAGGACCAGTGTTTACTTATATAATAGGACTGCTTATCTCCAAACCCTTGGGAAACTAATCTTTTTAAATGGAACAATTAAAAAAAGGCCTCCTTACATCTTAGTATTCTAGCAGAAATTCAGCATTTTTTTCCCCTCCGAAACCATGGGGTTTGGAAGGAGAAAGGTATTGTTTAATTAGAGTGCGTGCTTTCTATTCCAAAGGAGATAAGGTTTAGGATTTGTCGTTGTCCACAGATAAATCGAGGATTATATACTGGGAGCAATATCGAAGGTAATCCTTTTTAATCCTTTTTCGCCTGAGAGTCTGAGAGCCCTGGAATTTAGCCGGGGCCTGAGATGCCGACCAAATGGCTGTAGCTATAAACACAGAAGCTTCCCAATCACCTGTGATGCGTGCTCCTCCAGCTAAACCTTGAGGCGCCCTCCCCCCAGCTGCCAACGTGCAAAGCCCTTCGCCCTGGCTACATTCAAGCTGTCCTTCGCTACACTTCTGGGCTGTGCAGGCATCTGAGGAAGTTCAAGTATGTTGCAAATACTAATTACGATGGACTATGTGAAATATGCAGGCCAGCATAGCTTGAAGAAGATAAACATTAGCCCCGCTTGACAGAGGCGGCCCACACTCAGACCCGGTGTGTGGGAACCGGAACAGGGCCCCCCACCCCCTCCCCACCCAGAAGCACAGCCTCCTGGTCTCCCTCGGAGTCCTGTGGGAGGGATTTCCACGGAGCTCTGTTGCAGTGCTGGGTCCACAGTTAACTTCACCGTCGGAAGTTGCTTGGACTTGACATGTCCGGCCACCCCTGAGGTGATAGGTCACGTCTAAGGGACACTGGGCCCAAGTCCCACGTGCATAGGTTCAGAAGGAACGAGTCACGGGCATCTACCTGGCCACGTGCCGCCGTGGTGATGGTGGCATCGATGTGGGTGCAGGAAGTCGCAAGTTTTCCCGGTTTCCTTGAATGAGGGGCCCCTGGCAAGCAAACCACTAAGCCTAGATCAAGTTAAAAAAAAAAGAAAGAAAAAAGAATACATATCAGTAGGTACTAAAGGAAGGTCTATGTGTACGAGGCACGTGGATCATAGAGAATAAACCAGAGCTGTCCTGGCCGGGAGGCTCAGTGGGTTGGAGCGTCATCCTGTGCACCCAAAGGTTGTGGGTTCGATTCCCGGTCAGGCACATACCTACGCTGTGGTTTGATTCCCGGCTGGGGAGCATGCGGGAGGCAAACGGTTGGTGTTTCTCTCTCACGTTGATGTTTCTCTGTTTCTCCCTCCCTCTCTCTGTAAAATCAATAGACACATCCTCGGTGAGGATTAAAACAAACAAAACCGTGGCTCTGGCCTGGGGAGCTTGCACCTACGTGGAAGGATGGGCCCCCCATGACCAGGGGCAGGACAAGGCCCAGAGACAGCGTGAGCCTCAGGCTCCTGGGGGCCCCATCGGTTTGCACAGGGGGCGGGGCTGGCCTAGCTGATCCTCCTGAATCAATGCGGGAAGTCCTCAGGGCTGGTGCCTAGTCCAGAGCAGGCTGCTGTCACCTCCACGAGCCCCTGGGAACATGTCTCTGTCCCCAGAACTGAATTCCATCAAGTCCAAGGGGGATAAGGATGCTCCACCCCCTGGCCGTACTTTCCCACTCTGACCCCCGGGTCTGCCCCACTCATGGTCGGGAGGGCCTTGGGCACACCTCTGTCCGGCCACACGGAGCAGCGTGACCTCATCAGGACACCAGTGTGCTCTCGCCTTTACTCATTTCTGCTCATTCAGTCGAGCAGCGTTTCCCCAATATTGGCGTGAAAAGCTCATTTCCATCGCTGCGTATTGTAAATACAAAGCTCGGCAACGTCGATGGAGCCTTGGGTGTCAGTTCAGTGACACTGGGTGACACCAGGCGGCTCTCCAAGGTGTCAAGATGTGAGCCATTCCAGCTTAATAACTACAGAGGGTCCTGGCCAGAGACCTAGGTCCCTGCCTGTCCCTCCGAGGTCTGCACCTCTAGAAACAGCTGTTCACTCTGGACACACAGCTGCAGCGAGACAACCCCTGGACAACCCAACACCTTGCATCACCAGGCATTTCATATCCGTACAGAGGAAAACAACACGGTCTTCCAAAGAAATCCACATGCCGGAGAGACGAGGCTGTGAGTCACCCAGCTGCAGCGATTCGGCACGCCAGACTGGACCGGACTCCTGGGCTTCCCGCCTCCGGGTGGGGGTCGGCGGGCAGTGTGCAGAGCAGCCTTCTGGGAAGGGCGGGTGGGTCAAGGGCCTGGCTGGGGAACGTTCTGATGGGCTCTGAGGATGGTGGGGCCGTCGTGGGCTGAAGGTCGAGGATTCAGAGGGGCTGGTGGCCTGTGTGGGGGCGGGACGTGCCTGCTGATACTCTGGGGGACGTGAACCTGACCTTGCAGGCCCGAGAGGCAGCCGTGGTAAACTGGGCAGGGTGATCCGGAGTCTGTGCACCGGCCCAGCAGCAGGTGGTGACAGGGGACAGCAGTGCTGACCAGCCCGCGTGGTCTTGAAAGTGAGACTTTCTGTCCCCATTTCCCCCGGCACTGAGAGAAGCCTGCCACCTGCAAGGAAGGCGTCTGCAGTTCTTCTGCAGAGACCGGGAGGCGCTAAAGGTGGCCAAGGGGGATCGAAGCATCACCATGCGAAGGACAGGCCTGGCGGTGTGTCCCCTGTGGGCCCCCAGGGGACAGGCCAGGGCTCCGGTGCCTTCCAGCAGCCGGGGTCCCCGGCTCTTCCCCTGCCCTTGCCCGTTTCCTGTGGACGTTTCGCCAATCCCGGCACCCACCTGCGGCCGCTCCCTACGCTTCAGAAACGAATCCCGAGCAATGGCTTCCAGACCCAGAGCTGGGCCGCTCGCTCTCCTGAGAGGGTAGGTTTTTTCCTGGCGAAAACAGGAGGGAAAAAGCAATCGTCTGCCTGACACCGGTACCCAGCCGTTCGCTGGGAAATGTCACTGGGACACGCCGTGTCCACACACACAAACCCATGGACCCTCTTCCTTCACTCTTTATTTGACATTCTCTTATGTCTGGAGTGTGCTGTTTTCTTTCATAAACCTTATTTTCGCCTTCTGTCTGAGGAAACACCAGTCATGACTCAATTCCCAATGAATTCCCAACCAGAGACTCCTCCTCACCCAAGGATATGTTGTTTGTCGATTTGAGAGAGAGAGAGAGAAACATCGATGGTTTGCCTCCTGTACACGGCCTGACTGGGGATTGAACCCACAACCTAGGTATGAGCCCCGACTGGGAACTGAACCCACAACCTTCTAGTGAACGGGACGACACTCCAATACATGGAGCCACCTGGTCGGGGCAACAAGGCGGCTTTTTTTTTTTTAAGGCTAAGTTTCAATGCATCGAAACCTCCTGTTAGGACAGACATAGCACATCAGTCTCCCTGCTGCCCTGGTTTTCCACATTTTCAAAGAAAACCCCACCACCTCTGGCAGGGGAGGGGAGCTAAGACTTTTGTTTTAAGTGGTCTAGGCAGCGTGACTCGGTCGTATGAGCTGCACCAACCCCTGTGTACAGAACGGTCATTTCAAAACTCCCCGAGACCCAGCACCTGTTCTGTGGGTGGGACCCTACGGTGGGCCGTGCAGGAACAAGACTCTCCGGTGGTACCTCCGCGGGCCGGGCTCCGGGCTCCGCGGTGTCAGCCGAGGGCTGCCTTCTGAGCTGTACTTTTAAAATCACACCAAGTCCGTGCATGCTCGGGACCTGCTCATGGGTGGCTACTTCGGGCAGATGCTAAAATCGGCACTAAGTATCTCTTACAAAACAGAAACAGAGCTTTTGAATTGCAAATTGGGAGGCAGATCCTGGCTCACAAGCATGTTAAGCCAAATTATTTGCAACCTTGGATGTAAAAATATGTAGCAAAGTCTAGACCTGCTCTATTTACTTTATTCTTTTGCTGCTGCAAAAGTTGTTTTTTTTTTCTTTCTTTCTTTTTTTCCCCTTAAAAAAAAAACCCAAAAAACCAGACTGGGCTGGCACGTTCATCAAAGCGGTTTCTGAGAAGGCACTTTGACAGCTCGCATTAGGAATGTCGACTTGTGAAAACAAAGAGTTGTTTTATAATGCACATAAATTATATGCTTTAAAAAAATGCAAGGCTCAGAATTCTTTAATGATAGTCTAGCCAGAGCAGAAGGGCGTTTTGCCTACTTTTTGTTTTACCTCTTCAAAAGGTTTTCTCAGGATCCCACAGCGGAGGAAAAAAAAAACTCAGAAAAGACAGCACAGTGCATTGTGGGTTGCTATGTGCATTTGCTAAAGTTACATGTAACTCAGCGTATGAAGTGTCAGCCAAAGACTGTGCAGGGAGCTGCTGGGGACATACAGTTGGATTCAATGATGTCGGAAGTCTGGGGGCATCTGGAGTGAGCGGTCTGTGGCGTACACTGAGTCACGTGTACTGCAAGAGGTCAGCGGGCACAGTATTACCTGACCTCAACGAAGCACCTGCGTATAAGTGGTTGAGAGCTCATCACACATCTTATCTAAACCCAGTTACAATCTATACTTTCTCGATGACGCACAGGGAAGACGCAGGTGTGGAGGGAGATGCAGGAGCACCAAACCACCGCACGGAGGGAGGTCGTATCCCAGGGGAGTGTGGTCGGAGCGTGTGAGCTCGGCGGATGACGTCTGGAGGGGCCGTGACGAAAGGTCACTGAGAAATGCTGTGTCTGTGACACTTGGAGAACCGAGCGAGCCCAGAAAGGCAGACGCATGCAGAGTGCTGTCTCCGCATCTCGATAAATGTTCGTGCGGTGAGAGCAGAGCGCTAACATTCCTGCAGCTGTTCCTGGCGTGCCCACGGGGTCGGCCAAACAGTTCTTCCCGGGGGCAGCAAAGGCTGGGACGGATGTGGACAACAGTGAACTAAAACTCCACATGCAAGGGGACAAACCGACATGGAATATGCAACGGGGAAAAAAAGATGCTAAATACCAAGGCATGATCGAGCAACGTGAAATCTTTACATAGGAAACGACAAGCAGGGCTGCAAGAATTCAAAGACCTAAACAGGGAAATGTATCACGTTTACAGCTCGTGGGACGCCTATTTGTAAGGTGCCCATTCCCGCCAGGTTGATTTAGAGGTTTAATGGAATCCGTATCCATATTCCGCGAGGTTTTTCTTCTGTGGCAAGTGAGGAATCGACCTTTCATCCTTGCATGGGAAGAGCAAGGGCACAGGTGAGCCCAGGTCATCCTGAAGACCACGTGCCAAGGACCGAGCTTACCAGATTTCCAGATACGTAGTCACCGACACAGGAACACAGTATCTGTAAAAGACACGAGGCAAGAAAGAACAGCACAGACAACGACAACACTAGACCAAAACCCAGGACACAGCCACATCGGGAGGGTCAGCCACTTACATAGGGAACCGATTCAGGAACAGGGGCCCAGCAATTCCGTGGGGGCAGGACTGTGCACCCAACAGATCCTTCTGGATCAATGGGATGGTGATGTTTTTAAAAGAAGAATCTGTACCTCGACCGCAACTAAAGTAAAATGAGACAGATCACAGACCACCTGTAAATTGTAATCAGCACAACATGTGAAAAAATGGCAGAAAATATTCACGAACTCAGGGGATGCCACCATTTTTAGACAGCACTCAGAAAGCACTGGGCATAAAAGAGAAAAGCTGCTGGTTTTTTTCATTGAAATTAAGGACTTCGGTTCACGAGGATGCAGGAGTAGGAGAGTGGTAAGGCAGCACGGAGAACAGGACAGGACGACCCCAACAGAACAGTTTCCAGAACCAAGGAAGACAGAAAGAAGTCGTACACATGCGGACAGAAAGACAACGGAATGCCCCCTCTTCACACCCTTCAAAAAGACCCGTGAGGATTTCCGAATGGTCCACCGGCTTACGTAAAGTTCTCCTTAACATCATTACTCATCAGGAAAACACATGTGGACGCCAGAAGGCGCACCACCACCCGGCTACCGGAACACATGAAAGTGTTTAGAAGAAGGACAGTGACAACTTCAAGTTTTCCCATGGCCGCGAAGCCGCGGAAGCTAACTCTCTGGTGAGGGGGTGTGTCCGCTGGCTCGGCCATCTGAGGGGCTGTTTGGCTGTGTCACCTGAAGCCAGACATATACCTGCCCCACAAATGGGTATGTCTTTCATTCCGAGGCTTATACTTAAGACAACGGATGCATTTCTCCCACAAAGGTGCCCATGGGCAGCCCTGGCTGGTGTGGCTCTGTTGGTTGGAATGCTGTTCTGAGCACTGAAAGGTTGTGGGTTCGATCCCCAGTCAGGGCACATGCCTGGGTTGGGGGTGTGCAAGAGGCAATTGATTGATGTTTCTCTCACACACTGATGTCTCTCTCTCTCTCTCTCTCTCTCTCACTCACTCCCTTGCCCTCTCTCTAAAATCAATAAACAAGTCCTCAGGTGAGGATAGAAAATATTGCCAAGGGTGGCCCTGGTGGCTTTATTCACGAGAGCCAAAAGTTAGAATGCCCCAAACACCCATCCACAATACGTGGCTACAAAAATTGCAGTACAGTTTTAGAAAAAGTATTAACAAGTAATACTGAAGTTAGAATGAGCTACCACAGCAGGGAACACCAGGAAAGAATCCCATAGAGGAAATGATGAGCTTAAGAGAGAGAGATACGAGCTTAAAAGAGAGAGAGAGAGAGAGAGAGAGGAAAACAGAGAAGTGCCTACTGGGTGACCTCGTGGACGCCAGTGGAGGCTCAACCAATCGGTGAGAATGTCGGGGACTTCCAGGTCAGACAAGGCAGCCTTCTGGGGACCTGCAAATAATGATACTGTGACCAGAATGTTGATAGCATAGATATAGCCGTGTACAGAATATAATTCAATGTCACACATAAAGATCCATGCACTTTATTTCTGCTATGCCCAAGACACAGTGCCAATGTAAAAAATGCTAATATTTCCCCATTACCTAGGATGTTGTAAAATATTCCATTTTAAGAAAAAAAAGATTGTAAAGGCATTTTTTTAAAGAAAGAAGGCAGAAGTCGATTTTCATTTAATTCCCCCTGCCATCCCACTCACACACAAATTTTCACCTATCATGCATGTCAGCAAAATAGTGAAGACATACATTTTCTTCACTTTACTGAGAGAAAAAAAAAGGAACTCTGAGGCCATGAGGAAGAATAGCAATGATCAGAGGCATAAAAATGGAACTGTCTTCTTTTATCGAAGTCCTCGTGTGGTCACATCATGCACTGGCATTTCAGAGGGAATGTAGCCCGACAGGACGGGACTGTGCCTGGCCCATCCGGCGCTCCTTGCACTGCTCACGTATCTTGCAGTTACGTCGGGGAAGAGAGTGGTCCTCCGGGAGCACACACGAACTCACGTGCCGAATTTGCAAAGATGGGCAATTTCGCTCGGGATGCATTCACATAGCAGCCGTAATAAGCTTCCAACAGACAGCCGGATGCTCACTTTAATGTCCTTCCTTTTCTCCGCTCTTTGGCGTCTAAGGCCATTGATGAAGAGCTTCGGTGGCTGATGAAAGAAAGGCTCATATTCTAAGACGATCCAAATTGAACTCATTTAAAGTAACGATTGACATCATTACAGTCACACCGCTGGGAAATGGTCACTGGTGCAGAGCTGTGGGTTTAAAACCATATTGAGTGTGCATATCCCACCAAGCTCTCGTCGTCAGAAACACCGCGTCCTAGTTTCACAGAATTACTGGGTGTTCCAAGGCGCCGATGGTCACAGAGCGCCTCCCCAGGGTGCGGACTTCAAACCAGGTGGCTGTGAGTCCACATTCTCTGTGACAAGGGCTGAGATCACATACATGTCCCTCTTCACCCAAACCTGTGAGCTTCTGTGGTTTGTTTTGCCTCAGAAAATAGGAAGAGGCTGCATGGCATGGTAGCCAATCCTGCTCAAAGGCTGTGGAGTTCAAGGCCAGTGAGTCTCCTTCCTGGTCCTAGCCCTAGCCCTAGCCCTAGCTGTGATCCTAGCCCTAGCCCTAGCTGTGACCTTAGCCCTAGCCCTAGCCCTAGTTGTGACCCTAGCCCTAGCCCTAGCCCTAGTTGTGACCCCAGCCCCAGCCCTAGCCCTAACCCTAGCCATGACTCTAGCCTAGCCCTAGCCCTAGCCCTAGCCCTAACCCCAACCCTAGCCCTAACCCCAGCCCTAGCCCTAACCCTAGCCCTAGCCCTAACCCCAGCCCTAGCCCTAACCCTAGCCCTAGCCCCAGCCCTAGCCCTAACCCTAGCCATGACCCTAGCCTAGCCCTAACCCCAGCCCTAGCCCTAACCCCAGCCCTACCCCTAACCCCAGCCCTAGCCCTAACCCTAGCTCTAACCTTAACCCTAGCCCTAGCCCTAGCTGTGACCCTAGCCCTAACTCCAGCCCTAGCCCTAACCCTAGCCCTAGCCCTAGCCCTAGCCCGAGCCCTAGCCCTAACCTTAACCCTAGCCCTAGCCCTAGCTGTGACCCTAGCCCTAACCCCAGCCCTAGCCCTAGCCCTGGGACCCCACAGAGACCAGCACTGGGCTCATCCTACAGACCGTGCCACGGCTAATGCCACCTCACACAGTCGTCACGGGAGCAGAGGGCATGGTGCCAGGCGGGTCTTCGGCAGGCCCCCTGCGTGCAGCCAGCTGTCCACAGTGCAATAGGCCGCCTCTCCATCTTCTCCCCATCACCTCAGCAGATGGACCAGACACGTAACTGCATCTTCCAGAAACTCCCCACCGCTGTGTTTTCCAGCACACCGCTGGAATCCCGTGAGCTCACCCTTATGGCATTTGCGCAGCTCGGCGCATGTCCGAGGGTAAAATTTATGCACAGTTTCCAAGACAATGCCTAGGTCACCACCCTGTAAATTGTCACTGCTCTGTGTTGTTGAGGATGGATCTGATTTATAGGGCTGAATGACTGGGAACCTAATAGATGTCAATTTAACCAATTTCTTTCCCAAAAGACAAATGAGACAGACTGGCAATAGACCAGATACTTTACAGAGAGCTGTGTTTCACTGGAATGCATACTGCGTCCCACAAAGCTGGCTGGATGATTTTCTAGCAAGGTTCATTCTTTGCTTTTCCTCACAGCACGTGAGAGCCGATTCATCTGTATGCCACTAGAGTCAGTCAGGTTTTCTTTACTGTACTCCTCCAATCAGTGGAGACCCAGCTAAGTTGTCCCAAGCAATGAGAATAAGTGAGATACTGGAGCAGAGACGATAAATCCACATTCAATAGACACCATAGAAAAACGTGCAGCAGAACCTGATTCTCTTTCAACATTTTTACATAGAATTTTTTTTGGAAGGGGGAGAAAACCAGCATTTTAATTGCTTCATTCCAGTTCTAAGAGTTTCTCTGCTCTTGCTGACCCTGTCCATTAGCAACTGCGATTATGCTCTGGAGACTTGAAATTCTGGGTTTTGTCCCTGTGCAAAATGTTTCTCGTCGAGCAAACGCCCGCTGAGGTGGGAGCTTGCTGAGCTGATACCGTGTTGCTCTGATTAAGCCGATTCCACGCTGTGGGTTTGGGCTCGCACTGGAAAAGCCTCAGCGGCTGGCATTGTAGACACTGAGACAGAGCTCGGGCTCATGCACGTCACGTGACATCATGGTCCCTCCCTGCAAAGGTCCTCACGGTGATGTTTTAACACTCTTTCCTCATCTTAGCCTGGACTCTGTCAGGCAAAGCTTACTCATAATTCCAAGGGCATCAGGCACAGTAAAATGATCCAGAAGCAGGTGCACCCATCCAAGCTTTAAGGACACGTGTTCTGTGACGTGACCTCAGGTGTCCAGGCTGAGCGTGGCAAAGCCCACACCAGCCCTCAGGAAATGGTCATTTCCCCAGAACGCTCCCCAGGGGCCTGCGAGCTGCCCGTGGAAGGCCGGGAGTGGGGGTGTGCCTTCTTAATGCTGTCCCTGGGCGGTGGGTGCCAGACTGGGACAATCGGTCACGCACTTTCTGTTAAAAAAAAATGTTTATTTTTTTAAGATGATGACAGGATAGGATTCCCTGAAACACTGTATTTTCTGGGTGTGAGCCAAGCAAGAAATAAAGCATCTACGTACCTATGTACTGGGTAAGCTGCTAACTCAATAAACCTAAATCTGGATCGCAACACAAATGCCTCTGCCGAAGGAGAATGGCAAAAGCCGATGGGGCCGCACCTCCTAGGAAGACCGTGAGTACTTGCTGCGACGGAATCCCGCAAATGCCCCGCTGGGCAGCAGCCTGTTTCTGCAGCCCGGGTGCAGGGGGCAGTGACGTCAGGGCACCCAGCGCCTCACCAGTGCCCACAAAGGACAGACAGGAGAACTCATGAGCCACTGTCCCCGAGGCGGGAACCATGCTGACACTGTGAGCTGGCGCTGCACACACCCTTGTCCCTCTGTGTCCTTCTGCTGTCCCTGTCTCCGCCTGGCTCCCCCTCTGTGAGCAGAGATAACGTCTCCTGCTACCTTGCAGGTGACTTGCAAGTTTCAAGTCAGAGGACAGGGGCCAGAATGCTAACTTAGAAAGCTCCACCCAAGGGCAAAAGGGTGCTTCTTCTTTTTGTTGGCGCCACCCTGGGAACTGGTAGGTGCTTCATAAAAGCTCACAGGACTGTGGCTTGTCATTTGAGAGTGTCAGCAACAGCCAGTGGTTTTGTTCCTGTGATTTCCCCATGGCAGCCAGCCAGCCACCAGGACGAGTTTCCTGTGCGGGGGCTCAGTGGGCGCCGCATGCTCAGCTCCCGGCCCAGCCTGCGGTATCAGGGCCCTGGAGAAACCTGGGCACATTCTTTCCTGTCTTCTTGGCTCTGAGGCCTGGAGTAGTTTCGCCCCTTAATCTCGGTTCCCTTTCATTTCCGCACACACACAGCTGGCTCCCTCAACAGACATTTTGCTTGATGTTAAGACTTTGTAGATCACGCCGGGCAGATGAGAATCACAGGGTAGAGATCAAGTTCAATCAGGATCCACGATGTGTACACCGGAGGCTTGGCTGAAGGAAAATAAAGAAGTGTGAATTACATCCTGGATCTTCTTTTTTTTTTCCCTTTTAACCAAAATAGCATTTGCTCCAGAGGCTATATCTTTGGGTGGTGTTTAAGGGAAGGCTTTCTGAAGGGGAAGATGTCCTTTTCAAACATTCAGACACACTGGACCGTGGATTTATGACATTGAGAAGTGCTCCTTGGGGATGTGGCTCCTGATTTCGGGACTTTCCGGCCAAATGCCAGCCACCCACTTTCTTAGAGAATGAGCCCTCTCTTCGGGAAAGACAGAGTGGGTAGAAGGTGCTTTTGTGAGGAAGCCAGAAAAAAAGGGGTGTTTTAAGGATAACTTCAGCTAAGGGTTTCTTTCAAAGCTTTCAGGAAAGAAAAGAGCTCTGTTTGCTGAGCTGGAGTGAAAGTGCTCGTGCGCCTTCAGAAATGGGGCCGGCTTTCCTGTCCAGGCAGATCGCTGCGCAATGCGGAAGTGTTCCCTGGTGTGAACAGGAGTCTGTCTGTGTTAAATTCAGTTAAAGACAAAAAAAAATGCACATGGTTTGCACAGTGCATTTTCTGCCCATGAACTTCACGGCAGGCACCAGGCATGTACTAATCAGGGTGCACCCCTATATCTGAGCCCCGGGTGCAATCTCCACTGGAAACGAGACTGGAGGCTGAGAAAGGGCCCTGTGGGGTCCTGTGACGTCACCCCAGCAGGAGCAACGTGGAGCTGACAGCCAAGCCCTCGCTGGCGCTGCGATGGTGCTTGGCCCGTGAGAGGGTGAGTGTCAGAGGCAGACTGAAAATGCACTTATGCTGCGTGCACCATGTTCAGTGCGGCCTGCAGCCCCCATTTGGGATCCTTTCAATAGCTTCGGTTTGCCATCATTTAAGTCATGCATTTTTCCATGCTTTTCCCAGCCACCATCCTGAAGGGTGTCTTTGTCGGCATTTGTTCGGCTCACACTGTTAGGGTGAGTGGGTAGAGCTTTTATTGATACCCTGGTGCAGGAGTTCCTCTGCAGAATTTTCCCAGAAAGGGACAAACAGCCCATAGTTTGGCTTGGCAGGGTGTTTGGTCTCTGTTGCAACTACTCAACACTTCTGTTAAAGCTCAAAAGCAGCACGCAACAAGCGAATGTGACCGTGTCCCAATAAAACTTTATTTAAAAAGACAAGCGGTGGGCCAGACTTGGCACATAGGCTGTCCTCGGTTGGCCCATGCTCTAGAAGCCAATATCGTCCAGGAAGATGGAGCCCGGAGCCTCGTGATAATCGCTTACAGCTTCCGGGGTTGGCAGGCTACTGCGTCTGGGTGAGCTCTTCCCATTTCACTTGTGAAATGTATCACAAGAGGCAGAAGAAATCAACAGCAATGAACTAAAGCAACAACATCTTAGGATCTGGATACTCCACGAAAAAAAGAAGGTGGTCAGGGGACACTGTCTATGGAGCAGCGTGCTGTGCACAGCCCGAGGCAGAGCAGCCCGAGGCAGGTCAGGCTGGCCTGTTGGGGGGTGGCCGTGCGTGAGGCAGCCTGTTGCAGACCTGGGCACAAATGCTGGCCTGCGGGCTGGGCTCAGCAGGGACCGGGCTTCTCTGTCTGGTGCCCATCCTGAGATTCATCCGTGTGGTTGCAGGAATGATAGCGTCTTCCTTTCATTGCTGAGCATCCCCGATCTTTGTCCATTTGCTTCCCTCTCCTTGTCGGTCGACACGGTGGCTGCTCATAGGCTGGGTGCACTGTTGACAAAGCCGCCATGACACCCTGCCTGAGCCATCGATTCTTGGGCAGAGGATGGAGTGGCTGCGTGAGTGGAGGCACAGGGTGCCTGGTATGTGGTGCGTGTAATTTTTAAGGCAAAGCCAAGTTGTTCCGCAAACTGGGGGAGACATCTTAGAGCCGCCCCCCCGGCCATGTGTGTGTGGGGCAGCTGCTCCACAGTTGCCAGGGTCAGCCTCGAATGTCCCTCATTTGGGTCACATCAGCATAACTGTCGGGACAGTGTGCACGGACATCTCATTGTGTTTTCATTTGCATTGCCCAACGGTGAGCGGTAATGGGAATTTCCATTGGACAGCTTCCTGGAGGTCAGAGGGCAATGTTGCCAATTTGCTCTGCAGGAAATAATACTTCGTGGGGGTGGCAATAGGCTTCATCTCATCATACTGGCTGTTACACAAATGCACACCCCATAAAACTAAGAACAGATGCATGTCATCACCCATGATGCAACCTCAACAAAACTAATACAAATCTATGAAATCGATCTGAAAAACCCACACAGCGAAATCTATTTAGGGACAAACACACACGTGTAAACATCCTATCAGACCACAGAGCTAGCAAATGGCAGAGGAATTCAATAGAGTGGCCTGACCGGGAACAGAAAGATGCAACCAGCCCTGGCCGGTGTGGCTCAGTGGATTGAGTGCCGGCCTGTGAACCAAAGGATCATGGGTTCGATTCCCAGTCAGGACCCATGCCTGGTTGCGGGTCGCCAGTATGGGGCATGTGAGAGGCAGCCACACATGGATGTTTCTCTCCCTCTCTCTAAAAATAAATAAATAAAGTCTTTAAAAAAAGCAAGATGCAGGGAGAGAGCGATTCAGAGACACAGTTAGCTTCTTAGGTGTGTGAAGGGCACATAGGGGTTAATGTTCTCCCAGTGTTCCATCATTTACACATATGTCTCCCATCTGTTGTTTAGATGCAAAAAACGCTGCATAATAAATTCTACTTCTGAAACGAGCTCAGTGTTTGGGTGGAAATCTCGGAAGGGGCCGAGCGCCAAGCGGTTTTAAACGCCCCACGTCTCCGTGGTATGGGACCAACTTTGGTGGCCCGGATGTTGGGGTCCGGGCTGACAGCACAGTGCTGACCCGGGAACAGCCTGCAGGTTCTAGAGCCCACTGAGACGTTGTCACCGGGAGTGAACGTGCATTTCAGACCGGGCAAGTCCCGTGATTGGATTTGTGTTTGAAGAAGAACAGGAGGAACGTGCAGGACATTTAAATGCGTAACACGAGGTGGAAGAGGACAAGGAGGCGGCTACACAGTGTGTGACCTCGACTCTACGCCTGCGTGGGGAAGAGGAAACTGTGCAGAGAGAGAGCCACGGGATCGGTGGTCGCCAGGGATGAACAGGGAGGGGAACACACCGGATGTTTGGGGCCGAGAAACTGCTCTGTGTGATGCTATACTGTGGGGGTGCATCATCTCACGTGTGTCCAGACCCAGAGAATGTGCAACAGCAAGAGGGACCCCTCACGTCAGCCATGGGCTCTGGGTGATGAAGGTGTGTCTCTGCCGGCTCGTCATGGTAGCCGAGGCCCCACGTGGTGGCATGCTGATGGTGGGGCAGACTGCACAGGTGTCGGGGGCCGGGAGTATATGCAAAAGCTGTGCCTTCCTCTCCATGTCACTGTAAGCCCCAAACTGCTCGTTGAAGAACTGTCCAGTGAAGCTCGCCGGGAGTGCAGGGCAGTGGCTGAGCAGCGGGCGTGGAGTCTCAGAGGGTGTTCAGGTGTCTCTGGCAGTCGCTGTGCGAGTGGCTGTGGGGGGTGGAAGGGGACAGCAGGAGATGGACCTGAACGACATTCTAGAGGGAAAACGGGCAGATGTGTTGATGCCCCAACCTAATGTTAAGGTCCCTCTGCTATGGCCCACAACACCTTCCTCTTTGGGGCGTCTGCAGGGTGTTTGACTTGGGAGAGCTTACTGGCTAGTCTGCTAGGCCATCCTGTGAGTTCACAACCGTCCGTCCGTTCTCTGTGGGCATGAGATTCAGAGGGCAGGTCTGACAGCTAAAGGCAGAAATCGTAACCAAGGGCCACGCGGCATTTTCATTTGGACATTAATCTTATATTTGTTCCAGAACTGGCTCAGCCTACAGGTGCCCCTTTGGAAAATCCATACATTCAGTCCTCCCTTTTGCCTTTTCCCTGAAGAAATGCTGGTGAAAAGGGCCCTTGCCACTCAAAAAGAATCAGTTGAACCCTGGCCGGTAGCTTCGTTGGTTAGAACATCATCGCAATGCACCACCAAGGTTTCGGGTTCAATCCCTGGTCAGGGTCCTTGTAAGAATGAACCAATAAATGAATAAATAAGTAGAGCAACAAATCTCTCTCCTTCTTTCTCTGTCTTCCTCTCTCAAATCCAATAAATAAAGATGAAAATAAAGACTTCAGAGCTTCCTTCACAGAGACCCCACTGCTGGGCTCCACAGGAAGAGAGTAATATGAAAATTGGAGCTTTGCACACCGCAGAACTCCATGTAGTTCTCAAGTACATTGTTTCCACTCTCCTTGGTTCGCCAGGTGGCCGTGAAGGAAGAGCCAGATTGTTCCGAGACCAGAGAGATGATGCAGTGCACACCTAGGGTAGGGGTTCAGCTTTGCTCTGGCGTGCTCAGTGACAGCTCCGGTCATGTCTGCCCCCGGGGTCCAGAGGCTGGCCCTTTCGGGTCACCGGGCCAGGCTGTCGATGACCGAGGTCTGCACTCCAGCCCCCTCTCCCAGAGGCTCAAGTGCGTCCTCCCAACTTGAACGTCAGCTCTCCACTGTTCCATTTTTTTTAAATCAAAAAAAGTCTCACCTGAGGATACGTTCATTGATTTTAGAGAGAGGGGGAGACGGGGTGAGAGAGAGTTGTGAGGGAGAAACATCGATCGGTTGCCTCCCATATGCTCCCCGACCAGGGATTGAACCCACAACCTAGGCATGTGCCCTGACTGGGGATCGAACCTGCAACCTTTTGGTGTGCTGGACGACGCTCCAACCCACTTAATCACCCACCCAGGGCTATTCTTTAATGAGTGCTATGAGTAGTTGATGCTATCAGTAAAGCTCTCACTTACTAAATGACAAAAAGACTCTCTGGCTTTCCTAAAATTCCCCAATTTCACCCCCAAACTCCTCAAACACAGACCCCTATGTGCAGGACAGAGAGCCCAGGCTCCTCATCAAAGGAATGAGTGTTCGAGTTGGAAGGACTCACCTGAGCATCAGGGGGAGGGGAGTGGAGTGAAGACCTTGGTGAACAACAGCCTTCCCCTGCTGTTTGGCCCCAAGGACATTTGAGTGTCAAAGACACGCAGCCCAGGAAACGCACACTCAGAGAACAGCAGCAGCTGTGCACAAGCTGAGGTCAAAGTCACAGCTGGCTGAGGTCAAAGTCACAGCCGGCTGACTGCGGGGCTCTCAGCAAGGGGCACGGAGAAAGTACAATGTTTTCCATCCATGTCTGTCCTTAACACAGTCCTGGTTAACCGAGACAGCACATGCTAAAGGCAAACCTGACGAATCACACACATTCTAGGAGCCTCAGCAGGATGGGGAGACGCCGGGGGACGCGGCTCAATCCTTGTCCCCATCAGGGACGATCGAGACTAAGGCAGCCTGACCTTTAGGATCTGCTCAGAATGGTACGCTTCCTCTCCACACCTCCCGCTCTTTGTGACGATGCTCCAACACTATGAGATCAAACTCTGACTACAGTTGGAGATGAGGAATTCAGCCTGAAAAAATGAGCATAATTTCACGCACGCAATTCTTACTCGTTGCCCAGATCTTGCCTGGGCAGTTCTGCGGTCTTTCCCGATGTACACCCCTGTGCAAGCGTCACCGGGCTCCAGCGTAGAGCCCTCTGCTCAGCTCGGTGGGGGGCCCTTCTTCTCGTATCGGTTGGCCGAAAGGTTTGTGTAGGTTTTGCTGTAAAATAAAAGACACCTTTTTTATTTGCACCACTAACTTTATTGATTTGGATTTTTTGATTATGTTGGCTATCTCCTGCGTGGTAGAATGTTGAAGGTTCTCAGTTAATGTCTCATTTTGATCGCTGTCAACTGCAGCTGGTCTATCAGACCGTGGAGCATTGTCCTGCAAGAAATCCCCAGCACGAAACTTTGCAAACCGCTTTTGACACCTTCCGTCAGCCACAGCACCTTCTCCGTACACAGTGCTAATCTTTTCTTCCATTTTTACCTTTGTTGAAATAATAAAGCCTAACATGCTAAATATGTAACAGATTTTTTGCACCTTCAATATTAAATGGATACACACAAATTCACCAATTTTGATAAGTTTTTTTTAAATACTCAGTGATCAATGAAACAAACAAGCAAACAAAATACAACTAGAGACACTGAAATTAAGAACAGTCTGACAGTAACCAGAGGGGAGGTGGAAGGGGATAATGGGGGAAAGGCCAAAGGATTTTCAGGAGCAACTGTAAGGGACACATGGACAAAACCAAGGAGGGTGGAATCAGGGGAGGGAGGTGGGGATGGCTGGGGTGGGGGGGAATGGTGGGGAAAAATGCAGACAATGGTACTTGAAAAACAATAAAATAATTTAAAAAATAAAAATAAAAAAATGGGGAAAAAAATGCCAAATGCACGCTGATAGGACGGCTGTCACAATACCTTGTAACAAAATTGTTTCGAATGAAGTTAAAGACAAGTGGGCACTATTAGAGCCATCATATGGGGAAAAAAGCAAACGCACTTTTGGCCAACCCCATACTTACTGCACCGAGGTTAACCTGCATTCTACTGCAGTCAGCATGGATTAGCCGAGCCTGATTTTAAATTCCATACAAGCGTTTGAAAAGTGTACGGACCCACGTTGAAAATAGAGCCACAACTATCGCTATATGCAAACACCTCTATGTACAGCAAGCTGTTCAAGGGTTTATACTGATGTCTTCACGTCTAGTAATCGATGACCCCGGGGGTCCTTCCTCCTTGGTGGTCTGCCACCTACCGCTCCAGCAGTGAGGAAGCAGGCTCCTACCCCGCACCACCCACTCCATGGTTCAATTCCAGACTATGCGCTCGGCGATATCTCATCAGCTAACCGGTACTCCTGAGAGATCAAGTCTGCACCCCGGGCTCCACACGGGGACCCCCTGCCATTAGTCTTACAGTCTCCACGCAAGTCCGAAGCTCCCCAGACCGGTGCTTCTCCGCCACCCCCCTCTCTGTCAGAGTGTGTCTTACATTTGTCATACAACGAGACTGCTCTTGTCCCAGAAGTCCGCATTCTATGCTGAGTCCGCCAACTTCATAAATGATCTGTTTAGTGTTGCATATATGTGCATATGTATGAAAGTCCGCTCTGTGCTGGGAGTCCCCTGGGTCTTGTCCCACGAGTCATGTCCCTCCCCCGTGAATGATGCTGTGGCCTGGAATACTTTGGCCATGCTACAAAGTCCCATTCAGTCGCCTCCCTGCCCCGAACCCTGGGCAGGCACTGGTGGCCAGCCGGTCTGCGATCTGGCCCTTGCCAGAGGGCCACAGCGGTGGGAAGCGGCAGAATGCACCCTTTGCAGTCCGATGCCGTCAGCGAGCAACGGGCCGCTGACAGTCTCTGTGTCCTGCCGCTGGAGAGCTCATCTCGGTCACCGAGGCCCTTTCCGTTGTATCAAGCCCAGTGCGTTCACCACCCGCCTCTTCGGGGACAGGCTGCTACTTCCAGGTTTTGGCGATTGCGAGGAAAGCGGCTGTAAATGTTTTTACGTGCAGGTCTTTGTGTGGATGTGAGTCTTCAAGTCAGTGGCGTAAACGTTCGGGAGCATGAACAGCTCGGTGGTGTGACCAGACTAGGCTCAGCTTTGCCAGCAAACGCCGAGCTGCCTTCAGAGGCTCCATTTCTCATTTCTCATTCCCGTCAGCCCCCGATGAAAGTTTCTGCTCACCCCACGCCCTCTCCAGCATTCACTGTTGCCAGGTTTTTTCTTTTTCTATCGAGCCGTTTTCACAAGTGTGTGAAACAACTTGTTTTGTGTGTGTGTGTGTGTTAATTTTCCATTGCCACCTGTGCCAATACCTTTTGGTATTGATTGGGGCATCTGGTCAGGTTTTGTTGGCCAATTTTTCAATGAGTTTCTTGTTGAGTGTGAAGAGGTCTTTGTCCCTTTTGCACACAAGTCTTTATGTCAGACACATGCTTTCCAACTATTTTCTCCCAGTCTGTGATGTGTCCGTTCTTCCATCCGCGTTTTCACAGAGCAGAGACTCATTGTCCTGCAGCCCAAGGAACCGGCTGTTTTCCTCCGTGGATCTCTTTTCACGTGAGACAGGAAGGCCAGTGCCAAACACAAGGTCACCTCCATTTCCCCCCTGTTCTTTTCTACAGATTGTATACTCTCACCCTTTACATTGAGGTCTGGGCTCCATTTTCAGATGGTGTTGGGAAAGCATCTTTTTTGAGGTCTGTGTCTAAGTTCTTTTTTTCTCTCTCTCTTTTTTTTTTTGCACAATGACCTTTTTGAGACTCTTGTCCTTCCCCGTACTTTTAGGGACACCTTCTCTGCCTGGAAGCCTCCAGACGCTAAGAAGGACGGCATAAAGTTTGGCCCAAAGGCCAAAAGCTGACAAATGACGATAATGTTCTCTGAAGAGCAACATGATTTGTCTCCATAGCGTCTCATTGGTGGCTTTCTGTTTCGGCAGGTGAGTGTGAAAATCTTCACGGAAACCTTATGTGAAAATGGTGCCAATGCGCATTAGGGAAATTGCCTCCAGGGCCTATTTAGCACTGAGGCGATGCCAGCCATTTGCCTGCCGGTGTGACGGTGTGACCGGTATATTAGACCTGGGTGCGTGCAGCGAGTCCCTTTCACCTGCTGGGAAGGATGTCATCGGCACTGACAGCCTGGTATGCTGCAGAGCTTGCCAGCCTTCTCCTGCCCTACAGGGCCATAAAACTGACTAGGAGAGAGAGTGTCAATTATTCACCTAACAAGCAAATAAAGCCGACACTTAACATTCAGTACCCTTGAGATACTGGGACCTGGTTCTGTGCTGGACTGTTCCTGGCGTCTGCCTAAGCTCTGTGTGTAAACTTTAACTGCCGTAAGGGAATGCGGTCTTCTCTGATGCTGTTTTTGTGGTGAGCTGGTGAGGCGAGGTGCTTTGCCGCAGGAGACGTGGAAAGCAGATGCTTCATCCGTGATCCGCATCCACATGAGACGGCCCGGCGCACGCTCTCGCCAAGGCGCCGGGGGAAGTGAGGCTGGTGCCTTACCAATGCTGGGCAGGAGAGCAACGCCACGCAGGTATGGAAGTGGTGGGTGCGTGCGTATTTCCGAGGGAGCCAGGGCTGGGGAAAACCTCGATTCCGAACACCACGGTTGTGTCTCCGGGACCGTGGAAACTTGCCCCGTGGCCACGTGGTGAGCAGGGCCAGCACTCGGCCTGACACCAAAGGCGAGAACTCCGCCGTGCCCAAGACGGTGGGTACGTTCATTTCTGCGGAGGAGGCGTTGAAGGAAAGATGTTACTCTTTATCTTGTGGCCGTCCAGGAACTTCAAAGCGTGTAGCCGTGGAGCAGAAACGTGTGGTGCTCGTTACGGGCATGTGGGTGGGACGCTTAGGCCGTGTTTATATAAGTTCCAGGTGAAGTATTTCCATCGAACACCGTTGCAGAGGGTGGACTCGTGAGACATTGAGGCAATGTTCATCGTTGGGAACAACGGCCTTTCTCTCTATGCTTTTCCTCCTGAAGAAACACTGTTTCATTCCATATGTCTTTCCATCTCTAATATTTGTGGAGCAGAAGCAAAAGATATGGGTCGATGGAAGTTTTTAAACATTGACGTTCCACCTGCTGAGTCAGGGCGAGGGTGAGCCTGGGGAATGAAGACATTTCTGGGGTCCAAACGCTGGCTTCTCTGTGCCTCGTGCGTCTACCCACAGTGGCGCATGTTTAAATGCAGAGCAGCGAAGCCGCGCCCTGTGCCAGCCGATCTGGGAACCCGTGTCCCCGATGCATGGAATCGACCTCCTATCTTATACAGGAGGACCCGAAAGGCAAGACATAGTGTCACTTCTTTCGGTCCCCCAGAGAACCGTGCTTGCAGGAGACAGAGACCCACACAAGACTGTAGACACCCGGGGACAGTGACAGAAGCCAACCCATCCCTGCTGTATGACACAGTCGCAGAGGGAGCCGCATGTCCGCACAGCAGACTCGGAAGGGAAAGCACCTGAATCTCTCTTGTGTTGTTTCTCTTTTGCTTGCCTGTGCTTGGGATCATTTTTATTGCTATACATACTGGAGCAGGTGGTGAGAATGAGAATTGCTTGAGAATCATAGGGATAACGTAAGTGATGACTACATTACCACTCCAAATCCCCCTTGTACCCCAGACTTGATCAGGAATTCCCTAGAAAGGCAGTTATTTCATGATAGGACAATTATGCCCACCAAATAGCCAGTCCTGACTAGAACTTCCCCGAATAGATTAGGCAGGTCAATATCCCCTAGAAAGGGCAGGAGAAAGAAGAGAGCTAAATATTCAGTTTTATACAGATTTCCTTAGACCACAAGAGCCCCTACACCACAACCAACTGACCCCCACTGCCCTATACTAGAGCTTATGTAAATGGTTATTAGAGAAATTGGTCCTTAAGAGGACCTCCTCGGTATTTTTATGCACAGGTTCAAAAGGATAGATTGTTCAGGCAGTTGCTTAGGGCCTGGGCACTTTGGGGTTCGACTCCATTCCTGGGATAGAGAAAAGTATGGAGGAGACAGTTCCTTTATAACAAACAGGACCTCAATGCTTTTGGTATTTATAGCTAGCAAAGCAGATTCAGAGATGAGAGACAGATATTAATCACTATGACCACAGACCCTGTACCTCAGTCACTTGGCAAGATGCCCAGACTCAAATGTGCCCATATTCTAGTCAACTCGTGGCTTTACGTGTTAACCACAAAACTTACACCTAAGCTTGAAAAAATAGGTGTCAAAATAAGTACAAGGAAGAGGCTCAGACAGAGAGATGGTGTCAAAATAGATAAGGCTTGCAAACTGCAAAGTATCTAACTGCTCAATTGTATTTTATATAACATGTATTGCTGATTATATCCAAATATTATGTAATGCTTTCTCCACAGCAATGGTAAAGTAAATGTACTCTGGAAAACGAATTCTTTCTGCTCCCACATTGCCACATATGCTTACTCTAGAGTATAAAATAAAGCACTCACCCCAGCAAGGCAGAGAAATGGCCCAGCTGGTGAGCTTAAAAGCACCAAGCCCCCTGTTGTTATTCGCTGACGCCGTTCCTTCCATAGGGATTCCCTGGACCTGCAGGAGCTGGACTCTGGCAGGACAGGACTCACCAGGGAGGGCCCTGTGACCACCGGCTGCCAGCATCGACAAACGCATTTCAGAGATCCTTCACCTCGACCGAAAGCCCCCCCATGCCTTCCACACGTGTCCACATCTACCTTTCCCGTGCGAGGCAAAGAACTAGACTCTCTGGGTGAAATAAGACAAGGTTTCAAGGCTGGTGGAAAAAGACATGTTGGAGGATTAACTGCAAACTCGCATTGTCTCTGAAATATGCTCGGCTCAGGCAACTCGGAGACGTTCTGTGCCAAAGTCAAAATTCCTTTGACTTTAAACCCTAGAGAATTTTCAGGAAATTTGTATCGTATGGCTGTTGCTCATTGCCTCGCTCAACTCAGAAAATATTTTTTATAAGCTACTTAATGTCCAAAAATTGCTCACATCTGATTTCGTACAGGGAGAAGGCTACGTTTGCCAGGAATGTATCAAACGATACACCCCAAATTTTGGGTTTGGTTCCCATTCTCTACCTGCCTGGAAATTTGGGGCTGGCCCTACCATGTGTCTGAGCCGATTCTGCCTCTTTGCACGACCCCGTCCAGATATCGAGCTGTCTGCTCGCGCTGTCTCCTGCTGAAGTGGAAAGCGTGAATCTGTGCTTGTGCACTGAGCAACGTGAACCGGTGACTCCGTTTCCTACAGCTGTAAATACAGCAGCGACTAACACTTTGTAGCCCTCGCTATGGGCCGGGCACTGCTCCATTAACCTTTCATGGTCTGTGTTTAATTTTCACAACAACCCTATGGGCAGGTGAGCGGGCGTTGCCCTGTTTTGCAAAGGAAAAAACCGAGGCACAGAGAGGTTAAGATACTTGCCAGAGGTCACACAGCAAATATCATGTGAATACAATCTTGTGCCATAGTTTGTGATTATAACTGTTGCTCCTATGTCCCATCCTTTAAATCCAGGGTGGAGTTTCTTCAGGACTAAAACAGATACGGCATTTGGAGCATTATGGTAAATATGTGGACATTTTCTTGCTTCCTTAAAATGTGAGCAGTCGACTGTGAATGCTTTGACATAATTAGTACGTCTGCTCCTGTCCCTACACCCACATCTCTCCTTCCAGTGAGACCGCATCACACACACCACGTCCGTGTAAACACAAAAGAGAAAATCTAGTATCTTCTTACCTTACATAATGTATATTCAGGATGGTTGTGAAAGCTGCCTTTTCTTCAGGAAGGAACCCAACATCCAAAGCAAACACTTTCACAAGGTCTTTCAAAGAAGGCACATCAAAGACTCGACAGATACCCGAATTTCCAGCCGTGGAAGTAAGAACGTGCCTTCAGTCCTATGAACAGCCATCAGAAGGTACCGGAGTCCAGATTCCCTTCCCAGCATGCACTCACCCCCTCTCCTCCACAGCACATAGAAACTAGGTATGCAATCTGTGAATAATGAATTGCATTTGGTTCTCAGGATTGGGAGGGACACATGACCTCATTGCCTGAGGCAAATTTAAGATAACAGAACCCCTTTCTTGCCTGGGGACCGACGAACCCTTACCCATCCCACTGCCAACCAAAGGCTTGATGTTTTCGAGAAACGGTTTTTCTTGCCTTGGGTCAGAATTTGGTCACTCATGTTATTGCCCCTTTTAACCGAGGGGAGGAGGTTGGTTTTGTCCATCCGTCCGTCCCCCATGTCCAGCTCACTCCTGAACTTAGAGTATCATTGGCATTTGCACGGGAGATGCTGGGAGACCATGATGCATGGCCTCAGAAGACGCAGCACAGACAGAGCACGAAGCCCAGCAGCCTGGCTATCATCGGTCTGAACTTGGAGCTGTAATTCCTTTCAGGGGGTGGGATGCCGCCGCTTTCACAGTTTTGGGGGGCGGAGGGAGGGGCCCACAAACACTGGAGATGATGTACAGTAGTTGGCGATTTGAGTGACATTTTTATTTCAGAACTAATTGTTCCGCTGTAACAATACTTCACGCTAATAATGCCCGAGGCTATACATAAACCCAGTGAAGGAAAAAATGCCAACATATTGTCTCTGGAGCTTATATTATCTGCGTGTTTGTGGCTTACCCATTAGGTCATTTTAAAAAAATGCTGAGCATTCCAGGAAATAACGCCACGGAACGTATTTTGCAAGGGATAATGTTTGATGTCCCGAGGCTTTAAAATATAATCCTTTAATTTTTTCCTGGTGGATCTTTCCTAACTTACGAGAGTGTCATTCTTTTTTTTCTTCCTCACCAATGCACTGCATGCTGACAAAACTGATGTCACCCCGAATGGGACTTCTTTAGGGGCAAAGCTCTTTGTTCCGGAAAAACAAAGAGATTAACTGGCTGTCCATGTGAGGTTCTCGATCGCCTTTTTCAATGTCTGGTGTTCAGTCCCAGGCCAGAAAGCTTTGATTGACGTAGGAACATTAAAAACACAACCAAACAAACACAAGCACGCAAACCCGTCAGCCTGTGTTGCAAGCAGCAGCGCTGAAAACTGACACGAGGAGCTGAACCCGGGAGAGACCCTGTCACCTGCTCAGGCAGGCCACTGCCCCTCCCCCGAGAAGACGCCTCTAGGGCAGGGGCAGTGGCTGCGGTGGAAGTGACGGAAGTGAGGCGGGCAGGCGGCCCACGGGAGCCCCACTTCAGTCCGGCGAGGCCCTTCCTCCGTGGGAGGGACGGGGGCAGAGCCCCAGCCCACTGTGCCCCCTGCGGCAGGAGGTCCAGGCTGCAGGAGCAATCTGGTGGAAGCCAGCTGTCCTCTTTGCTGCACCTGACGCAACAGAGGGCGGGGGCCACCAAGGGCGCCGCTTTTATTTGCGGCCACTGCAGCCAGGGCTCAGGACAGCAACAGCCTGGGAGCAGGGACAGCTGCAGGGTGCAGTGCGTGGAAGGAAGTACATTCGTACGGACACCTTCCAAAGGATCGTTCCCGCGGGGTGTTTCTAAGAAGTCCTAGGGAGTTAGTGAGTTCTTTTAAAAATATATTCCAGCCCTGACTGGTGTGGCTTGAGCACTGGACTGCGAACCAAAGGGTCCCCAGTTCAATGCCCAGTCAGGGCACATGCCTGGGTTGTGGGCCAGGTCCCCAGTAGGGGGCGCACGAGAGGCAACCACACATTGATGTTTCTCTCCCTGTCTTTCTCCCTCCCTTCCCCTCTCTCTCTGTAAATAAATAGAATCTTTAAAAAAAAAAACTAAATATTCCAGATCCTGGCTGCGAAGCTCGGTTGGTTAGAACGTCACCCCATACGCCAAGGTTGCAAGTTCGATCCCTGATCAGGGCACATGCAAGAACCAACCAACAAATCTGTGGGACAACAAATCAACGCTTCCCTCTTTGTCTGTCTGTCTCTCTGTCTCTTCCTCTCTGTCTTTCTAAAACCAATAGATATGAACTTTTGCAAGTTCCATTCTTACGCATCAACTACAGCGAAGGGAGCCCAAGTAGAAACCAAAGGCTGAGTGACAGGAGGAGCCACGACAGCATAATGCAATTGTCTGCTGCACGAACCCTTCCTGGTGGATCCGAGGGAAACCTTGCGCACCGTGGAAAGTATCGCCGGTGCCCCGGTGCGGCAAAGGAAGCCGCAACAGGAAACAGGGCCCTGGCCCAACGTGTCCCATCTCCGGACCCAGCTGCTCCGGTGACTGCTTGCAGGGGGACGAGCAGCCCTGAGTCCCACACAGCGGCTCTCCACTGCAACGTCTGTTGTGCTCACACATCGGGGGCTGAGCCCGCCGATGCCGGTGGGCAGGGCTCAGCCGGACAGCTCTCTCCGGCAGCTGCCGCCAGCCCCGGGCTGGGCCAGGGTCTTCCCGAAGGTCTCCCCACGCCCGCGGTCTGTATGTGGGCTGGGCTGGCGCACACAGCTGGAGACTGGCGCAGCTGGCATGCGACCGCCAGCTCCCTGCTTCTCTCTCGCTCTCCGATCTGCACACGGTTTCTCCACGCAGCGACCGCCACGAAGCCAGACGCCCCACATGTGGACGCAGAGGTCCGGGAGCCATTTTCGCAAGCTAAAACCATGGCGACGGCACCGGTGGTTCTAAGCTGGCCTCGGCGGCAAAACACTGAAGACGGAGCCGCATTCTTCCCACCGAGGAGCTGACCCAGGCCCAGCCAGGCTCTGCAGGAGAGAGGCAGACCCCTCCACCACGCTGCAGATAGGACGACAGTCAAGGACGCGTGCCCACATTTTAAAACTGCCACCGTGTGCCCCTTGGTGACGAGTTACTGACATCCCTCTCACATGCTATATATTCTTCTAACTGGACTTTTTGTTTTTCAAAATGCCACAGTAGCCTTATGTCCTAAGGCATCCAGGTTTAAGTTCAAGGTCCAGGCTCCTGGCAACTAAATAAAGACAAGAGACAGAGATCTGAAGACCTGTGGGATAGAGAGAGACATAGCTACCTTGTCTCCTGACACGCACACCCAGCAAACAGTGGGGACAGGCACGGACCGCCGTGCGGCCACATAACTGTCCCCTGCCACAGAAAACCCACACAGCTGGAGGGACGCTTCCTCAGGAGGCGTGAGGCCGGCATCTGTTGAGATCCACCGGCAGAAGGCAAAGACTTTGACCATCACGGAGAGCAAATGCACAACATACCTAAGAGACAATGTTATCAGCACGAAGCTTGACTTTTTGCCACTATTGCCAGCAAACTCTGCAGACAGATGGCTCTAAGCATCATAAATTTCATAATGACCACAAATAACTGTACTGAACACCATCCCTGTGTGTTACCGCACCGCACCGGGTTCAGCTCCCAGAGCATGACATCATCGCCATCCATATATCATCCCGACGAGCCAGCAGAACGCCGTCACGAGCGGCCAAAGAGGACACCTGTCCCTGGTGACTGCAGAGCTCGCCGTACAGATTTGTGTCAGTCACAGCCATCCGGGGAAATACGGCGGCCGTCAAGAAGACAGGATTGATCGTCGGGTTACTGGCCGCGATTCCACCGTTATCTCTGGGCTCAGGGTGGAGATGAAACAGCAGGCGATCTCAGGACCCCACTTCATTTTCCTTAAATGTGACCTCGTGGCTGTGTGGTTTTTCTCTCTGGGAGGCACAGACGTCTGTGTGCTAGTCCTGTCCGTCGGGGATCGACAGAAGTGAACAAGTCTATCCAGGCAGCCTCCCGTCAGAGACCAAAGGCCGGAGTCCCTGACGCATCGTGAGCAGGCAAGCGGGACCCCAAGTTGGAGCCCTAAAGAGTGTCTGTGTTACCCTGCGTCTCAGATGACCCCCAAATTCACACAGCGTACCCCAGGCTCCTGCAGCCTGACAGCTCCATGCTAAAATGCTAAATGCTACAATGTAGCCCCAAATTCTAAGTCGGGATGCTGTGTGATGTGTGTCCCTCCAGTCTCCACACACCTAGGGGAGCCCGCAGACTCCTGGTGTTGGCCAAGAGCGGGGAGGGACAATGAGTGGGAGAAGGGTGTGTCGTAGCGTGTCTGAGGTGGTATGATGTGCACGGGGCTTTGTGGGGGAGCAGCCCTATGAGGGGAAGTCAGACATCGAACATCAGCACGATGCCTTGAGACAGTACGTCTGGGGGGCACCAAGGTGAGGCCCTCCTTGGGGAGCTGAGCGTGACACGGCGGGGCAGCTGGCAGCCATTGGCAGCCCGGCCGTGGCGTTGACACAGCCCTCGTACGAGCCTGACCCCGCCGGCTGCCCGCCCGGTGTCTGCAGTGCTGCCCCCGGCCCCTGCTTCCCCGAGCCCAGACGCCAACCCCCAGCACCGGCCGTGCAGCCGCCTTTCCCCCCTGTGCATCCTCCACCTGGGTCCCCGCCCCAGGGACGCCCAGGACGTGCAGTCACGGCATCTTCGGAGGGGACCACTGCCCTCCTGCCTCTGCCTGGCTCGCAGCAGGCGCTGAAACCTGCGAGTGAAAGGCAGGAGCCCGCCCCGCCAGTGAGACACGGACAGCAAGGGGCAGAGCTGACTCGGGACCTTGCGCTCAGCCCTGGCTTCCGGAAGTGGCTGCTTAGGGCCAGAGTCTGACCCTTGCAGCAGGCTTACGTGGGCAGTGGAAACACCGAACACCTGGCTTGCTCGTATTCTCCCGTTCTATAGCCGGAGACAGGGAGGCAGACCGCGGTGAAGTCACCCACCCCAGAAGGAACACATCTGGAGGCTGCATTTGGGAACCGGAGCACGCAGGACTTTTTAACTCGCAGTAACTCCCGTTTACAGAATGTGTAGCTTCGCTCTGGGCTCCACGGAGAAGACGTCTCACCTGATGTTCACAGTGTATCTTGCCCTGAGGCTCAGGCCCATCTGTCTAACCCCGGTGGGCGCTCAGTCCCTTCCCCCGTATCTTCAACCCGATGCTGCCTCCGGTCCCTGTCCGTGCGTAGCTGTGCATTAGAGTACTGTCCATCAAAGAGAAGGCCTTCCGTCAGTCACTCTGCCGTCCGCCCACCCAACCGCGTCTGCCCTCCCTCCGCCTTCCGGATCAGAGGCGCGTCTCCCTTTCCCGTGTCTCCTCCTTCGCAGCACATTCAAGTCTCAGCCCACTCACGCGTGGCGGTGCCACTGTGTGCGAACACACTCTTCCCGTGGGAAGCAGCGCTGCCCTTCCCGGGGGGCGACCCACTCTCTGGCCGGTGGCGCTCTGGGGAAGCAGCCCTGTGGTCTCTGCCCGCCCCTGGCTCCTGGGACTTCACGGCGTCTCAGTTTCCTGCCTCTGGCTGCTTCTGTAGACGCTCCGTGGTTTCCTCCCGACAGTGAAGCAGAGCAGGATGCTGGTCTCCTCCCTGCATCCTCCAATCC
>CM052552.1:68878891-68909956 GCA_028533065.1 Trachops cirrhosus
AAAAAAAAATCCTTAAATCTGGTCTGCCAAGATACTGCTTTTGCCAACTCGTTTCCCTCTGTGAAAATGATACAGTAACACAGATCCAGTTGTGAGTCTAGGCACCTAAGTAGTTCCCCATCTCCTGCAAGGACTCGACCGATGGCCCCAGCTTTAATCTGAGAGAAAACCCAGCTGCACATCCGTGTCTGGGAGAGAGAAGCTGCACCCCGGTGGGCTCCCGGGCACGGATTTCGGGGCTGCGTTGGCGTGACATCAGACGCAATTGTAGTGAAGCATGCTGGGCACTTCTCACTGCGGTTGGGCTGCGGAGCAGGTAGGTCTGGACTCCCACTGATGTCTCCCAGGAAGGCTGAGGGGTCAGTCACAGCCGGGGTGGAGGTGGCCGACCGAAAGGCACAGCTTCGGATGGCGAGAGCCAGCCCACCTCTCGGGGAGGGCTACTTACCCTGGCTCTGTCGTGTGTGGGGCCTCACAGTTCTTCCATGTGGGCCCGTCCTGTGCGGTGAGGGACATTTGGGAGCATGCTGACTTCTACCCACTGGGTGCCAATAGAAGCCCCTCTCTCACAAACACGCATGTCTGCATGCTGCCTCAACCCGAGAGGGGTGCTAAGTCACCGCCAGCCGCAAACCCTAGATAACTCCATTCTCAGGGCCCACACAGCCAAATGAGCGAGCGTGGGCGGGATCACGCAAGCGAACAGAGGGTGAGAATCCGTGTGTGCTGTGTGGGTGCCCACACCCACCTCACCGCAAGGTGCCTCTGAGATTGTTGACCTTGACCCTGGCTGGGTAGCTCAGTGGGTTAGAGCACCATCTCCATACAGCAAGACTGCGGGTTTCACTCCTGGCCAGGGAACATACAAGAACGATGACTACATGAAGAAGTGGACCCACAACAACAACAATAACAACAAAATTGCTTCCCTAGCCTCACAGAAACAGACACAGAACATGAGCGTGTGGGTTACGGCTGCATCATTTGCCTTCTGACTGTGTGTCCATTCTAACAGGGCAGCTCCCCTCGGCTTCCGTGGGGGAGAGCCGACCGTCACTGAGACAGGGCTGGGGCCTCAAACTGGACATTGCAACACCTTTCCGGGGAGTCCTACTTAATTGTTAAGGCGCGTGCACCACTGGCTCTACAGAGGAGCACGTTGGGTGTTCCTCCCAAAGAGGAGTGTGCTTGCCAGTCACACCACCGTCCAGCAGTGGGGCAGCCTCAGCGCCGGTTTCTCCTGCTGGTTCGTTCTGGCAGCAGCCTGCCCCTGGCTAAGAGGGGCTGGTAGGAGACCGGTCCTCGTTCTTGGGACACCAGGACCCTATTTTATTACTTTCAGAGTCTACACAATCACGAAAACGTTTACATCCCCTTCGCTTGCTGGATGGGAAGTTCTCATGCATTCTTACGTCTCCCCACGAACATCTTTTATTGGAGAAAAATGTCAAGTGGTTTGGCTTATCTGGAGCAATACGCCAACATTTTTAAAGCCGGACATAAAAGCAACATTGGAATGACTTCATTTTTTTAGAATAATTTGTTTTGGGTAAAATTACTTGCTCCCTCTAATAGACAAATGTTTCACGGTAACAAGCTTTCTGTTCCTGATGCGCTTCTTCTTAAAATGAGTCCATTCTTTTAAGTTTTAGCTGCACATCAATAAATGTAAATCGCATGTGTGTTGAGTGCTAGAATATTTAATCATGCGTTAAAGCCTTTATTTAAAATAGGAAGACTATGATTCCCACGGATGGCGTTTTTAACTAAAATTGCCCCGTAACCCAGAGTAGGAGAGAGACAGTGGGCAGAGCTGCTTCTAGCACTCAGAGTGCGGGTAGGTGGGAAGTCGGGTTCCATGATTTTGTTGAAGTCATGAAGAGATGTGGCAGAATCTGCCCATGTTTACGGAGAGAGGAGAGGGTTGTACGGGGGAGGGAGAGAGAGAGAGAGGGAGAGAGAGGGAGGGAGTGAATTGAATTCTGTCAACATCCTGTTATTTCACACAGGTAGGTTGTTCACTGATCAGCCACGTATATCTAGATTCCAGAACTTTCCGAATAATTATGCACCTGCACCAGATTCAGCACTTTGGACCCCTTCCTTTTTAACCACTGGTCTCAGCCACGTGGCTGCCCAGCAACCAGTAACCTCTGCCTCTCAGGCAGAGAAGAAAGGTGCAAGTCTGCCCCCTACATCACCACCGCGGGATGCGGTGCAGGAGAGACAAGCCTTAGACCGACACCCGCCCATTGCACCAGCCTAACGGGCGAGAAAACGCCAACTCCATTGGACAGCCCACTCTGGCGGCCTTGGGGAAGCACCGGTGGGTGCTCTCGGGCACCCTGAGCAGAATGTGCTGCCAAACTCACCTCCAGCCAGGTGCCAGGAGCTCCCTGCAGGATCCCCCTGGACAGTAGAAGCCACAGGCAGGCTGGTCTCCTCCCCAGGCAGGGAAGGGAGCCCAGGGCGATGGGGGCAGCTGCTTCCGGCCTCGGCGTAGCCGCCTGCACAGACTCGGCCATCCAGCACCGTGTTTTAATAGTGCCGCTCGCTGTCTTGCAGCAATGAGCCGGGATAATTTCAAATCATCAGATAGCAGGTGTTAGAGGCGAGGGGGCTGGGGGCTGGGGCCTGGGTGTAAAAGCTAAACGGATTAAGCTTTTACAAAACAAATAGAAGAAAAGTCATAGACACAGATAACAGCTGATTACCAGAGGGACGGGGGTGGGGGAGGTAGAGGAAGGTAAAGGGGGGATAAACGGTGATGGCAGGAGACGTGACTCGGGGTGGCGTATGCACACAATACAATACATAGAGGATGTGTTCTATTATAGAACCGTGCAGCTGAAGCCTATATAAACTGTATTAACCAGCGTGACCCAAATCGATCCGAGGAAAGCAAAGAAGCGGCAGGAGCTGCGAGAACATAGAAAAGAAGCAAACTGGGTCCCCAGGCAGTTCCCACTGAAAGGGTTCCCTCCACGTAACCACGTGGCCCTGGCTGAGTGTGGAACTGCGGAGATGAACACGAGAGAGAAAGCTCCCCGGCCTCAGGTTCACAAGTGGTCGTCTCTCTGTCACTCTCTGACCCCACACTGCCCGCCGGCGAGGGCACGCGGCCGCCGCCGCTGTCCCAGGGGCCGCGCCAAGCTCCGGGCAGATGCACGGCCAGGGTGGGCCCGCAGAAGAAGGGCTCCTGACGCCCAGCAGGTGTGCCGGAATCTCCATTCCGCTCCTGCGCCGGGCACCTTGGCGCCCTCTCGTTGACCAGGAACGGCCAGTGAATGCTTCTAGAAACCGCTCGGCTCACTGAGGCACACGCATCTGCTTCGAGGGGAGCGTGCTTGGCTGTGCCGTTCGCTCTGACGCGTTTGCTGTGACGGAAGGTGGGGCGGTGGGCACAGGCGGTTGCCCCCTTCTGCTCAGGACGGAAGGCTCAGAGTAGACAGGGCCCCCCACCGGGCAGCCTGCAGGGTGCGGCTGGCCTGAGAACTCGTGCCCTTCAAGGTCGGCGCCCGCGGTGTGGGGCGGGCTCCCTGGAAGTCAGCCCCCTTGCTGTTCCCATGCCTCCCATCTCCCACGAACTTTGCTCTTAATTTTCTCCTCGCACAATTTAGGAAACACAGACAATAGAATTAATGGGTCAGTGCTCTTTAAAGAGCAAGAATTATTATTATTTTTGTACCGAATTGAATTTAGCTTTTAAGAACTACAAAAATATTGATATTGCAGAAACAGGAGTAGAAACATTCTTCGAGATGAGTGATTTTCAACCTTTGGCCTCTGAGGGCACCCATAAACTCATTAGTGAAATTCTGCGACACACCAAAAATATATCTTTTGCTGATCTGACAAAAAAATACAGGTTTAATTTTCATTCTTTCACACCAAACGGCTATTGTTCTGTTGGCTGTTGTCATTTTATTTGATGATCTAAGCAAAAAGAGGCCAGTGCCCCTGACTAAATATTCAGCTATTATTGAATGTTTTAAAAATTCTGTGGTACACCGGTTGAAAATCACTGATGTAAATTATTCTCAAAATGCATATCCCATGCCCTGGCTGCAGTGGCTCAGTGGATTTAGCGCTGGCCTGTGAACGAAAGGGTTGCTGGTTCGATTCCCAGTCATGGCACATGCCTGGGCTGTGGACCAGGCCCCCAGTAGGGGGCTCCAGAGAGCCATCCACACGTTGATGTTTCTCTCCCTCTCTCCCTTCTCCTCTGTCTAAAAGTAAATTTAAAAAATGTGGATCTCAGACCAGCAGCGTGGACAGCACCTGGGGGCCCTTTCTCAAGGCAATGAGGGTGTCCCCCCTGGACCCAGCGAATCCCGAGCTGTGGGCTGGGCCTCAGCTCTGCTCCGCCCACAAACCCTGCGCCGTGCGATCCCGCTGTGCCGGAGTTCCCAGCTGCGGCGCTAGGTGTTAACACAACGCCAACGTACTTTTAGAAAGAGTCTCCTGTAACAAACCTTCAGTGACGCACAGTGCAATTTCTGCATTGCTGGTTCAGTGTCGACGTTCATTTTTCCCAGAAACAAATTGATACACTTGTATGTATTAGGGCCAGTTGACTCACAGTTGTTAGGCAGGAAGGATACGCTTGCGCCTCTCGAATGATGTGTCAATCAATGTGCAACGGTTTACACCACTTCGCCGGTTTGGATGGCTCATCTGGAGAGCGCACAGGATGGGCGAACGCCGCAGGAAGCACGTGCGAGGAGCCGCTACACGGGCGCACACGGGACCCGGGGCCTGCGACGCCCCTCCCAGGCACTGGATTCTCCGGAAACGCCCGTGATAGGGATCCTGTATGACCGGCATTGAACCCAGGGGAAAACGGAGCGTGGGCGCTGCCTCACGCCCAAACCCAACCGAGCTCTCGTTCTTGTGGCCAAAGGTGCTCATTCCTTTTTGCCCCAGTATCTTCTCTGCAAAAGAAAAAAAAAAGGCTTTATTGTCCATATGCTGATTGAAGGCTTTCAAGGCTACATCACTCTGGCCGCAGTCGCAGTGAAGCTCCCGGCGGAGGTCCGGGGTAAGGTGCGTGTGGGGGCAGCGATCGAAGCGCCCTGCCCGGTGGCTCAGTTGGCTGGAGCGCCCTCCCTCCACCAAAACGTTTGCAGGTTTGAGCCCCGGTCAGGGCGCCTGCCGAGGCTGTGACTTCAATCCCCAGAGAGAGACATGAAGTTTATTCTGCCAGTATCAAAAGCCACTCGGAGAACGTATAATAGTTAATAATAAGGAGCTAAGTGAATCCAAATGGTGGAACTCGAGACATTTGCAGGCACGCTGAATCGCACAGTTTATGTTTCAATTCTCGGAGAGTTTATACTTGAACTATATATACATTGCATTATGTAGCTGGTGTTGAAATGCTGAGTGTGAGAGCATGTGTGTTTTGGATAAGAGCAGAGACGGCCAAAACACACATCGCTGGGAACAGCTCGCTCTCTGTCTCAGTTTGCAACGTGCTCACGGAAGATTCATCTCTCGCTTTCAGCTTCATGCAGATGCATTTCAGTGTCTGTCTGCTCTTTCAGCAATTCCAGCCCCCCTGGAAGGGGTTCTGGGACGGGGATCCAGGCCCCGGTGGGACCGTCCTTCCTGCATTCAACCTGTTCCCTGCCCTGAACTCACAGGAAAGCCGTCGAAAGGTATGTGAAGTTTGATGTCTTCTGGGCTCAAACCCTCTCAGCACTTCTCGGCTAAGTCAGGGTAGGAGCCTTAAGTGGGTCTACAGTGCCCCATCTCTGCCCTCCATACACCCCTCACATTTTCTCTTCTCCCTCTCCCTTAATGTCTTCATCGTGGCTCACCTATTTGCTGCTCCTGGAAACCTGCATTCCCCCATCACCATGCCCAAGCTCCATGCCTCTGGAAGCCTGCTTTCCTTGGCACACTCTCCTCCCACCAGGCACATCACACCTTGGTTCCTGCTGGCTCTGCAAGGCAGGGTTCCATACCCAGGACTTGCCAGGGGCGTTGAGAAAGAACAGTGCTGTGTGCACGAGAGTCTCTCAGGAAATACTTGTGTCACGGATGGGTGCGTGGTGAGAGATGGCCAGGAAACCTCAGCCGAGATGCCACACAGATCCCAACCCAAAGTGACGTGCTGGATGGGGAGGTGTCATTCCAGAGGGTGGGCCACAACGCTAGTTTGTGTGTCCCGTGAGCTGGTTCCAACCAAGAGCGGAGCAGACACCTGCCACCCCTTCCCCAGAGGCTGGTCACAGGGTTCCGCACCAGTCTCATCGCCCCAGGCCCCGCTGGAGAGCAGCACGGTGGGGTGTTGCCGCCCCACAGCGGCCTCCCTCCCCACTCCCGGTCCTCCGAATGCTACTACAGTTCCACCCAAACCTGCAATTCATACTCATATATTTATATGAATACATTGAATCAACAGTGCGCCCCAAAGGATCATGGTGGAGTCACATAATAGTTCAGGGACACATCGGCTACATAAAACACAACCATTTGTTTGGAATCTGTTCTCTCCACGCATGCACAGTGATGTCCTTTGCTACGTAACTTCCTGAGAATTATACTGTCGCCAACGATGTTAAACGTTGTTGGCTCGGGCGCCTGTGGCAGCCCAGTGCTTTGACGTGTGGCCCCGTCCGAGGGGACAGTGCCCGTAGACCAGGAGAGGTGACTGCATCGAACCGTTGGCAGCTGCCACGTCACGCCCTGGTATCTAGACTCGGTCTCACATTGAGACCCACGGGAAATCCAGCAGCAGTTAAATACGCAGCTTCCAAAGTACGTGATTTATTTCACAGCCTTTACTAGTTCACGACGGTTAAGTCGTAGCCGCATACCTTACTCCGTGGGATCCCAAACCGGAGGGGCTCGGAGGTGGCCTCTCGCTTGAACATCTTAGGAAAACACAACTTAATTGGGACAGTCTCTACGATTTCTCGTTCAGCCAAACTTTCCTTGAATCCGAGTCTTGTTTAAAAGTTTTAAATCCTGCTAGACTGATGAGGATCGCGCTTCAAGCCAAGAGTGGGTGGAATTCGAAGCCTCCCGTGGCAACGAGAACGCAAAGGCTATTCGACCGTAATTTGAAGCTGACCGAACTGCCCAAATTCCCACCATCCTCGAGGAAAAACAGGCAATCTGCCGCCCAGTCCGAGGGAGCGCCCCCAAATTCCAATGGGAGTGGTATATTTCTCCAATCCTTGGAGCTAGACCGGGCCGACATGTTGCCCAGAAAACAACGATGAAATGCTGCTTTTGGAAGAAGAGATGAGTTCGCTTTAAAGCTCCTCCCATAAAAAGAAAGGAAAAATGACCCTCTATAAAAACACACAAGACCAACTAGCCTTGGCTCCAAGGTTCCTTCACGTAATTTTGTGGAAATGCACGTGGTCCACCTGGCCACAAAACCTTCTGCTGCCTTGGTTCCCAGATACGATCAGCGTTTGCTGTCACGTACGTGCAGCCCCTGCCTCTGCAAGGGGACAGGTTAGCTCGAGTGCAGCCCCGGAGAATGGTCCCTTCACGCCTGATAAGGACATGAACAAAGTAGCAGAGGAGGCAGGGTCCCTGCATTGCCCTCTCTCTGGCCTGCCTCTACAGCCAAACGGAGATCGTATCCATTGACGTTTTCCGGGAGAAGAGAGACGAGGAACACACGGGGACCGATAGCGCTCTGTCCGCCAGCAGAGGAAGAAGAGGAGGGCGGCTCTCCTTCATTTGGAGAACTGGATTAGCGGTCTTGTGGTGTGAACGTAGCACCCTTGTCTAAAGGGTCAAGAGACAGGCACGGAGTAAGAGAAGGGAGATTTGGGATCTCCCTTCCCTACCTGCTGGCCGTGCAAAGGAGGGGCTGTGAGAAGGCGCGTGGAATCTGAGCCACAGGCAGCACCACTGGTGTGTGTGTGGGGGCAGCCGGCTGAGAGCTTACAGCAGCAGAGGATGAGTCTGTCAGGGCGCAAGGGTCCCAGCGTAGACTGAGACGGAAGAAGACATCACTCAGCCTCTGTTAGCTCCAGACAGCGGGTGTTCGTGGACGTGGGGAGGGCTCTCCTGTCCTCTCCTCCCAAGTGTACCCAAACGCTCGGTGCACCAGGCTCCCAGGACTTCCTGGCCATGCACCGGACAGGTCTGGGGGACACAGTTCCGGGCACTTTGGGGGCAACCATCATGTTGCCAGGGGGCTTCGGAGCACCCCATTCCCTCACCTACTCGCACGACTCCGGGTGGGAACTTCGAGCACCCTGGCGGGGCCGTGCAGAAGCTGCCTGGAAGCAGATGGGCATCGTAAAAAAGACTACTTATAAAAAGACTGAGAAAACGCACAGGCATCATCTCACAGGACCGGAGTCACAGCATCGGCTCTCACGTGTGCGTGCGGACCATCTGGGCTTCATTTTCGTCGCCTGAAATCCTGCGGGAGCTATTTTGGTTCAGTCTGGGAACGTCTGGGTTGAGTTATAAGCAGAGTGAGAACCGTGTCTGGTTGCTGGAAGACAGAGGCCTCACTGGCTCGTGGGTGGAGCACAGGTAGCCTGTGGGGTATTTCAGGGATGGAGAGCATTTCCCACGCCACCGGCTACCCACTGGGAGGGGAAATGACAGTCCCGTGCGTGTGACTGAGACAGCCTATCCTCCCCTTCGTGCCGAAGGAAACCCGGTGTTCCCGTTCTGTGGACGCTGCCACGCTGTGCCCTTCCTTCCTGCACAGGTCCTGGCCGAGCGGCCGGTGCCTCGCTGTCCACAGGGCGGAGTCCTGGGGCACCAGAAGCCCTCCATCCTGCATCGGGACCCCAGACCGTGGTACAGAAAGGTGGACCTGCCATTCGACGGGGCGTGGTTGTTTAGTGCCGGGCATGGGGCGCTGGGTGCCGGGCCGGGGCGGGGCGGCCTTCAGCCAGGGGCAAGTCCAGCAGAGGAGGCGATGGCCTGTGTGAGCGTGATAGGCCCGACGCAGAGACAGGAGGTGAAGTCGGGCATGGAGAAGGCCTCCCCGAGGAGGAGACAAGAGGAACACACCAGAGACTTAGAATCTGGGAATGGAATGGGACACGGAGGGCGTCCATGCATAGCACCCATCACGGAGGGCGCACCTGCGGCCCAGGTAAGTCAGACTTCCCTGCCATCATGCAGGCAGGGTGGTGCCCAGGACGTGACTTGGGGGTTGATAATACGGGGCTCCTGCATGCCAGGACCTGGCTCTGGGGGGCTGTGGCTGGAGACCGGCCTCCCTGACTCTGCCATCTGTCCACTCGCCTCAGTCCTTGGGGTGCAGCTCAGCGACGTGCTTGTCCTTACGTTCCCACGGCACAGCCAAATCACAGACGTCCTTCCTGTGATGCGGGACTCTCCTGTGTCCACCGTCTCTTCTCTCCCAGTAAAACTGCGGGGACTTCACCCCTTGGAGCCTGTCTGGAGCTCTTCGCAGAGAGCCATTGCACGTGGAGAGCCTGGTTAAAGCACAGTCCAGGCGCTCAAAATTTTCAGTTGTTTACATGCCCCCTAAAAAACTTTTAAATTACAAACATAATTGCCTGCTCATAGAATAGTCCAGAAAATTTGACGCTATGTCTGAGCCTCAGATCTTCTGGGAGAGGGAGTGGGTGGCTGTGAGGAGTGGAAACATAGGCGTGTCCCGTGGGGACAGTTCCCTGGGGACCTTCCTTACTGTAGATTTAAACAGGACACGGCTTCACTGCTGCTGCAAATGAGAGCAGATTAACATGCAGGGAAATAGAAAATTAATTTTACTCAGAGAAAAGGTCAATATTTGAGTTTACATTTTTATCACAATTTTTAGCCAAGGAAAAAGCCCCCTCAAACTAAAAGCCTGCAAACTAAAGGGTCGCTAGTTCGATTCCCAGGCAGGGCACACGCCTGGGTTGCGGGCCAGGTCCCCAGTAGGGGGTGCTCAAGAGGCAACCGCACATTGATGTTTCTGTCCCTCTCTTTCTCCTTGCCTTCCCCTGTCTCTAAAAACAAATAAATAAAATGTTTTTAAAAACACGCAGATGAGCTACAAAGAGTGGGCCGTACCGTGAGTTCCCACCTCATCTGTCCCGGGCAGGCAAACACAGATAAACATGTTGAGAAGTGCCCTTGTCTTGTGCAATGGTGTCTTCACCGTGATTCAGCACCAAGGACTTGTGTTACCACAGAGGCAGGGCTTTGCCCTGTCTGCAGAGCTTCAAGTTAAGCCAAATACGTCCGTCCGTGGCGATTCAGGCTGAGAAGGGGCAGCAGAGGAGGACATTTGGGGACCACTCCACAAGGGCAGACAGTGCAGGGAAGATGCATTTGTTTTTCCATCTGAATGACCAAAAGGAGCACAGCAGTGGCAAGCACAGGGAAGAGTTCCCCGTCGCCCACCTTCACAGAGGACCCCACGTTCACCAGATGCCAATCAGGGACAGAAGAAGCTCCATCTTTTTAAAAGGCATCCTTGTTCTGGATAAAGGCATTTAAACATCTCGACTGTAAAAATACTCGGCTCGACATGCAGGGAAAATACTGTGAGAGATACTTTTATCACACAACATGCTGCAAACAAATACAACATCTCGAAAGCATCCTAGACGGAAAATCCGAAGCCTTGTAGGCGGAAGCAGATGCGAGCCGGCTGCACGCTGCAGGAGGGTGAGGATTAACCAACCACCCGCTGTCCTGCAAATATTTGCCTTTCCTCCTCACTCAGGGGTCCTGGAAGGCCCTTGAGTGCTGAAAGCAGGGACAAGCTCGGGTGCCGGAGAGACAGAGAACGCCTCGTTTCTAATTCCAACTCGACGCTCTCAGCTGGGCCTCTGCAGTCACTCAGTTAAACCGCCTACGCCTCTGTTTAGCTACCTGCACAACTGGGACAACGGACAGTGGCACCCCCTACGGGGTGTGATGGGCTCTCACGGGCAAACCACCTTGTCTGCCGCTCGAGAAATGCTCAGTGAGTGCCGACACGGCTCCTTCAGCGCGCTTCCTCGGTGCTGGTGTGTAAGCTCTGCTCTTACGTTAAACCGAACACAATGTGTATTTGCATCGGTTGTCATCTGGCTACTACGTCGGTGGGGCCACAGGGAGGGGCAAAAGCCGCTTTACAGTTGTCAGCACTCAAAACTCAGTTTCTTCTTGTAGTATTGTTCTCCCTTGTGTTGTTTTCCATGTGAACAACTGCAAATATACTTTTGCCCCACCCTGTTCTTAAATTTAAAAAACTCAGGGAATGCCCTGGCTGGTGTAGCTTAGTGGATTGAGCTCGGGCCTGTGAACCAAGAAATCACGGTTCGATTCCCAGTCAGGGCACATGCCTGGGTTGCAGGCCAGTTCCCAGCAGGGAATGCACAGGAAGCAACCATACATTGATATTTCTCTCCCTCTCTCCTTCCCTTCCCCTCTGAAGATAAATAAATAAAAAAAATCTTTAAAAAAAAAAACTCAGGGAAAAAAAAGTGTGTATATTTCCCTAAAGTCCAGGGAACTTTTGGGAAAGTTCCCACGTTTTGGCGTCTCTGGAAGAAGAAGAGTTGTCTTGGGCCGCACATTAAATACATCGTGACACAGAATCACCAAAAAATCTCATCGTGTTTTCAGTAAATTTGTGATGCCGTGCTGGCCCCGCATTGACAGCCATCCCCGAGCCGCCTGTGGCCTGCAGGCCGCGGGGCCGGACAGCCCTGGAAACATCCCCCCATCGTAAACCCATGCAAACATTTTTCTTCATCTTCAGGAATGGGTGTAATCCGTGGATGGGGTAGTTCAAAATGTATTGCACGGCAGGCCTGCGATAGCAGCGCTCTCTTCCTAAGCTGATTTGGGATACCCAGGAAGTCAGAACGCACATGGGAGTCGTCCATACATCATCATTTGCAAAGCCACTCGGTGTGCGTGGCGGTTTTCCCGGGAAGTCCCAGCTCTGAACCGTCTGCCGGCACTAACGTTCCCTGCCAGTCTCCATTCATCAGCTTTCTCTGCTCACAGTTCCCGTCCTTCAGTCTCTCTCCTTTATTGCTTTTTGTTTTTACATTAATGGCTGTGTGTGTGTCTGTGAGTGCCCCCAAATACGGTGACATCCACCACATTATATTGCATTTCCAGCAAGCGGTCACTCAACTCGTGCTGAGGACCTGCCTCTCTCCAGGTGACGAGAAGACACTCACAGACCACAGCGTCTGCCGCCAGGACCTCCGTCTGGCGTTCTTTCCTAAAGTGGAACCCACAGCCCCCTCTCTCTGCACCTTGTCTGAAGTCCACAGGCCTCTCAGCAACCCAAGAAGTCTGCACCAGGCCAGTGAATCTCCGCTCCGTGACCTCATAGTCCTGCACCACCCCATGCAATGTCCTTTCTCAGCTGCCCCTCTATATGGACACAGGCTGTGCCCTGCTTGAGAAATAACCTTCCCGGTGTTTGCCCACTCATCCAAGTTCAAGCACCTTCTCCCTTTAAAGACCAGCTTCGTCCTCAGGAGCTTCCCCAACCTCTCAGGCTCAGTGCCTTCCCGGACCTCCAGCGGGCTTTATTCCCCACACACCTCCTGGTACGGGCTCACGTCTTGAGACGCAAGACACAAGCACCCTGAACTGCCGAGTGCCCTTCACCAGGAACACGGCGCATGGCTGGATGCATAGAGGACGTGTTTAACTCTCTGGTTGAACCGACCAATTACAGCTGAGACCCATCAACGCAGGAGTTACAGGTGACTGCCGAGCTGCTTAGCCGAAGACCCACCTATAGCGTTTGACACCTCCAGAAGTCAATTATTGTACTGATAGCCTACCCATCACATACAGAGTCCATCATACACATTCCGTGTGTTACATATTGTATGCTTACAGTGGAGCAAGCTTCAAGAAGACACATTTAAAAAATCAGAAGGAAGAGAAAATACATTTACAGGACTGTACGTACCATACTTATTGATACCCTAAGTTTATGTTCTCTGTTTCCAAGATCAATTACCCATCAGTACCTGCATCAGTGTCGTCTTACAGGATGCAAAGCACTGTAGAGGTGATATGTATCGCTACCACTAGGCATCGAAATGGAAAGAGAAAGGAGGAAGAAGTTCACGTCCATTTCCAGGTATGACAATGCACTTGCATCGTGAAGAAGCAGCAGGATGCCTGACTTATGATGCCCTTGAGTAAGCACTATGACTGCCTCACAGCAATAAGGAAGTCTAAGAGTTTTTTCTCATAACTTTTGCTGAGAAGTCATCTGCACTCCTGTGGTCAAACCCGTGCCAATCCAGGGTCAGCTGGGGGTGTCCCAAGCAGCTGGGGATTCCCTCTTGCTGTGCCTGGGCTGAATTTTGAGTTCAGTGGGTACAGTCTGGAGGAAAATCAGGGGACAGAGGCACGCAAGTGAGTGCTAACAGTCCAGGAGGCTTCCGATGCGAATAACTCACAGGGAACCAAAGAATCGCAGGGAGCGGGCTCCGTGAGAACGGACACCCAGAGCTACGCTCCAACCAGTGACCCGAGACGGCATCACAAAGTGCGGGAGACAGACCTTTCCTGTTTCCAAATTGGGTGAAGACGGGCGCAGACGTGCTAATTTGTGACAGTAGGCTCACATCTGAAAATAACAGGGGGCGGGATGAACACGCCGTCCATAAAACTCAGTTCGCCTGGGAAGGGAAGCCGCCTCACACGCTTCACGCCCTCGGCGGTTTCGAAGCAGCCGGCCAAAAATAAATCCTCAGAGGTGCTGAGGAATAACAGACACCGGATGGGTTCTTAGAGCGTGATCTGCACTTTCTGTGTACGCCCATCTCTGCGGTCAGGGGCGGATGGGAGGTCACACTGCAGTGGGCTCACCAGGCACACGGCTGATGGGGAGAAGGGACAGCTCGCACAGCAGCTCCGAACATACAGTCACTGACAGGTGGGGACAGTGGCTCCCCGATCTCTAACCAACAGGCAGGCAATAGTGGGTATTTGCCAGTGATTGAAAGCAAGGATCCACGAACAGGAATGCCTACGGAAACTAGGACACGCTGCACAATAAGATACTATGCACCCGTATATAAAAAAGTGGAAGATCTTTACGTATGGATGGGAAAGGGAGACGGTGTTTGTTTTAGCATACAGAAACTAGTAAGAGTAGTTCTTCAGAATGGGTGGCTTCCGATACCTGGTCCTCGTTTGACTAAGTGCCAGGATTTCTACAGCAACCAACTAATACAGACATATTATCATTTACGGTCTGTATGCTTTTTTAACCCATTTTATTTGGAAACCACAGTCAGCACTGAGATCCACAGGAGAAACTCTTGAGAATCAAATACTCCTCGCTGCCTTTTCATGTAATAAACTTTATTAAAACGCTTCTGCACAGCCACCTGGGATTTAGAAATGTATTCACTCCTGTCAGGTTTCAAAGTCCCATACAAAGTAATATAACTTCTCCTTTAGTTTGTTTGATTTTCCCTATTTGCTGTTTCTTCAGTCTTATTTCATATTTTGGATTTGTGCTATCACCAATCCTTAAATTAAATTATCTACTGGCGTATTCATTTTACTAATTTTCCCAAAGAGTCTACACTTGGATTTACTGGTTTCATCATTTGTCTGTTTTCTCATGCTTAATTTCACTTTTCTTCTTTTTTTAACCAGAAATATATAATGAATTATGTAATAACATAATAAATATATGTACATATACATTTCCTTTTTTTAAATTTACACTTCATTTCATGGAATATTTTAAGGCTCACAACACTTTGGGGGACAGCATTAGTTTATTTTCAACTGTTTTTTTCCTTATTTACTAAAATAATTTTGAAAGTTATTAAATTTCTTCTGCGTATGCTTAAACTACCCACAATAAAAAAGTTCTATAAATTCTGCATTTTATATTTTTATTTTCTCTTGTACTCAACAATCATGACACAGATTATGTAATAGATTTTATTTTATTTCACTTTTAATTTTCAGCATGCTTGTCTTAACTTTCTGTTTTGTTACTGATTTCTCATTTTATTGTTGGTGATGAGATGTGGTGGTTATTATTTCTGCCTTCTGGAATCTTTTAAGATTTGTGTGTGTGTGTGTGTACTTAAGTGTGAAAGAATCTTTTGTTTTAAATAGGTGGAGAAATTAATCTCACATTTACTGCTGTGACAGATATATTGTCTATTTTTTTACATTTTCTTAATTTTTTAGTTGTTATTATTTTAAAAAATTACTACATTTTTGATGGAGTTTTGATAATGATTAAAAAAGGAAGGAGGCTTTGGAGGTATTTTCATTAAAAAAAAACCCAGCTGATATTACAACCTCACACTAAATCAAAAGACCTATGAGTATAAGAAAATGGTACAAATTATTTGAAAAGGAGGCTACTTTGCATTTTTTTGTTCTTAATATTCCTTGTTTTGTTAATGCTGACTTCAGTAATAGTGAACCTCTTATGTATAAAGAAAAGTGGTCCCACTGACTTTTGCGTTTGGTAACACATTGCAGAGATTTCAAGAAATTACGTACAGAAATATTTCCATGTTTTGAAGAATACACTTCATGTTTCAGAGAAAATTTTATTTATTTTTTCTATGTTGCTTAGAGCTCCATCAAGATGGGAGTAATGGATTTTCCCAGGGAAGGTTTTGGCGTCCTCTCCCAAGGCAACGAGAAACGCACTGTGTCAGAAATTCTGCACGGAAATTCATTGTCTTGGACAGAACCTCCAGTCGGTTCTTCCATCCTGATGGCTCATCAGCTGCTCAAAGTTGCTTTATCAAAGTTGAAATGTTTTACTGCAAAGTCGTTCTGCTTAAATTCCTCCTTTAGACTAAAAGTCCCTAAACATAAAATTCATCGAGTGTAACACTCTCTTTCATTGGTCCCACTGTTTTCTTTACTTTTTCTGCTGTAGGAGGTAAAAAAAAAAAAAAAAGAAAGGGAAATAACCCATAAGGATCATACATTTTATTAACAGAGAATCGTACTTAAATGTGCACAAAGTTTTAGTCTTTCGGTCCCACAGAAAACGTGTACAATGTAGGTCATCTCCCTGGCTAAGGACACTTTAAATTTCAGATCTGCACCTGCTTTATTCATTAACAGTATTCAACGTGATCTTTGACGTGTGTGCATGTGTGCCCTGTGGCAGCGTAGCCTGGGCCTCTGCAGAACCTGAGGAAGATCAGCTGGTGGGGAAGAAAAAAAAAGTGTCTTCTCTCGTGAAACGTGTTTTTCTAACCAACACACACACACACATTAATAATCGAAGCTTGCTCCTAGGCAATGTTTTATTTAAAAATTAACTGATTAGCCCTGTCTGGTGTGGCTCAGTGGATTGGGCACCGGGCTTTGAAGCAGAGGGTCGCCAGTTCGATTCCCAGTCAGGGCACATGCCTGGGTTGCAGGCATGGTGCCCAGTAGGCGGTGCACAAGAGGCAACCACACATTGATGTTTCTCTCTCTTTCTCCCTCCCTCCCCCTCTCTAAAAATAAATAAATAAATAAATAAATAAAATCTTAAAAAATAAAGTAATTGATTGGAAACAGGTCCCCAAAGAGACTTCTCTGAGCTGCTAACTTCAGTCCTGGTTAGGACTTCTACCAGGTAGGTCCTGGTAGACTGCATAGCATGTGGTTTAATGGCATTAGTCTTGGGGGCTGTTCTAAATGCAAACACGAATGACCTTCCCGGGGGCTCACACGTCTCTAAACTACGTGTCTACGGCATCTGCTCCGCTGCACACACTGAGGAACTACAAACAGGTATCAGTAGGTGGGCATCCTTGAACACCAGCTGTTGAAGGGGGCAAAGCGTGTTCCATGTCTAAGATAAGAATGCAGCTGTGGGCAGTGCAACGACGGTGAACTGGCAGCTGAGCTACTCTCGGGGGAAAATGGATCCTTTAGATAAACGTTTTTAACTCCGTCAAGTGGTGACAGGTAGCATGATAACAACTGAGCACCCAGAAGACTGTTAGCATTCCTGAGAGCCTGGTGCGTGCAGGGAAGGGGGCCTTCGGCGGGGTGCACCCTGGGCCTGCAGGAGGCGCTGCAGAACACTTGTGGTTCCCTCCCCTGCCCCCTTGTCGTGGAAAGTATGGCATCAGGCAGGGGACAGAGAACCGCAGCCCCTGGGCCCCAAATGGGCCCCACCGAGTGCTGTCGATAAAGTTTTATTGGAACACCGGCACAACCACATGCTTGTCTAGTGCCCACCTCTCACGCTGGCTTGCGACCACAGCAGAGCTGAGAAGCTGGAGCTCACACTGGGTGATTCGACAAGTCTAATGTGCGCACTCTCCGAGCCCTTAAAGGAGCAGCGCACCAACCCCCGCAGGCACACAAGCACGGGGATTCTGGAATCCGGGCTCCAGCGGCTGCAGCACCTCGTACTTTGCTTCTGTTGGCTGCGCTCACACGGGCAGGTGTCGATCTCGGCTACTGTGTTACTGGTGCGCACCACAGGGCGTGTGTCCTGTCCCCGGTGTGGCCACCTCCAGGAAAAGCCCGGCACGGTGTCTGCACACCTCCACGGAGGCAGGGAGACAGAGAGCACGCCCCTGTCTATTTACAGCCCCCAGAACTGGCAGGCACTGTGACATTTCGGCCATGTGCAGCCTTTGCTTCCAACATCACAAACACAGTTTTTGATTAGAATGCACTACCATATTCTGTCCTAGATTCTAGGACATAAGAAGAAGAACCTGTTTCTAGGACCTGGAAGTTCTGTTCCCAGGACTCCCCTGCAAACAGCAGCTGACCTGACTCACCAGCTCCTTTGGAAGCAGCCCCATGTAAAACCACCCATCACCCCTGCTCCACTGCACCGCCAGGCCCTGTACGACTCCCCTGGTCCTCCCGTGTCTCAGCACCAACTCCCAGAAGACGCCCCGTCTTTGGCACACCTACCCACTGCATAAAGCCACCTCTCGCCTCCTGGACGCGACCCGCTGTCTTTCCCTGATTCACTCATCGACAGGCCCCCATCTCCCATTTTCGACGTCGCTTCTGGTCCCACCTGGATACCGTGGGGGACATTCACATTAACAGTGCTCATCTTTGTGGCGCATGAAAGGGGCACTTGTCTAGCACCTCCAATCACCATGTCAAAGGACGCCGTGCAGCGTGCCAGCTGAACACACAGAGGCGATTCAGAGTGTCTGGCCACCGAGAACGCGGCGTTCTCGAGCTCCCCTTCCAATGGGACGTCAGACCAAGTGCTGGCAGCGGGGACTGGGAGCCTGTGGGAGGCAGGCTGGGGAGCTGGGCCCTGGCCCGGCCCCAGCGGGGAGGCAGCACGACCCCCGGGCTGCTGACGCCGGCGCTGGCCCACTGGAAGGACTCCAGTTGGATTCCTGTCACCCCATTAAATCTCCATTTGGGTGACGGACTTGCAACAAAGGCTCAGTTAGCTCCGGGAGCAAGAGCGGGCGGATCGAACAGAAACGAGCGTTCACATCCTACCGGTCGTCGTGACCACCAAGGGCTGCGGAGGGCACTCGGAGGGGCATGCCTGGGATGAAGACGTTAATCTCGGCTGTGGTCTGGCATACATAACGGGGCTCCAGGGATGAATGGGCAGCCTGTTCACGGGCCAGGCCCGTCCACGGGCGTGAGGACACGGGACGCCAGGGTTGGGGGAGGAGAACTCTCCTGGGCCAGCGTACCTGTCAAATAGGGATGCTGGGGAGACTTACAGGCAGTGGGTATCATTCTTACATCCATAACCAAGATTGGTGGATGGGTCTTTCCTTCTGATGGGCATCTCCTGCCTTGACTAGACAGTCCCTTGGAAGACGACTTGTCCAATTTGGTGAGGCGCTGCTGATGGGAATCATTTGCAGTATAGACGCAACACACACACACACACACACATTAAAAAAAAGAAAAACCTCCCTGAAACGGGAATAACCCACCTATCCTGTCAACAGCCCTGCTTGGCAGGCTGCTAATGAGAACAAGTTGAAGCAGCTTGTGTCTAATCCAAGTTTCCAGCGAAGAGTGTGCTCCAGCCGCAGAGACGCGAGGCTGTAAAACACTCTCGGTCGGGGCCCGGCCAGCCGGCCTCTCCCAGGCCAGGGTCTGAGACAGGTCGGGTTTGATTTATGAGGAGTCCGAAGAGGCCGCATTCGGGGCGCGCCAGGGGCTCCGTCCTGGTCTACGGGGCGCGTTGCTGGGGGATAACTGGCCTGGAAGGCTGTCTCCGGGGCTGAGGCGGCTGCCAGCTGTTTGGCTGTCCCGTCTCTGTTTCCTGCTTCGTCAGAAAAATAAAAGGAGAACCGCTTTTTATTTGGAAGTAAGACATCTTTTTCCGTGGAGAAAGTGTCTGTTTTCCTTTTGCCCATCTGTGACAACTCATGTGCAGCTCCTTAAAAGGAGACGTTCTGCAGCCTCTCTTGCAGAAACACACAGCACGGAGGGTTGGAGGGTTGAACGTGAAACAAACAACTGAAGAGGAGGAGGGGCCCCTGCCAGCGGCCTCCTGCGATTTCCCAGCAGAACTTGTCAATGGAGGCTCGGGGCTCACTGGGAACATGGGTCTGTGGCAGGAAAGATGAGCCCTCTACGCTCGGAGAGCTGCGGCACGATAGCTTGAGATGCCATCCCCAGCAGACCGCTGTGTGCTGGGTTTCGGCTGCAGGAGGCTTTCCGTGTGCTTCAGACGGGGCCTGCAGCAGGCTCAGCGTGCCCCAGGTGCTCGGTTGGAACAGAAGGGGGCGTGGCTTCCTGGGTCGTACACCACCCGCCACGGTCACAGCAGAGAAGAAGACCCCGTCCAGGAGAAGCATTGCAAACGGCGGTGAGAGGACAGTGTGACTCGGAGGGCCGCATCTGGGGAGCAAGCCCTGTGTGAGGCTACGGTGCCGTATCCGCATTCAGCTACGATCCGGACCTCTGCTCTCCTTCCCTCCACGGCAGGGACCTCTGGGCAGGGGGCCCACTCAGCCCGGCATTTCTCTGCAGTCCTTCCAGCCCCCCACCGCCGAATAAAGTGCTTCCTTCTATGAACGCGAACCAGTGATCCTATGCCCAGGAGAAGATCGCACCCACTGCATAATCAACAAACTCAATAATTACAGTCCAATGAAGAAATAAACCAAAGCACCTAAGGGGTAGGGAGAAGAAAAGGACCCAAGGGTGCATCTGGGGCCAGATGACCAGAGACACTCTAAGGCCCACTTCTGGTGGGATCTGAGGGGTCCCCAGGAAAGCTCTGTCCAAGTGTCATAGCTCCATGACCCGGGAGCTGCGCTCTCTGAGCCCTCACACTGCCTGCTGGCCCCAACCGGGGCTGGAGTGTCACACGTGGCAGGTGGATCTGCCAGCCCCGAATTGCAGTGGCCCCTGGAAGAAGCGACGAGGAACCAGGCACACTCTCTGTGCAGACGATGAAGGGCTGATGCGGCAATGACAGACACACCGTGGCTCTGAGGGAGCAGGCACCCCTCCAGGAAGTTCCATCTGAAGTCTGCCAGAGCCACCGCGGAGGGCGGCAGAAGCAGCTGGCTCAGGGAGCACGCCGCTGGCTGGGAGGGCTTGGGCGGCTAGAACGTGCTACTCAGAAGGAGATGTTCGTGAGCACACACGCCGACCCCTTGTTTTTCTTTCTGTGCTGTAGGGGCAGGTCACGGCGCTTTACGGTGCAGCCCCAACGTCTTCCGCACGACAAACAGAGCATTTTTAGATCTCCCTCAAACACCCGCCCTGTGTGTTAGATTGCACCCTTGTGGAAGGGCGTTTCCCCAGCTGGGGCGCAGGGGAGCGCTGTCATCGCGCTGGCCTACGATTTATCGGCCCCACGGGCTCCAGGGCTCCCAGGTGGCACGCCGTGCGTTTTTGAACCTGGCTGTGAACATTCCTAGTGAAGGCTGTTGACCTGAGTAGTTCCATGTGAGCGAGTTCCTTTTCTCCCTCGTAACTCACATTTTACGTTCTGCAGAGTCGAATGCCTTCATCCGCAGGCTGAGGGGGAAACCAGGCTGAGGCCACAGGTGAACACAAGGCGGACTAGGGAGGCAGTAAAGGCGCTGTGTGTGTGGAATGATCGTGTCGAAGCTACGTCTGGCTCTTCCATTGTCCTCGCGTTGGTATTGGGCCGATGCTCATGCCACTGCATTGAGTCTTAGTGAGGTTTCGTTGACAATGATACGACTAAGTTCTACTTATAGTAAAGTGATGTGCTTGTATTTAGGTAGCAGTGACGCAATATTTGGTTTTAAATATTAAGCATAGACACGTGCACACAGATAACAGGTATAAATCGATAGAAGATAGATAATAAATGAGAGATGATGCATAAATAGAGAATATCTAATTTCCTATGCTTATATTTAAATAACAACTGATTTTATACTATTCTAATTTGCCAGTAAATGTCTCTGACAGGTTTTGAACTCTGAATGAACCCAATGAATTGAGATCACAGACCAGAACAGTGAAATGTGGAACTCTGGAGAATAACTCCATGCAGAGTCCTGAAGAGAATGGAAAATTGCAGAATCAAAAAAAAAAAAAAAAAGAAAGAAAGAAATAAAGAAGACGAGCACCCTAAATATCTCAGGTCAGACGACCACTAAATGCATTTTCTATTGAGTCAATCAAGAGATTGAATTTCATGGATATAATTATACAATTAACTTATGAGCTTCAAGTTCATGTTGTTTTGATGAGTGAGCGAGGGAGAGAGACGTTTTGCTCTAAAGATAGTTTGTGGCAGCTGGCTAAATCAGCCCTCTGCCCGTCTTTGATGTTAATAAACCAACGATACGAGACCAGCTCAGTCACGTAAGTAACCAGTAGACGCTGCCGGAAATGCACCCTGTGGGACGGCCCATGTCCCAGCATTTCTACAGTTCTAACTGCAGCCTGAGTGTGGTGCTCTGTTCTTTGCATCTGTGAGACCCCTGCCAATGACTAGCGTCTATTTCACGTTTGCATAGATAAGTTCATGCTGAAATATAATCGACTCCATGCGTACATTTTCAGGTTACATGCATGACGCAGGCCCGCAAGGTGGGGTGGAGAGGAAGGTGTCATGGCCATGAGGTCTACAAGCACCGTGACCTCAAGGACAATCAAATGCCCCGAACTTAACCATTTCTCAATTACGGTCCCTTCACAGAAATTGAGATGCTTGTTCCTCGTGACACCTCGCAAACTAAAAGTTGTGATTCTTCCAACGTGGAAAATACCTTGGAGCTCATTATGCAAATCAAATTCGTTTGGGAAGTGCGTCTTCCTTAAGCAAATTAAATCCAGGGGAGCCAAAGCAACATTTCTCAATAAAAGACTGCTAACTGATGCAACACAATAACTGATGCGCAGCCGGATTCGTGGAGACACTGAGGTTAGCTGGCGCCCATCCATATCCAGGGCACAACGTGATCCAGGAAACAACACAGACACATAAGTGCATTTACGTTTCGCCTGTGACAGCCCCCAGCGCAGGACCCATGACAGCTGCTCAAGAGAGTCCACACGAAAGGTGCTGAGTGCAGGTGGAATGAAGGGTGTGATGGAGTGGCTTCTACAGTGGGTCCAGTTCCCAACCTAAAGTCTTCTCCATACGTCCCTCTCCCAAGAGGACCGTGGGCCAGGGTGTGGACAGGACTGAAGCCAGATGACAGCAAGCACTGGGGCTACCTGTCCCGTCAACATTCAGCGGAAGGGACAGTGTCCTAGCCACCCGCTCAGCCGGGACCGCACACTCACCACAGGGGCCCTGACGCTGTTCTCTGACGAGCCTGCAGACACAACATCCAAGCCAGGGACGGGCCAGGGATGACCTCATACCCATCGGACTGAGCTGCCATCCAAGTTTACGCTAGACGGCAAGGCAGCCCATCGGGGGAGGAAAACCCAATGAAAGAAGTTGCCTTGTGTCGGTCGCTGCAGGAAAAACATGCAGCTAACAAGCCCACAGCACTACGGTTGTGGAAATCATAGGGGGCTGTGCTTTGGATGGACACCCAGGGAGTATGTGCGTGGCTCAGTGAAGCCGGCCAGCTGACTTCCAGGGGAGGTGGGCGGGGGCGTGCCCTGTGCAACCCGGCTTCAGGAGTGTTGGTGGTTCTTTACACAGCGGGTGTGCATCATATGTATAAGCAAACCCATATTTCACAGAGGTTCTGTCCTGTGCTTTCTGTCCCTGAACTTATGGTAATGCTCTATCACAACCGGTGTGCCACCTTCTTTTAAGTACAGAGACATTTGGTGTCTTTGTCCCTGTGAGCCGCTGTAACTCAGTCCTTTAGGCTGGTGGCTTATGAACAGACTGAGTTCTCGATGTTCCAGAGGCGGGAAGTCTGAGCTCACAGTGCCTGAGCTCATGGTCAGGTGCTGGTGGGCACCCTCGTCCGGGGCCACAGACACGGAGACTCGGGGATACACAGACACCCAGGCACGGCTTGGTCTTTGATAAACTTCAGTCACTGGAAGAAGAGTCATTCAAGAGAAATCACTTGCTCTCTCTGATTTGAACAAAGGTGCTTTTAATAGAAACCACAGTTTAGGAGTGCTGGTATCGCTACTGTGTTTAATGGTAGATGACAGGTAAGGGACAAAGATTATACACAGCAAAAGTCGGTATTGCTGTCAGATTTCAACACAACTGGTGAAGTGCACACAGATTACAAAAACATCTGGTGATGGTCTGATTTGGGTGGTTTTCGCCAAATCAGATCTTGGGGTACAGATGTGAGAGTGAGGAGGTGATGCAGGAGCCTTGCTGAGGGTGAGGAGGAAGCAGAGGGGTGTCACCACAGGGAAGGAGCAGAGCTCTTGCTCAGGGCGCTGGTGAGCGGGACCTGCCAGGGCAATGGCAGGGCCCCTGCAAGAGGCGGGGAACATACCTCAGAGCTGCCTTCCACCGGGACAAGGACAATTCGCCACCACGTCCCCTCTCTCTTTAACTGAGTGTTCCTGCCAGCTCCGGGGTCCCAGGGGCTGTGCCCCCCAGCTCTGCCCCAGACAGGAGGGCTTCCAGCAGCCACAGGGGCGCTGGGTGGGCAGAGTCGGTATGTGGGCCTGAAGCTGAGACCATGTGGAGAAGCTGTCCAGCAGGTGCCCGTGGGGTCTGGGATGGCCAGAGAACTATCCAGGGAGCCTGAGGCTCTGCTACAGTGGCTCACGCAGTTATCACCCTCATGGACACGCCATTGTCACCCCAAGTCCACAGTCCCATTAGGGGCCACTCCTGGAGTTATGCAGCCTACGAGGTTTGACAAACGCATAATGACATGAACACACCACTCAAGTTCCTTGTAGCACAGCATCACGGCTCTTAAACGCCTGTGGGATTTAAGCAGGAAATAATTTCTGCTCAAAACACTTATCTCCCCCAAAGGTCATCTCCTACGTTACTTTCTAGAACCTTGCTCGATCACAGTTCCTGCAACTGGGAAATGAGTGGTCAAGCTAAACTAACCCTTTCCTCCCCGCAAAGATAATACGTGTTTGCAAATACAAAAATCTAACCTACAGTTTTGAAAAAAAAAACCATGGATCGGGTTTCTCAAATCTGACTCAGCTATTAGGAATCAGCTCCGTGAAGTTCAAAGGCGCCACTGCTGCCTGTCTTTCAGTGCTGGAGTGACGGGCCTCACTCATCTGTCACGGTCCAGGGAGGAGATGGACCCGAGTCTCCAAGGGGTGTCCAGTGACATCCACATGATGTAAGTGACAGCAGATCTTAAAGACGCTGTGTTAGGGCTCACGTGATATAACAGCCTGAGGGGGTGTCTGACTTAAAGACAACTAGTTATACGAACATAATCATTTTCACCTTGAGCATGGAGTTGGTGACAGGGTCAAGTGCAGCCGTGGCTAATTGGTTGTGCACAGTCAACTCGACTGCACCGCACTGAGTGGGCTGTACGTCAGGAACACGCAGAGCAGCGAAACTGGGAAACAGAGACTCGGGGGAAATAACAGCCCTGGCTCTTAGGGAGTCAAGTGCAGCAGGAAGCGAGTGTGCATTCCGTTCCGGTATGCCACGCTTGCGATACAGCACTTCGTGTGAGGTCACTGATGCACACTGATGCTTGTCACTGATGCTTGTCCTCTGGTGTGTTAATGGGACACAGCTGGACAGCTGGGTGCTGTCCACGAACAGGACCAAGGCAGTTACTAAGCACATGGAGTCCAGCTCCGAGTGCACTCCCCGGGCACCGGTCCTCAAAGGCCTGTCTTTCTGCCCGAGAGTGGACAGGGTCTGACTGCCCCGCCCCTGGCCAGGTGTCTGAGGCCAGGCAACGACCTTTGGGGAGAGGAAGCTCCTCTGATCGCTGTGAATCGTTAAAACCATCACATTGCTACACTGTTTGTCCCGTTACCCAGCCCAGAACATTGGTACAGAAAATGATGGTACCCGGGCGAATCATGGTGCTAACCCTTGATAATCCAGGTCGGTCATTTTGTTTGAATGGGCCTTTTGATTCTAGGGTGAGTGGTTAAATTGGTGTTTCTTAGATTTTTTTTTATTATTACCAGCCCAAGAAACCCTTGTAGGCATTCTTTTCTCTAATGGCCACTCCCAATGACATTTCAATACCTTTGACATTCTACATATCTGTTTATATATTCTACACATACCGATTTTGTACATAAAAAAAGGGTGTAGTTTTCACCTCCGAGAACCAATGTCCACCCCATTGGGGGTGCTCTGACTCCCACTGGGAAGGCAACACAGTAAGGAACCACTCAGTAGCCAAGAGGAAAGTACAGATTATATAAAGCATGTTTCTAAATGTCTGCAGTGCTAGCATGACGTGCTAAGAACACAATTCCTAAACCGCTCGGGGTCTGCTTCTGGCCAGATCCAGTCCCCCGCAATGGAGTACGATTATTTACTTCTTGAACTGTGACTAGTCTGCTATCAGAACAAGCATTTCTCAAGGCCAGGGGCACCTCATGTTCATTGCTGTAACCTTTGCTGGAGATGGAGAGGTCTGCTCGCGGTACAAGTTCGCTTTGCTGAGTGCATTAGTGGATGGGAGAAGCAGTGAAGGAGTGAACTGGTATATCCTAGGACTCAGAGCAGCCTTTTACAAAAACCCACTGACTACTGGCAAGTGAAGAGATGGGACTGTCAATTACTGCCAACGAATGTTATAAGTAGAATTATATATCCAAGTATTTGTTTACCTACCCTGGCTGCTGTGGCTCAGTTGGGTGGATCATCGTCTCGTAACTGAAAGGTTGCACGTTCTCTCCCTGGTCCAGGCACCTAAGACCCTTGACCCAGGTGCATATGGGAGGCAACCAATAAATGCTTCTCTCTCGCATCGATGTTTCTCTCCCTTCCTTTCTTCCTTCCCCTCTCTCTAAAAGCGATGAAAAATGTCCTCCGGTGAGGGTAAAAGGACAAACGAGTAAATCATGTGCCGCAGCTGGAGGAGACAGGAAATCAGAGCCATGTCGCGGTCAGTGGGGTGTCTGACGCAGAGTGCTCCTGCTCTGGAGGGCGTCCACGGTCAGCGACTGTTAAGCACCAATTCCACCTTCATCCCTGGTGGGTTCCTTGGCAACAACCTACTCTTGAAAGAAGGACTGAGCGATCCACCTGCTTCCCAAAGAGGGTAACACTTCAAAACGCTTGCCTTCCACTTGCAGGGGAAAAAAACTATTAATATAATCTCCACAAGATTACCAAAAAAGGAAAGACTTGGGCGATTGTTTCTGATCTGTAAACTTGGCACCTGATTCTATAGCTAAATGCCAAAGAGAAATTCGTCAAAGAAAGTGGCCACAATATATTTAATCCACAGCGTTTTCAAAATCAGTACATGTTGAAATGAAGCAAAATGTACTGTGTACAGAGGCTTGAAATCGGCCAGCAGATCGAGGTGGGTTGGCCTGCATACTCCCCGAATCTCCATCAGGAAGCAAAGGTTGTTTTGTTTTCTTAATAAATGATTATTTCATTGCCATGGCATAGAAAGCTCCCGTTTTGTCTCCCTTTGTAAAACAGACAGAATTCTCTATTTTGAGATAGACTTTATTTTGTTGAGCCATTTTAGGTTCACAGCAAAATGGAGTGAGAAGGTACAGAGATTCCCCATACGCCCTCTGCCTGGATTCATGTGCAGCCTCCCCCCGCCTTCGCACCAACATCCTCACCCAAGTTCATCTTTTACCATGAGTGAGCCCGCACCGACACATCACCATTGTCACCGCAAGGCCCTGGTTGCCAGCGGGGTCCCCCTTGGTGCTGTGCAGGCTATGGGTCTGGACAGACGCATCCTGAGAGGTGTCCACCACTGTAGGACCACACAGACCATGCCATTCGTCCCTCCCTCCCCACAGCCCCTGGCAACTGCCCATCTTCGTACCGTTGTGCCTTTCTCCAGAATGTCGTAGAGTTCGAATCACACCGCATGTAGGCTTTTCAGAGTGGCTTGCTTCACTGAGTCCTATGCGTTTAAGGTTCCTCCATGTCTTTTTACGGCTTGGTAGCTCATGTCTTCTTAGCGCTGAGTAATATTCCTCGGTCTGGATGCACCGTAGCTTGTCCCTCTCCTGCTGAAGGACATCCCAGTTGCCCCCCAATTTCGGCAATGATGAATAAAGCTTCTATAAACATCCATGGCAGGTTTTTGTGCGGATGAAAAGAAGGCACCTGAATCACAAAGTTGAGGGATATTACTGGGTCTTTTTCTTTGAAGTTCTGATGACACTCACCAAACTCATAACCCCAGTCTCAAAACCACATGCAATACACACACACACATGCCCACAGGTACACGGAAAACAAACCAAAGAAGGCACATGTGTTTCTCCTTGGCACACACACTAGCATGCTACATACACACCGGTTCCCATTTCCCGCAGGAGTAACCAGATGATCGCTAAACACCTTTTCCTGTCTCTGGAAAGTAACTGAAAGCATGCTGCATGAACAAGCCCCCTTTTCTAGCTGCTTGGGCTGTTACTATGCTTCCATGGAAAGTAGATCATGAAGCAAAAACCAATTTGATGCTTTAGTTCAAAATCCCTGGTATTTTCAGAGGAAAATCAGACTGTGAGCCAGACTACACCATCATGCACACTGTCCACAGCAACGTCAGATTTCTGTGCGAGTCAGGTCACGTGATTATTCACGATACTGTTGCATTAGAATGTCCGCATGATATTTTTCAAAGCCAGAAGCCACAAGGCTGATTTTAGTGACCTTCCGCAGGAGGTCGGAAGGGACTTACCTTCCCTCTTCGGTGTGCATGAACAAACACCTTCTCTTACTAACTAACAACAACAATAGGTGGGACTATTTAAAAGTGGGCACAGATATCCTCTTATCTGTTGATCCAAAAATAAAATGGATATTTGAATATTCATGGACTTTCCTGGACCTCCTTGAAAGGCTGTAAAAACCAATTGTTCATACATTGGGTTGGCCAAAACGTTCATTCGGGTTTTTTCCACACAATGGCTGTGGTAGCTCTTAGTTGTCTTTAGTTTCATTTCAAACAACATTGTTAGATTGCATCGTGACAGCTGTCCTATCAGCATGCCTTTAAAAAAACATCAAAATTGGTGAATTCTTGTTTCGTCATTTTAATATTAGAAGCGGAAGAAAACATACAACATTTTTGCATGTTATGCTTTGTTATTCTAAAAAGGTAAAAATGCAACCAAAACACAGAAAAACATTTGTGCAGTGTGCGTACAGAGAAGGTGCTATGATTGACTGAACGTGTCAAAAGTGGTTTTCAAAGTTTTGTGCTGGAGATTTCTCGAGGGATGATGCTCTACAGTCAAGTAGACCAGTTGAAGTGGATAGCAATCAAATCGAGACATTAATTGAGAACAATCAATGTTTTCCTCCATGGGAGAGAGCCAACATACTCACAATATCCATCCACATCAATAAAGTTATTGGTGAAAGTGAAAAACATGCCTTTTATTTTATGGAAAAAAACTAAACAGACTTTTTGGCCAACCCAATACATTTTTGAAAATGTATAGACAATGCTTCATATCTTTACGATATTTGTAAAGCAATCAAGAATTATTCCTGGAATATCATCAATAATAAAAGAGAAAAGAGTATGCTATGGTTTCTACTTAATCCTGAAACTCTCTGAAATTAAATATGCATAACTTGAAATGGAACTTATAATCATGTCTTAAAAGCACTGCAAATTTAGAATTTAATGAGGAAAGCTAATGTAAAATTAGACTGAATGAATCATGCCATATGCCATCCTTTTAAGTAAATTGAAACCTTTTCTCCTTTTTGTTCCTTGTTACCTCCCCCTCTCTCATCACCAATTGAGAGCCTTTTGATTGGACTATTTTTGGAATCATGTTAATGAGTGAAATGGTATTTGCTGGGATTCAAACTCCTTCAGAAGGTAACACAAGTAGGAAAAACAATATACAAGCAAAGATTTCCAAAGCAAAATTGTTTGGGAGAACAAAAGATATTACAACACTTCTATATTCAGTTACTATTTCTAAATCCTCAATCCGATGCTTTTAGCATTTGAGTTAAAATGAGAAGCGACCTTTCCAACTCCTTCACGTCACAGAAACAATGACATTTTTAAATCTTGTTTTTTAAAAAATGAAATGTACTTTTTCCACAGAAAAATAAACAGGAAATAAAAATAAATAGTCCTAATCATCTGGAAAAAATATTACAACAGTGTATCTTCTGATATCTTCTTATCCTCTTACTTTCTGGGTGTTTCTCCCTCCTTGTTTTGGAGGGGGGCAGTTTAAAATTTGTTTTAACCTATGCAACATAATGTTCTGAAATGCAGTAAGTGAGTGTCTTTTGAGACTTTTGAATGGATAAGTCATGCAGCAGCTCCTCTTCCAAGATAACTGGAGGGGGCAGAATTCTGTGTCTTGGGTGTGAGTCTGCGTCCTCCCGAGTACGACCGATGGGGTCAGAGTGGCCCACGACCCCCAGATTCACCGCGTGCCAGGTGGGGGAGGCAGGGGTTTGTACTGGGAGTCTCCCCACGCACCAGGCTGCGTGCTTGCGTCACTAACTGCTTTCTCCACGCTCACGTTAGATGGTGCAGCGCATTAGTGATTCTCTTTCTAACGAGCGGTTGGGTCTCATTATTGTCCTAGGTCATGACTACTCCTGCAAATCAGCAGTAATGAACCAAAATCTATTGCTACTGGCCAACCGAAAGACTAAGCATATATTTTTGAACATTGAAGTAAAATCAGTTAATCTAGCCCTGCTCTTTCAAAAAATTCCATGCTGTCTGAATGTTTTATTACAGAAATTACGCCAATTTCCCCACTCCTGCTTGTTCTTATGATATCAACTGGAAAAATTAATAACGTGCTTGAAGAAATCCACTATTTACCAGCATTTCTTGGCATTTCCAATGTTTAAGTGAGCATATGTTGTTTTATATCTTATTTCATGGTATAATAAGAAATGATTTTTGTATCGTGGAATAAATACATGAATATACGGTGCTAATCATCGGTGTTCAGCTTTGAGTATAAAATGAATGTGTTTTTTATCCCCAAACCATTCTGGTTTTGCACTTGTCTCTGACCCATAGGCACTGGATTTTTCATGTGTGAATTTAGCGTTTTAAGGTTACGATTTTTATGTAGCACATCTCCCAGCTCAGATGTGTCCCGTACTGTGCCCCCTTCCTTCACAGGTGAGCAGAGTTCACAGCCCTTCTCTGTATGGACACAAACCCCAAATCTGTTCCCTCCTCTCCTGCTCCATCGACCTTCCCTGCAGTCCTGCTGCCTTGACCGTCTGACTCCCCTCCCCCACCCCCACTTCCCACTTTCCCACTGCTAACCTCCCCCCAAGGGAAGGCATGCTCAACCGTTCAAAGCATCCCAGCTCAATTCCACTGTTTTATGTACATTTTCACATTCACTCTTCTCCTTCTCAAGGAACCAGTGACATTGTCAAACAACATCCAAGTGTCGATAACGCCTCCTCCTTTCCCTGTTCAAGACGCTTCACTTCTTGCAATTCAGAGGCCATCCCTACTGTGGAGCTGAAACAGTTTGGGGGTGTGTTTCACAAGATGATTTTTTCATCATGTTCAACCTGCTCAGCTCTGCAGTGTCTGAAACCACGCTTGTCCTCAGTGTCTGTTTTCCACCAGTTCCCTGGCTGTCTGTGCCCGTGGCTGC
>CM052552.1:68910456-68931036 GCA_028533065.1 Trachops cirrhosus
GGAGTGACTGGCTATTTCATTAAGTCCTGACGGCTAAGGCTTTGAACACAGAATTCCGCCTATCATTCAGAAGTGCAGACATTTGGACAGTCAAAGGGCCTTCCAGGTCCGGTAGCTCAAACAGCCCATTTTCCAGACAGGACCGAGGCCCACGGTCATTTGCTCACACGCATGAAACAGTCAATGACCAGGGAGACGCGAATGCCAGCTCTTGGGGGGGCCAACGTGGAAGCGAAGATTATTTCAACTCCTGTGATTAATGTGTCTTTGGTGAAAGACATGCTAAAATTTCTCAAACAAAATGTTGTACACGAAAATGTTTACAAAAGTCTTTTCACCAGAAGTTTACTGATGGTTGTGTATTCTACAAGATAACATGTGTTATGTATACAGATTAAATTAGTTACTAGTATACAGAGAAAATTAGTTACTATTAACTTGTACATCGTGCCGTACTGGTTAGAACAGGATCTTTTTGTTTTTTACTTTAAAAAAATATTGGGGTTTTGTAGTTGCATTTACAAAGTTCTGCTCTCACTTAGTATGTTAAAACACATTCCTTTAAATTATATGACTTTAGCATCTTAAGTAACTGACAAAGGGCAACTAGGTTTGCCCAACATGGACAAAGAAATTAGTCATAAAACTAAAGAACTTGCCTTCAAAAATGGAAAAAAGATATCATTGTTGGACTCTACTGCAATTTTATTTTTAACTATCCCCCGTTCTTGGAAAATGTCGCTGCAGCTTGAAAATTCATATTGCCTTACAGCTCACACTCGTGATCCTTGAAATGAGATCCAGGGCTGGAACACGTGATGAGTTCCTTTGGGAGATAGTGGTTCCTGCTGGGTACCTTCTAAGGCGGCATCGCTGAACCTTAAAGTGATGTACGACTTCTTACTAAACTGCCTGGCCCACTGGGCGATAGGTATATGGAAAGCAACGCTCTCCTTTCTGAAGAAGAGACCCCAGTTCTAGTTCACATGTTTAGAAATGCTGTCTGCTCGACGTTTTCAATCACGTGCTGCCATGAATTCAGCCAGCAAGTTACACAATCTTATGAGGAAGAAAGAGCCCTATGAAGTTGAACTTCATGGGCCCCATTTGTCACTGGAGATTTTGCAAAACAGCCAGGAGTTCCTGATTTTAATTTGCCCCGGGCGGTCTTCTGAGGCCCTAACGTCGATCTCCAGACAGAAAGCGGAGGCTTTCCTGTAGGTTGTCTGTAACCTATTAGTTCTCAGTCTGGCATTTACACTTGACTGTCCGCTTATCACAGAGAGGAAGGTAATTACCTAGTTAACAGGAAAAATAAAGTTTGACCCAAACTGTCCGAGGTGCCTGCTTTGTTTGAAAGAGAAGCCCTGACTGGTATGTAAATGACATTGAGAGATAAGTCAGAAGAGGAGATCAAGTAACCAAACCGTGCTGAACCTCCTGTCTGTTCCTGGTTAGGCGGGTGGATGATAACACAGTGCAACAAGGTCAAGTGCAGGTTACAGCCCAGCAGAACAGCAGATTGCAATCCCAGCCATGGCTACTTCGGCCGATTCAGAATGCAGTGTTAGCCCTGGGTGGTGGGGCTCAGTGGAGTGAGCTGCAGACTGTGAAGCAAAGGGTCGCTGGTTCCATTCCCAGTCAGGGCACATGCCCGGTTTGCGGGCCAGGTCCCCAGTAGGGGGCGCACGAGAGGCAACCACCCATTGATGTTTCTCTCCCTGTCTTTCTCCCTCCCTTCCCCTCTCTAAAGTAAATAAATACACAAAATCTTTAAAAAAAAGAATGCAGTGTTAGTGATGGGAATTCTTGGGATCAGGAAAGCAATGCATATGCTGGAGAAAGGTAGTAAAGTGCATCAATGTGTAACACAAGTGTGTCATCGGGAAATAAACCATAAAATCACTTAATTACAAGCAACAGTTTCTCCTACGTAAAAAACCTGAGGATGAGCCTTCCACGCATGCCGTCATGGGCTGCCAATGGAGTAGGCACCCGTGATGTCTTTTCAGCAGGCACCCAGCCATGGGCTATGAAAAATGCAGGCATTTACTGAAGGAGACACAAGAAACATTGTCCACAGGACAGTGACGCCTCCATCCCCTTCAAAGGAGGCACCTTGGGACCTCACACAGTTCTCCCAGCCACCATCAGCTGCCCTGTTATACTTTACTGAACCTCATGGAGGGTCTAAAATCTCTTCCCTTTCAAAGGTGATTTCAGTTCTGGGAAAAGCCGAAAGTCACAGGCGCTAAATTTGGGCTGTAGGGGGACTGAGTCACCTGAGTGACTGGACTGGATGTTTTGCCAAAAAACTGCACGAGACGTGGTGCATGAGCGGGCGTGTTGTTGTGATGAAGCTGCCAATCACCAGTTGCCCACGGCCACAGCCTTCTGAGTCATCTGGATAGCTTATGTGGAGGAATGTCCCAGCTGCACACAAAATGTGATGCAGAGTCGTTGCTCTGTCACTCGGTCATGTTGAATGTGACGGCCACACAGCACACATGGTCACTCAGTGGCGTCTACTGCCCCCACTGACGAGTACAGTGAAGTTGTCCTTGTTCATGCTCGTGCATTCCAGTCCACTCTCCTTGGCTGCCAGGTCACATCAATGTTGCACAAACCGTCCTCGTTATATTAACAGTGGCTGGACTTTTTCCAGACAGACCTCATATCTGAAGTCATGCATCGTCACCATGGGGTTCCTTAATTTGTGTAAGAACGCCCCACCTTGGCGCTCTGGGTCAAGGTAGTTAAGTCCTTTCCTAGACGAAAGCCAGGGCGACATGTGGCTAGGGCATCTGAGAAACTGACTTTTAAACTTTTTGTCATCTTAAATAATGCACACGCAGCCCCGCAGGGCTGGAGGCTGCCAGGTGGGCCGCTCAGCTCTAGACTTCGGGAGAACAGACGTGGGCCATTCTGACATCTCCGTATGTATATGTCTGCTGTCCATCCGTGCTATAGGCTCTAAGTGTCGGGCAGTTCACTGTGCTGATAAAATTCTCCAGTTCTGTACTCTTCTTGTCTGAAGGCATCACAGGCCACAAAACGGAAATTTGTCAAGCTTACCCAGTCTCCTAAGAAGAAAATTAGGGACAGGTAATCTAAACCTCCTTGAAAGTAACTAGTTTAATTTAAACTGTGGGCTACACTCCATTGCACTGTTCGGGTGGGGTCACAAACAACTCTGAAAGCCGGGAATCTCCGAAGATTGTGTTTGTTGGTTTACGGATATAAATTGTGCATAAACAATAACTCCAACCCATAAATCTCCAGTAGCCTGCCTTATGCAAAGGCACTCCTCCTAAACTAGTAAAAATCCATTACAAGTTAACTACGTATAGCTTTCGATTGTTGGTGTATTCCTTAATTGAAGGAGGAGCACCTGCTGACGTCTGTGAGTGAGAGCAGGGTCACCTCTCCAGCTACGACTGTGACAGAATTGGGACGGCCAGGCCTGGGGTTCCAGATGCCTTTCCTGGGCCAGGCCACGGTGCACTCACCTCCATGGAGCCACTCTAGACACTGGAGAGCCATCTCGATTCCCATGTCGTCTTTCCATCAGCCCGCAAATTCAGAGAGTAACGACTCTGTCGATAGAACTTCACAGTTTCACTAAAATCAGTCCTGTCTCTTTCTCTCCCCTCGCCTTTGCTGTGGGTGAAATCTTTTATAAATTGATTGATTGATTTGACAGAAAGAGAGAGAGACAGAGAAACCTCAATTTGTGGTTCCACGTACTGATGTGTCATTGGTTGATTCTTTTTTTAAAGATTCTATTTATTTATTTTTAGAGAGAGGGGAAGAAGAAAGAGAGGGAGAGAAGCATCAGTGTGTGGATGCTTCCTCAGCGCCCCCTACTGGGGACCTGGCCCACAACCCAGGCATGTGCCCTGACTGGGAATTGAACAAGTGACCCTTTGGTCTGCAGGCCTGTGCTCCACCCACTGAGCCATACCGGCCAGAGCCATTGGTTGATTCTTGCATGTGCCCTGACCAGGGATTGAACCTACAACCTTGGCATATGGGGACGACATTCTAACCCACTGAGCTACCCAGTCTTATATCAGACTCTGTTTAGGCTTTTTCAACAAACTTTTGTTCTATATTTTCTGCTGGACATCGTCACAAAATCTCTCCCTAAATTTCACATCAAATCACAATCTCCTCTGTTGAAAAGCAAACAACAGACAAAAAACTTGACTGCCAGGATACGATACGAACGCTTTCCCATTTAGCCTCCTACTTAACATCCTCGAATACATTTATTTGCTCCTTCACTCATTAACTCCTTCCAATACAGTGTTTGAGTGGCCACAGACCCAACTATTCCCACCCTGGGTAGATTATCATCGGGACGGATGCTGAGGAAAGAAACCTGATAAACTATCGAAGACAAGTACAGATGCTGATAAACAGTACAGAAGGAATGAAACGGTGCTCACAAAGCACACACAGCCTCGTGACTCAATCTGGGGGCTGAGGAAGCGCGTTTAGGGGGAGCACTTGGGAAGCTGTCCTGGAGACGAGGGGCGGGGCGCGGGCTCCAGGGCGGAGCCGGTGGAATGGGCGGGAGTGGTGAGAATGCGCTGGGGTGGGCGGAAAGAAGGTGAGCTGGAGGGGCTTTGGGGAGCATGGTTAGCTCACGCAGCTGTGTGTCAGTTCCTGGTGCCTTGGGAACGTCGAAGTGGAGATGCGAGGGGACACATGGGGGAGAGGAGAGGGCATGGGGGTGGGGGTGGGGCAGCCACACTGAGTGAGCAGCTGGTGCTCGGGGTGCGGGGCGTGGCCTGCGCACAGGAAGTGGCGGGAGGAGCTCTGGCCCTGAGCTTTGCGTTCAGGAGCAGGAATGGCCCCCGGTTGCCTGTGCCCAGCGCCCACGTGGTCTCTTGCCTGAGGGGCGATCCACAAGCGGCGTGTTCTCATTAGCTCTGGAAGGATGGGCCCTCAGTGTCCTGTTTACCATGTCCCCACAGTTGCGGTCTCATCCTCAAGGTCACGAGCTCCTGTCTGGGCTACCTCCTCGGTCCCTGCGGCCACCTGGACTTCACTCTCTGCTTTTCATCACGTAAGGGTGCGAACACCCATCACCCAGCCTCTGTCCGAGTCCCCGCTCCTGTGGCCGCAGGCTAGGACACCTGCCTTCCTGACACGGGGGAGTGTCGGGGCCCTGTGCTGCGTCCACGCTCGGAAATCCTCTCCCCATTCTCCTTCTGCACAGCCTCCTTGTGCCTCAAGCTTACGCCAACGTCTTCTCAGGGAAGCTCACGCGATTCCCGTCCTGTCTGCGGAGCGGGAGGGCTACAAGCTTTGCATGCAGACCTGCCCACTTGCTGTGGCGTGGGTGGGTCAGTGGGAGAGAGGGCGTCCTGTTTTCACCTCCTTCACAGCGCCTGGGTGATGGCCGACTCGGGACAGATGGTCACATGTCTGCGCCCTGGGTGTTGCTGCAAGACCTAAACACACCAGGGCTCTGAGAGCTGGCTTTGTGCTTTGCCACGAACAGCCCCAGACGGCTTGAACCGGGCGGGGGCTCTGGAGGTCTCAGTCCCCGCCGTGCTGGAAGGAGAGTTTGGATTGGACTTAAGTGGCACCTGAGCGTGTCACCCACAAAGGGCTCACGGAGGAGAGATGTGTCTTTTCTTCACGTACACACTGTGAGGCCCCCTCTCTCTCTGTCTCAGATCCTCCGAATCCTGTTCTCCACAGCTAAGCCCTGGGAGTGTGCATTGGCAACTACCCTCTGTGTGATTCTGACCTGGTGGCTGCTGGTGTTTCCGCTCTGCCCCTGCGTCCTGGGCTTCCCCGCATAATGTCACACTTACCCATCCAGTCGCGTCTCACTCTGTCCTCTCCACCATCCAGTTGCGTCTCGCTCTGTCCTCCCCACGTTCTAGCCTGTGGTTTCTTTTTCAGCACAGACAGCGATAGTGTGAGAGGCAGAATCTTGGCTGCGTCCCCTTGGATAAATGGAAGCTGCATACTCACCCCAGCATGGACGGCTGAGCAAGTCTTGCTCGGGATTTTAAATCAAAGAGCTTTTTGTCTCTTACCAAGGGGTTAGAAAAGACAGACCATCCCCTTGCATTGGTTAAAACAGCATCATTTGCATGCACAGCCTTGATGAAAGAGAAAAAAACCCATAAAGGTCTGACTGTCAAACATGAACAATTCCAATTTTAATGAATATTCACCACATGGAAATAATGGGCTAAGTTAATATTTAATACTGATATGGACTATGCTTTAAAAATGTAGCGAGTTTCGTCGTACTTCTGACTATTTCCTTTGTTTTACTGGGCCCAGTTGAACTTGTAAAAAAGCAATCAAGGATTGTTCTCTTAGCCCAAAATTTAAAGGGGCACGCTTATTTTTTCCGGGGTGTTCTGGTAATAAAAAGTATGTCCGGGACTTCCCTAAAATCCGTACCCTTTGGCGAGGGACCGCCCGAGCCACTCTTTTTGTCTCTGGCTGTGCTGAGATTTTGATGCTTTTTTCCTCTGGTTTCCAGGGAGTCTGCAGTGACTTGGACCGAGTTTCATGGCTGGGTTCCCAGGCGGGGAGCCCAGTGTGACTGACAGCTCTTTGCAGAGGGGCTGCCGTGCGCCCGAGAACTTGGCACGAGGGCTGAGAAGTGACAGACGGGCTCTTTCCACGAGGAGAGTCACACATGCAGGCAGTAACTGCAGTGCGACTGAGAGTGTCTCAGAGTATTGTGTTCTGACGGAATCACGGAGCCCAAGGAGCGGGCGGCGGAGGGAACAGTGGGAAGAAATGCTTGTGTGTGCAAGCAGCCCTGTGCACCCACGCCTCCCTCCATCCACCCGCTGCCTGCGGACTAACTCCTACCCCTGAGAAGTGGCTTCTGCTATCTCCATAAAAGCTGCCAGGCTGACAGTGGGGAAGGGGCGCATCTGAAATGCAGAGATCCGGGAAGCCGTGGGCCTTGCTTGCTGCAAGAGAAAAGTTAGAGAAATCATCCCCAAGTGGACAGATTTCGTGTGTGGCCCCAATGGATCTCAAAATAGAGGATCCTGATTTTTTTAATTTAGTGATTCGTTTATTTTTTTAATTAGAATTATTGGACTCACGTTGGTTGAAAAGATGACACAGCATCCTGCGATGGAAGGTTGGATAAAGAAGATCCTCCGTTTTAACAGAAGGTATCAGTATTTGTTTTCTGTTTCTGCATAATGAGTTACCACCAACTTGAGGAGCTATTAGCTCACAGGTCAGTCGGTCAGACAATCCTTGAAGACATTGCCGAGTCTCTGCTGAGGGTCTCCCCAGGCCAGAGTCACGGAGCGGCCCACACGGGCTGGGCTCTTCCCAAAAGCCCAGGGGGAACTGTCTCTTACGCTCATTGGCGTGGCTGTGGAATCCGGTTCATTGTCCTCGTGTATGCAGGTCCTTGCACGGTGGCTGCATGTGGGGCAGGGGGTTCTCAGTTCCTAGAGCCCCCTCGCCTGGGCCCTGTGTCTTAAAGCCAGCCAGGATGCAGTGGCTGTTCACATGCATCAAAGCTCTCTCTCCTCTGCTCCGCTGAGGGCCAGAGCGAAGCCCTGCCCGTAAAGGGGACCCGAGACAGGATCAGACCCATTCGAGTGACCTCCCCTTCAACATCCTCGAAACCAAATGATTAGTGACGTTGCTGACTTCTTCAGGGGGCCCCTCTGCCTCGCACGGGGCGTGGAGTCTCACGTTCCTGGGTTTGGAGACCAGGGCAGGCAGCCTGGAGCCGAGGGAGTCTCAGAACGGGGCAACCACAGCCAGAGTCTCTATGGCGCATCCTCCCCACACTCAGCCACGGAGCAGCCTCCCTGCCTCCCCGTCCCGGGGGTCGGGGTGGATCTCCCAGTCTGCTTCTTCCTGCTGGCACAAAACCGCGAACCCAAAGCCAAAGGGCCTCCCTGTCCTTTAGGCTGAAAGACGGAAGGAGACAAGGAACTAGGCTGTGTTTTGGCATCTCAGAGTACAGGCACCATGTCATCTGTCACTTAAAAACTCTGAGCCATGAAAGGCAACCCTTCAAACTTTAAGGCAACAAAACCTGATCATCCACAAGCTGCTCCTCTCTTCTGGATGCCTGGAGAGCCTTCCCTGTCACCGCGGCAACTGAGCAGGAGAGGACATTGGGAAACCCCAGTGAAGGAGACTCACACTGGCCACCTTCCTCCAAACCCCGAAGGCACCGGTCAGAAAGAAATCAGGCAGGAGTAAGGGGAGGACCACGTAGACTGAACAGGAAACAGATCCCAAAGGAAAGGGAGGTGGTTTCTGGAAGAGAATGTAACACACACACACACACACACACACACACACATCTAACCCTCAGCAACAGTCCCATCCCTTTGCATCCACTAGCAACAACTACATTTATACAACACAAATGAAGCAATCAGGAAGCCAGGACCAGTTCTCGAAAATCAAAACCCCAAGGATGGAGAGAGTTCACCGGAAGGACAGAAGACAGGCAAGGACAGCCGTAGACGATAAAGCAGAAAGATACCTCCATACACTTTCAGACCTTAGTGATTTCGCTGCTCAGTCAAGGAACTTAAGTCCCCCAAGGAGGACTTTTAGAAAGACAGACAAGGACAAAAGGGAATAAATGAGTAAAACACATACAATTAGAGATGTGCGGTTGAGGTCACAGGCAAGATGAAGAACAGAACTCGCCTCGCTGTGAAATTTCGGAGCATCGAGAACGACATGAACCTCACAGACGGGGGACGGTGGTGGGCGTAGGTCATCTACAAGTGGATGAAGGTTCACGTCCGATGCTTCGTGTGCGGCCGTGGGAAATAGCGAGGACCGTCTCAGAGCGCGTAGGAGAGATGGTGTGAACCCGCCCACATCAGGAATCAAGTTCCAGGCAAAGCGTAAACACAGCCAGGTGTTATGAAACTCCTGTGTCGACAACAAAGTCTTGTTGCCGACACAGACTTTAGGAAAACCAGTGCAAACAGAGAGAAGAGGCATGCGATTCGAGGGGTGGGTGAACCCACCTGGGGTCTTCGAAAGGAAAAGGACCGCTGAGAAGCCGTGTGAGAAGCCAGCACTCCAAATTAGGACTGGGAATGTCCAGACCCTTAAGAAAAAACAAACAAACAAAAAGAAACCTAAAAGAAGAGTGGAGTGGAGGGCATGGAATTGAAATAAGGGGTGAGAAAGATAATTTCGTGCGTGCTTGCGGAGCGACATGGTTCGGTTGAAAAGTTACTCAGTAAACATGACGGTGCCCGTCACAGAGAGTGCTTCAAACCTGCCTACAGAGCATGCGGCGGGCGGAAGAAGGTCCCCACAGCCACCCCGACGTCCCCGCCCGAACCCCAGAGCCTGCGCAGGTGGGACCGTCCCTGGCGGCCCAGGGCCTTGGCAGCCGCGGTTAGTTAGGGCTGCTGAGATGGGAGGTGACCCTGGATGACCTGGGGGGGGTGCCCAGTGTCATCACAGGCCCTCAGGAGGGGGGTGCGGGAGGGTCGATGGCGGACATCACCCCATGAAGAAGAAAGGAGATGGTGAGATGCTGAGCGCCGAGGACAGGAAAGGGCCCGTGCCTCGGAGGGCAGGGGGCCGAGACTGTGGAAAAGGCAAGAAAATGCACCCTCCGGGGGGCTCCTGGAGGGGTGCAGAGCTGCCAGCAATGGGACGTTAGCCCAGCACGGCCTCCCCAGACAACCCCCAGCAGTGTGAGATAGCACGAGGGGCCTCCAGCCATCAGGGAGAGCTGGCTGTACTCGGGGTCTCCCTAGACAGGGGCTAGGACCGCCGAGATCCCAGGGTCTCAGCTCTGCTGCCTCCGGATGCATTGCCAGTGCTTGAGGGACAGCCTGCTTCCTGTCGCCTCTTTCCGAATGTGGGCTCGCTGCACCCATCACCACGTACATCCCTCCGACGAGGTGGGCGCCACAGAGAGACACGAGCTCTCTCGGGCCGGTTTCCAACCATTCCAGTACGCCGTGTTGGCTCCCGAGGACTTCTGCATTCCTCACTGCCTCCAAAGCAGGGAAATGCTTTTTTACTGTGATCAGAATTTCCCCGTGCCGCAGCTCCAAACCACAGACTGGCCACTTTATAAGAAACGAGAACCAGCCAGCGGAGACCGCTTGCTCGTTGAAAGTGGGGGTGCCTGAGACGGCTTCGCAGACCCCGACCGGGGGTCGGGTCTCAGGCAAAGTGCTCCTTCACCACGCCCGTGAGCGCTGTGATATTAAGCCGACATATGCAGAGACATTTCTCCAGTGTATGGGAAAGCAATCGTGTATTTCCACCTTATGGTTTAAGCCAGATCTGGCTTACCCCATAAAAGCAAAACACAAAAAGACGTAAGTATGGAACCCGATCCTATGGATGACTCCTGGCAGCTCCTATTCATCGAATACTCCAGGGGCCATTCCGTGAGTGCAGGGGGCCTACCCCTCCTCCCTCCCACCCCCGCCATCACCAAACAGGCACAGGCCCCCACCGGCATTGACAGATGCCTCTCCACGTGTCCAAAATGAGCAACCAGGCTAGTTAACCTTGACCTCCAGCGACTACGCACTTGGGAGCTTACACGTGTGATATGCTGTCCAATGGATGTACAGGTTTTGTGGCCGAGTTCCGTGACACCTGCCACACGAGTACGGACTTGCGCCTCCTTCTCCCCTTCAGCCGAAAGCCGCCCCTGAGTGTCGCAGGCAACACGGAGCCCGTCTCTCAAACTTACCCTTGAGATTGACTGGCCATCACACCGAGGGCCCAGCTGGCCTATTTACACACTGTCAGGCTGAACCTCCGTGGGAACTAGGCAGACGAATGACTGTCACTGAAATGGAACTGTATTACGCCGCTTTCAACCTATTGCATTTGGTTAAAAAAGCTCACGAATGAATTGATTCCCCTTTGAACGCTCGTGATTATAACGCAGCCAAAGGAGCACAGCACATTCTCTGAGAGCACCCAAGAGTATCCCCTGAGTGTTTTTCCATCCCCGCTGCATCTTTCCCATTGCAAAGTAGCGGCGGAAATTATTTTGTGGCACCTCCTGAAACACTTTCACCTTAGGCACAGATTTAACGGTGATGTCTACCGTTCCTCTGATCTTAGTGGAGGATCTCCGGAACGCGTTCTTCTGCAGCGCACCACGCAATCTTAATTCCGGGAATCCTAGAGGCCTCGGGGTCCTGCTTCCGTGCGGGCCAAGGACAGACTGATGAAAGTAGAGCTCCTGAGGTTTGGCGCCTGTGTTCATCATGTTCGCGTTACACATCTTGCCTTGCCATTTCCGTGACATTTTCTTCCTCTTAAGTCTTTTCAGAGATGACGGGAAAGTGCATCCACCCAAAAGGCATTGCCAAAAAAAAAAAATAGGCTGTTTTCATGAGCATCTTGAGGCAGAATATTTTCTTTTCCTTAGTGCAAGTGAAAGTCACACATTTGTACACTGTTCAGTAGAAGGGGAAAGATATGTAACTATCCACTGGGTAGATGACTTAATGTTTCTACTTGAACTTGTTACAAGTTACAAAGTACCCACTGTATCTTTCTAACAGACGCTATGAAAGGGCGAGCTGCATTAAACATATTTAAATACAAAATACTGTCAGTAGATCACGCAGAGCATTGCAGACTATCCTCAGATACTCTAAGAATAAAATCAGCAACAATTCATGTCTCATACTATGTTGTATACACATTTCCTCTTCAGTGTGTAAATATATTTTACATTGTATTCCCACAGGAAAATACACCCGGAGTAACAATCATGACAAAGAAGAAAAACAATGGCACTGCTTAGCATTGTACTGCCTCCTCCTGAGATGCTGTTTGAGCTGCCCGTGGTCAGCGGGAAAGGCTCCTAGTCCCACCCTGGGGGGTCCACTTGCTGGGACCACAACCTGAAAATGCAGCCTGTTTGCTAACACCTGTGCCTACGTGGCAGACGGGGCAGAAATACACCCAAGGGCCCCCAGTCCGCAGGTGGCATGTGGCACGCACGGTTTCCTGCGTCTCCTCTCTGTCTGCATCTCGTTATTCCGGGTGACTCGAATAAAAAGTGTTGTTTGTGAGAAAACGCGCCAGGTCAGAGGGTGGGGCAGATGGACAGGTGGAGCCAGAGGGTGTTCAGGGCATGGAAGGTACCCCGCGTGCACTGGAATGATGGGTGCGTGTTGTTGCACACGGAGAGGATGCACTGCACCGAGAGGGGCCCGCGGACTTGGGGTGACTGTGACGTGCCGGTGCAGGTGCATTCCTGGGAACAAACGTCCCACTCGGGTGGGCGATGTTGAGAACGGGGGCCTGCATTGTGTGGGGGCGGGGAGATAACCGAAATCTCGGGGTCTTCCTCTCAATGTTGTGGTGACGCGGAAACTGCCTTCGATAACAGTCTTTAAAACAACCTCCGGGAACGGTGGCTCTGAGTCCGAGTGGCCTGTGCCTGTGGGACACTGGGACCAAACAGTGCTCCCACACTTGCTGAAACCGGCTCGCTCTGGGTCCTCAGCTGTGGCTCCCGAAGTCACCGCTGTACACGGCCGACCGAGTACCTCGGAATAGACCCAGTACGGTGCTTCCCCTCATTACGGTGCTCCCAGCTCTTCTCAAATGCAGGGACGATCCCCAAACATCTCTGTAGATTCTCTGCGGTTTTCACCATTCATTTTTTTTAAAAATCTTGATTCCCAATGTCTAGGACCTGATACTATATGCATATTCCATACGTTTAGAGAAAGGATATATCAGCTGGGATTCTAATGGGCCATTCAAACCTGACAAATAGTCACTGAAATATAATCTGGTGTCTTATTCAATTAATACTATGTACATCCTCTTTATGAGTTACTTTTTTGTTGTTTTTAACTAGCATAGTAACTACTCCATTCACTAAAGAGGAATAAAGTCAGAGAAAATGAGAGAAAGCAGTATCAGAACAACGTGAAGGTGTCATTTTAGCTCCAATACATCAGCCACATATTTTAAGAGCTGTCCTGCAGGGAGATGGAGGGGGAGAGCAATATCACACACTTTGGAGAGGAAGAGTTCAGGACCCACAGGGGAAATGTTAAACTTCAGGACCCACAGAGAAAACGTTACCTGTCGCAACGTGCTTGCCGTGGTTTGTCACTGAACAGAACCTGTTGGTTACACATTACAGCTGTTTGTACGTCGTGGGGGTGACAGCGGACGTAAGGAGGAAATGAGGTTCGGAAGGCTGGGAAGGTCAGCCGTCTGCTGAGGCCCCGGGCTGGGGTCGGAGACGGGACTCCCCCTCACCGAGGCCTTTCTGTGCCCACGCTCTCGTGTCTGGCATCGCAATGCTTTATTCGTCTGGAACCGGGAATTCCAGTGGCCGTCCTCGAGAAACCTTCTCCCGAGGACATGGTCTGAACAACTCTAAAGCTACGAGCCTGGGAACAGGCGCGGCCGCACAGCCGTGACGCGTCCCCACGAGGGAGCACTGGGCTAGGGCTGCGCATGTGCATCCCTAGGCAACACACACTCGCCACTCCCGTTTCTGAAACGCATCCGGTCTGATCGAAAAGGACGCTGATAAAGCTCTCCATGAGGAAGCAGCCCAGAACTCTTCCTGAAGACACTCGTTGCTAACACGTGACACACCCTTCGCAACATTTAAAAGTCGATTAAAATGTGATTTGAATGTGTGACAATTCTGTTTAAACTTAAATACGCCATAGCTTTGGACATGGAAAATATTAGTGGGGATTGTGTGTAAGGGGAACTTCATAAAAATCTTCAAAGAATCCCATTTAGACTAAGTAACAGAACAGAGAGCATGAAGCCAGCAGTCTTATAATGGCAAAAAAAAAATCCTTTGATACGCCTTTTTGCCACTTAACAAAGTCTGGCAGGTGTGAGCTATCTTCTGAAATAAATAACGTTTGCATTTCGGGATTGCTGGAAGAAGCTCTCTGAGTCTAAGTTTTCTTACCTTAAAAAGATGGGTTTGCAGAAGCTCCCCAGCTTGCCTACAGGGGTAGCATTCTGTGAACGTATACATACACCCGAGGGAGGAAGCGCAAACCGGGAAGCTAAGTCCCTGGCGCGGCTCCATGCAGAATACCACCTGACTGAACAGTTTGGGAGTGGCCACTGAGATTCTCAAACGCAGTGAGCTCAGGTCATTCCGGTTAAGGATGCGTGACCTGTCTCCACACGGGTTTGTAACAGGGACTGGCCAGGCTGTGACCCACACGGCCGGTGAAGCAGGTGGTCATAAGAGTAACTTCCCAGCCGACACTGATGTATTCACGCTGTATGTAGCTTCCTTCCCAGGGCATGGCGTGCCCAGGCGCACTGGAGAGCACGGGGCGCAGAGGAGAGATCGTGCTGAGGGCAGGGTCTGTGTGGGCGAGTCCTGGGCACATGCATGCCCCCAGGTGCGTGGCTGGCCTCCCCTGCAGCTCCCTGGCCTCATGAGTTAGAAGGAGCACAGCGCCCGTGTCTCCCGTTCTCCCCACGGTGCACCTGTCCCTGCACCTGGTGGCCCATCTCTGCCACCCCCGGAGTTCCCATGTCTCATCCCTCCCCGCACTCCGGGGCTCATCGCTCACCCTACCCACGTCAGCCCGTGTCCAGGTTGGATCTGGTCCGAAGATGCCCGTTGTGTAACTAAAGCATAAAGTCCCGTCCTGATGTCCTGACGTCCTGACACCCTTCCGTGGTTACTGTCAGAGTGACGAGGCTCGCCACAGGGATGCCTCTCTCTTTAGGGAGTGTGCTCTAATTATGCATGGCAAGAACAGGAGAGAATTTATTCTTCCGTTGATGGGTACATGGAGCGTTTCCAGTTTGGGGTAGAAATACAAAATTCAAGCGGAACTTTCTAGCTGTTCCTTGATCGAACAGGACACACACACGCCGGCCAGACAGCACGGCGTGGAGTGCGGGGGGACGAGACGCGTCGGCCAGGATGGGTTTTCAGTGTCTGGAGCCCCTCTGATCTAGCCAGGATGGGCACACTCTGACCCTTCCCGAGAGCGCAGATCCCAGCCTGAGCTGCAGGTGAATGAAGCACGCATTCCGATTCGAAGGCGTTGGAGCCGAGCCCAACGCCCACCACGGGACACAGCTCACTAGTCTGCACGCGGCTTCATTCTCTGGAACAGTTTTTGTCGTATTCTTGTCGGTCACAACTGCAACAGACACAGGGGCTTAAAAGACACCCACCATGACTCTCTGTATCCACAGGCCGCTCGGGGCTGACATCCCGGCTGGGGGCTGACATCACAGCTTCCACAGGGAGTCTCCCCCTGCCCCGGCCCCCACCCAGCTGGGCTCCCTCCTGTCCTGGACTGGAGGTGCGGCCTCTGCTCTCCCCTCGCTGGTGTTCACACTGCGCCCGCAAAAATGCGGTCCCTCCCTCGCCGTCTAGCCCTCGGATGTTCTCAGGGACGGCCAGAAAGAGATGGGAACGCTCCAAACACACTTCCAGACCTACAGGAGAGAAGGGCCTCGACAGATTTCGCCACAGAAGCCAAGAAGAAAAGTAATTTCGGAATTTTGGGGACTGCGCGGTGCCCTAGACCTAAGTTTCTTTTCAGGCGATTAAATTTCATCTTGTCTGAAACCTAAAATAACAGGAAATAGCCCAGACCAAGACATGAACTGAGAATGAATGACTTACATAAGTTTTCCGGGAAGCGTCTGAGGAACACAATACGATTTTTAAACGTCTCCCGTGACATTTGAAAACCAAAGGGATTATCTTTTAGGAGCATCGGACGGAGACAAGTAACTCTCGGAGGGCAGGTCCCTTGCATTCCAAACTCTTCCCTCCGCTGGCCTTCTTGGGAATGCTGACTATATTGTGTGCACAGCCTTCCCACAAAGTTCATTACCTCTGAAAATGTAGAAGGTCCCCTAGGGTCAACCCTTGCAGTTCGGTTCAATTATCTATTCCACCGTCTCCATGTTTTGGTCCTTCAGAGCCCCTATACTCACTCTTTCTCCCAGCAACCGTACCCAGCGGACGTGGTCGGGGCTCCTTCTGAGCCAAGGGTGCTAACAGACACTTGTGCTTGCAGCTCGCTTCATGAGAAATGACTGTAAAGATTTAATCCACGTGCAGGTTTCCAGATGAGGCCTTGCGTCGGTGTTCGAAGAGTTCCCAACCTGACTTGGCCTCAAAGGGTTCATTTTGCCAGTCACCTCGTGGCTTGAGGCTGACCAGCCTCTCCAACTTTCCGAAACATCAGCCACACTGCACGAAGGGTGCTGGACTGATCCTGACCCTCCTCTGGCCATGACGAGATGGGGAACTTGAGTTTGAATACACGAGGACGTGAGGGTTGTGTAGAGTTTATTTACTCGTGTGTTTGTGACTGAAAACTCTAAGGCAAGAAACCCTTTCGAATGCGAGTGATTCCGATGCTAGTGTCCAGGCCCACTTTTTGGCCGCGTGGAGTGAGCTGCGGGGCTGTGCAGGTTCTGACTGTTCACACCGGGTTGCACGCCTGTGTGTCAGTGATGGAACGGGCAGCTTCCAGTTGGTGCCTCAGCCCTGTCCAGAAAACGGAACTCCCTTTCCAGGGCTCCTGAGTCTAAGGCTGCATGTTCTTGCCTGGCTCACCTCTCGAATCCTCCTGGGGGAGCCAAGGGCTCACCCTTGCTTCTGGGCACCCAGTAGGTGAGGGACTGAGACCCTCGAGACTGGCCTGCATGCCGAGGGAATGGAACTGAGACAGAACGGCACCCGGATTATCAACTATAATCTGGGTGATGCATGCTGCTTTATGTAAAGAGCTAGTAGTTTTGCACCTTACCGTTGCTTGCTTTCCAAAGCTGATCCAGCTTACAGGAAGAATGCAGGCGTTTTCGGTTTTGCAGACTCAAGGGGGCCAGGGACAAGCGGATGGATGACGTCTATGAACCCCTCTCTGTCACGCCCTCCAATTTGTCCCTGACATAACTATTTCAACAGGGGCAGTGTTGAAAGAAGGAACTTTGCTATTTCTCATGCAGTCCGTTGTAGCATGGCAGGGTACGGGAAGAGGAGAGTATGTCAGCAGCCTGCACTCTGGCGTCAGGAAGCATAAAGGAAGATTTGTGTTTCCCACGTTACGGAATGTCTTCCAAACAAAACTAGGAGGGCCGTTAAAGACCGACTTCAGGAATTAAATTAAATATAGAAGCTGGTCGTGGACTGGACTCGAGTTCCTGCCCTACCCCAATCTGTATTTGCAGGCTCCTCACATGTAGGTAAAACATACATTTAATGGGTGGACGACATGTACTTAATACATTCATAAAAAGTATTTTACACTGAGTGATCCTATAACACGGCTTTAATGGTTCCTTTTTAATAACATTCATCTTAAAGCTTCTAGACGGTTCTAGAAACAAAGGTTATTCATTCACTCAGAGAAGGTTGTTTACTACTTAATAGGTGTTAAGCTGTGAGGAGAGACAACATTTAAAAAAACGAAGTAAAACAATGAGTGCCCTGGCCGGGTGGCTCAGTTGGTTGAAATGTCGCCCTCTACAGCAGAAGGTCGTGGGTTCGATCCCCGGTCAGGGGACAAACCTGGGTTGCGGGTTTGATCCCAGGTCGGGGCACATACAGGAGGCAGGCGATCCATGTTTCTCTCTCATGCTGCTGCTGTGATCTATCTGTCTCTGTCTCTCTCTGTCTGTCTGTCTCTCTCTCTAGAGTGGAAAGTGGTCATCAGAACCAAAATCTTCATCCTACCAATGCCATTGCTACTGAGTTGGTCATTGTTTCTGTGCATTTTCAGTAAAGTTTGAAAATACACACAAACGCTGGGCAGTCACAGTAATAGATCCAATGCAAATTTAGGCGTGGAAGGTTTATACTGAACGTCTTCCAAACCACACTTCATTCCACATGAAGAATCGTCCTTCTCAAGGACATGGGGCGATAGAGTGAAAGTATGTTGATCCTACCTCCCTTTGATTTTGCCCATGTGTCCTTTATAGTTGTTCCTGAAAACCCTTTCCCCCATTATCCCCTCCCACCTCCCCTCTGCTTACTGTCCATTTGTTCTTCATTTCCCTGTCTTTGGTTCTATTTTGCTTGCTTGTTTGTTTTGTTTATTAGGTGCCACTTATAGGTGAGATCCTACGGTATTTGTCTTTCACTGCCTGGCTTATTTCACTCAGCATAATGCTCTCCAGTCCCATCCATGCTGTTGCAAAGGGTAGGAGCTCCTTTCTTTCTGCTTCGTAGTATTCCATTGTGTAAACGTGCCCTAGTTTTTTGATCCCCTCATTGACTGGTGGGCACTGAGGTTGCTTCCAGCACTTGGCTGCTGTAAACTGGGTCAACACTGTTTTTACCGTGATGGCTGTGGTCATTTTTGTTGCCCAGAGATGGACAACTAGTAGGCTCCTCAGCAAAGATGGACAGAGTCACGCTCCTGGAGTCCTTAAACGTTGATAACAGTCTGTGCTATTATAGATGGAATTTTTAATTGTTACGGATTCAATACAGTTTAACAACGGGAAAGCTATGCACCTTTGTGTGCCCACTTCGTAACTGGCTACTTATTGAACAGGCTTCTGTTTTCCATTAGCTGGTTATTACTCATTGTTTTGGCTTCCCTGTCTTCCAACAGTGTTCCCTTTGATTCCCCAAATTCTCAGTAAGGCCACTGGCTCGGGCCTCCACAATGATGTGAACAGTCTCACAAAGGTGGCACACACCTCTGTTCTCACTGGCAGCCCCAGAGTCTCGCCCGCCGTCAGACGCGCTTCGGCATTCGCGTGAAGTTATCTTCATTCCTCCCATTTCTGTTTTCCTTAGAACTTTCATCCAAACTGATGGTTGGGTTTCATCGAGTTCTCTTTTGGCACCTATTGAAGCAGTGAAGTTATTTTTTTTCATTTAACTTAATAGTGCCCCGAATTACGTTAATACATGTCCTAATATTGAGTCACTCTGGCGTTCCGAAAATAGATGTTACTTCATCACGGGTATCATTCTTCATCTACCACTGGTTTAAGTGTTCACGGAAAGAGCGTGCATTCATATTTATATAATTCAGACAACGCATATCTATACGTGTCACTTCTCTTTCTTATGTCTGTCAGACTTTAATATCAGAGTTAATCGACCTCTGTAATATTTAATACAAGTATGCCTTCTTTTTATATGGCCTTGGTCAGTTTTAGTAGCACAGGAGTTAATCGTTCCTTTGAAGTTCAACAGCGTGGAAATTTCACTTTCCTTGTGTTATGGGGGAAATTACCTCCGAAATATCCTTCGTCTGTCACCCATCTGGGTGGGTGGGGAGAGAGGAGGAAGCCTTGTACTTATCCATTTGAGACCCTGCCTATTAGTGGGTTGAAAGTTTCCTAAAATTTGACCACGAACAAGGTGCCCCCTGCTGGCCAGTTATAAATCCTCCGCGGGTTCCCTGTATAAGACAGAGTTACATTCCTGCTCACCCTCGTATCACCCTCTCTCCCCCTCTCTGCCTTGCTCCGTCTCTCTGTCCGCCCTCTCCCTGCTCTCTCCTCTCTCCTTGCCTCTCTCAGACTAGTGCACACGGGGTGCTCTCTGCAGGCTGGGCAGTGTGCCGCATGCCTTAGGGAGCGGCACCCGCTGAGTAACTATCATTTTTGTAGACCGTGAGTCTGGTTCTAAGGCAGCAAATGTATATCTCATCCTCACCTGCCAACTGCCTAGCGTCCTCAGGTGGGGGTCCTGGGCTCGGCCCGGCCACGGGGGTGCACACACACAGGATCCAGGGAGAACCTGGGCGGAAAACACCTCATGCACCCGGGAACAGTAGCTCCCCCACCGGTAGCTCATTGGCTGCCTGCATCGCCACAGCCACCAGCCCACGCGTCCCCTCCCAGGGCACCGGGCAGGGAGGACAGTGAGGAGGCATGTGCAGGATGAGAGGGAAGCTCTGGCCCCTCCGCCCCACACTCCACAGCTGTGCTGGCCCCCCGAGGTCTCCCAGGGGGAGCCCTGTGCCAGGGCAGGCACCCTTCACCCCACGAACGTCTCCTCCACCCAGTCTACCAACAGTCAACCCGCAGTCAGGGCCTCGCTGCAGGCATAACAAATGCGTCTGGTGAGTCATCACTCGTTTCGCATACGCAGGTCATCAGTCACCCCACTGGAAGGGCCTGAATGCAAGTTTTCCCTTTCAGACGGGTCAGAATTATGTGGTTTTTGTAGCCTGCTGACACTGTGAGAAGCATTCCTACACAGAGTTTTAAAAACATATTTCAGCTACGTCCTTCAGAATAGCTTTCTTTACATTGAAATCACAAAGAAACATGTGCTTTCTTTCCAGAATACTGTTTATGTAAAATTTTTTGCCATTTTTTGTCTAGGGACATTAAATGATTTCTGTTATTGTTAAAGATATAAATGAGTCCATGAACTTTTAATGGAAGTGGCTTTTTGTTTCTGGAACATGGTATATGTGACAGCCAAGTACGTGACTGCAACCTCAGACTATTCGCACAGTCCCTCGGTGTCTGTCAGTTTTAGGGAAATCAACACGGCTTTGATAAAAGGAGGTATTGGGATGGCGAAATGTTCCGATTTAAAAACTAAAGAGTACAGAGACAGAGTAAAAACATTGGCATGTC
>CM052552.1:68931536-68947104 GCA_028533065.1 Trachops cirrhosus
AGCACACAATTTAAGGGAGGCCGGAACCCTAAGTATTCAGGACAAATAATATTTGTCCGTATCATTGCAAAAAATCTAAATTAATGCCCAAAAATCTACGGTGATAAAATACCAGCTGCGACCTTGGGCATGAGTGGCTGCCCGTGACCCTGGCCCTGGGCCTGAAGGATTTGCGAGGTTCACGTGTGTGCTTGTTATTGTAACATTGACAAGTGCGATGCGTTCATTGCCGTCGGCAACCACTGTGTCCGATGAGGCTGGACCACCCCAGTGTACTTGGGGGTGTTGTTAAGGGTGGACGACCCTGAGTACCACTCAGGGTCAGCTCCGGGGAAGCTTTCCTGGAGGTCAGCATTTTCTGCGTAGCTCACTTATCGCCAGTCAATCGTGTTAGTTCCCCGTTATCGCTGGAACCGAGGATCACCGATGGCAAGACGAAGGTTCATAATCTGGCCGGTGTGCAGTTCAGAGGATCCCTCCGCAGCAGCCTCTCGGGGAGGCTGGGTCTCCCGGCTTTGTCCAGCACCTGCGGGTGCCCCCATCCCGGGCGCGTGGCCCCTCGTCACCCCTGCCTCTGCTTCTGCGCTCACACCTCCGACCCCGGCTCTGACTTCCTGTCTCCTCTGATGAGCACCCTGGGATAACCACCTGGCTCACCCAGGCTCACCGCCCCACCTCGGGGTCCTTCCTAACATAGTCGCACCTGCGGGGCCCCTTCTGCCAGGCAGGGTCACCGGTCCACAGGCTCTGGGCCTCACCCAGGCACATCGCTGGGGGCGTCAGGCGGCCTGCGGGGAAGTCTCAGTGAAGGAACGGCTTCCAGGAAACGGCTCACTGCCCGCTGTGCTGACTCTCTTGGGGACACGGCATAGAGAGGCCAGGCCCAAACACAGGCTGTCCCTGAGGGCGCCACCTCCCGGAAGGGAAGAGAACAAAGCAGGAAGAAGGGCTATGTTCCCCGAAGTCCGTGTCCCAAAGCCGTCATAGGTACACGACTCCTCCTCCCTGGAGGAAGAGGACGTGGGGAGAGGAGACCAGGCACCTCGTGCCGACAGAAGTTCGTCCCCGTGGAAAAGCACAGAGAGCAGAGGGCAGCCTCCTGTCTCCCGGCCACGCCCCCGTGTGCCTGGGATGGTGCAAGGTAGTCACAGACGATGATTTTCTTTCTTTTTCTTAATTTTTAAATATTTTATTTATTTATTTTTAGAGAGAGGGGAAGGGAGGGAGAAAGAGAGGGAGAGAAACAGCAGTGTGTGGTTGCCTCTTGCTCACCCCCTACTGGGGACCTGGCCCGCAACCCAGGCATGTGCCGTGACTGGGAATCGAACCTGCGATCCTTTCCTTTGCAGTCCGGTGCTCAGTCCACTGAGCCATACCAGCCAGGGTGGGTAATTGTCTTCTTTTACTGGTGACACATGCAAGTTATTACAATCCGTCTCACAATGTCAAGAAAGGATGAAAAATTTCCAAAATCAGAAAGCACAGTTAAAAATAAGCTTACACTCCAGTGGTTATACAACCGGGTCCAAAACCAACTCAACAACCCGTAAATTCACATCACACAGTCAACGGGAAACTCAGAGGGGGGAGACGGGCCAGAATAACTGGGCAGGGTCCACAGCGACCTTTGAAATAAACGTTATGGTCAGTTCTTCAGAAGTTCAGACAGCAAGAAGACAAAATAAATCAGCATCAGCCCAGCATTCAAATTTAAAAAGGGGCATAGCAGTATTCTTTCTTACAGTGTAAACAGCTTTGGAAATGTCGTGTAATCCCCTTTGGAAAAATGGAGGACATGCCCTTTCCCATTTAGAAAATATTTGCCTGTTTTGGATAGTGCCAGTTGCCACAAAGTAACACAATGAGGATAAGTTCCTCTTGTGACTGATCTCTAAAATCATTTGAAACGCGAGTTGGAGATCCTGCGTCTGTGATTGTTTCTGTTTCAATAACCGGCAGGAAAGAATCCGCAGCGTCTCCACTCGGGAAGATGGAACAAATCTGAAACCCTCCCTGGCTCTTCCTCCCACACCCGTTTATGCAGGAATCTTTTACTTTCCCCAGAGCCGTCCCGGAGTCCCGGCACAGTTCGGAGGGGACACGGCGTTTCTACGCAGAAGTTTTGTGGCTAAGGCCCCCCAGTCCCGAAGGAGCTGGGCCCGGGTTTTCACACGGCAGCTACTCCCTCCCCCGGGGCAAGACCACTACTGTGTGGCCATCACTTTACCAGATCCACAGCCTCGGGGCCGTGCTGGCTAAACCTCACCCCTTCTATTCCCTCTCTGCTCGGCTCCTGGCCTCGGGGGTTTGGCAATGCTGACTGGCTTGTTTCAACCAACTCTCAGCCGCCCTGGCAGGACGACTCCAATATAAATGGATCCAGGTACTTGCTAAAGGTCAACATCATTCTATGGGATCAGCAGGATTTTCCCAACATTTGCAACAGCTAATCCCGTGTAACACAATAACTTTCTTAGAAATGTTTGCAGGTGGTCGTGCTCACTTGAGTACCCAGCATGTTGCTGCTCTGTGAGGAGTCAGTCAAACTGTCCCTCATGGAATTTAGGTCCACACCCACGGTGCCAGATGACAACCCCACAGACAAAGGCCACTGGCTGACCGTTACGGTGGCAGGCAGTGAGAACCCTGGGACAGTGGGGAAGGATGCTCAGGACCCTGCACCAGCCTAGGAAGCACTGGGAAAATGCGTGACATGCGGTCAGTCAAAAGCTGGACTCTAATTTCTGCAGGATTTGCACTCTGTCATTTGTGCAAGAGCCCGACATCCTTCTGCTCGCCGTCCCTGACGGACCCACAGGAAAACGAGCAGAGACAGCAAGTCTCAGGTGGAACCAGGAAGGGCCATCTGGAAGGCACGCTGAGACCTTCGTCGGAGAAGAACCTGCGGAATGACGGCCGACCCACCCACGAACTTTCCGGGGAGCACATACGTTGGAAAGCCACCGACTTTCTGAGGGATTTGCACTTTCCGTGGAAATACAATGTTTCCTTCGTCGTCTTCTTCCTGGTCCTGTGCTAAAATGCGGGATGTACTTTGTTCCTAGTCCCTAGAAACAGTAGCTCTGAGTTCTCAGACTGGAGGTGCGAGCACAACCCTGGCATGAGGCCTCTGGGCCCCTGGGGGCACCTGAGCTGGACTCTGCCTGTCCCTCCAGGCCGGGTGCAGGCTGGGACACCCAGAGTGTCTCCTGCTGCCCCGAGGCTTCATGATGCTTTGCCGCAGACCTGCCTACACTCGGGACCAGGCGAGGGAGAAACGCATGTCTGCCTTCTTCGTCCACCTCTGCCTTCATGCAGGAAGCCTTCCCCTGACTTGAACAGGTTCTAGGAACCCCAGCAAAATGATGCATAATGGAACCCTCAGATACCACGGGACAATCGATATAAACAACAATGAAGTTCCTGTGGCATCTCACCACTGTTGTAATACAGAATGCTGAACTCGGTGATGTTGTTCGAGAAGTACTGGGAAAACACCAACAGTCCAGTTTCTGGACAGTGCAGTCTTTGCAAAGATGACGTGTTCATTTCTGCCTGCAGCTTGTCGTCTGTGTTCATTGCCCCGGGGAAAGAGCCCTGGACGGAGCCATCCTTCCTTTCTTGCCATCGCTTCAAAAGTACCACTAAGCCCGGGCTGCCGTGGCTCAGTGGATTGAGCTCGGGCTTGTGAATCAAACGGTCGCCGGTTCGATTCCCAGTCAGGGCACTTGTGTGGGTTGCGGGCCAGGTCCCCAGTAGGGGGTGCACGAGAGGCAACCACACATGGATGTTTCTCTTCCTCTCTTTCTCCCTCCCTTCTCCTGTCTCTAAAACTATATTTTAAAAAGTACCAGTAAAACGAGGCTTCTGCAGCCAAAGTTAAAACACAGACCCCTTTTGAGAAAAAGTCGAGTCATCTGTTCCTGAGATCTCCTCGCATTTAACAGACAGCCATGGAAGGAGGACAGGAAGCCTGGAGCATTCTGTAACAGTGAAGAAGACTTGTCCCCTCCAGGGGCGCAGTTCACAGGGCGGGGAAAGACCCTCCGACGCTGCAAACCCGTTCTGCCACCACGGTGGAAGCGTCAGGTTGCGCCCGGGCACGGGAGTTCTCCCAGATGCTCACCGGGAGCCGTGGGGACCCCGGGAGTCCTACAGCCCGAGCGCACCTGCACCCCAGAAATGGCTGTGGGCCTCCTTCCCTCAATGGGCTGGGAGGCCAGGAGGCACCTGGAGGCACCTCTCAGGAGGTCACTGGACCCGAGGGAACGGCGAAGGGGGAGCAGAGAAGGGCGGACAGATCCTGAGACCATCCTGTGGGACAATGGAGGACGGCTGGCAGGTGTGTGCTGGGGCAGGGGTCGGGGAGGAAAGAATCAGGCAAGAGTGGGTGTCCTTGTGAGGGCTTGGCAGGGCGCGACGCTGACCTCTGAGCCTCGGAGGGAAACGCGGGGCCTGGGCGGGGGGCACTGACGTGCCTCGGACGTTTCACGGCCCGCCTCCTCCGGCAAGAGCAACGCAAAGCCACACTGCCACCCTCTGCAGAAGGAACAGCTCAATCGTCCCGTGGCCTTGGTGCACTCACAAAACACGGTCTCGGAAAGTAACCTTCGGGTAAGTCAAGTAAATGAAACGTATAAATCTGTGAGATCACCGCTTTGCAATCATTCCAATTTCTTTATGAACTTGGCAAAATACTCTATACCATTCCTCTTAAATCCGCGGCCAGCCTGTATATTTTAGGGGGAATTATAGAGCTAACATGTTCGGCTTTTAATTGGGTACCGTTCTCGTCCACATTTCCCTATTTCCCCGCATTAGCAGGAAATGCGTGTGAGCAGGACAGGTTCTTGCCACTCACCGGCACTCCTGGGGCTCGCTCTGCAAGGTCAGGGGTGCCCCCCGCAGTGGGATGTGCAAGTGGAGCCTTTACTAGTCTCCCAGGGACCCCGGGGCGGCCTCTCGGCAGGGTGCTGTCAGGGCGGGGCCTCTCAGCCTCCGGGACTCTCTGGCCCTCCACACCTTCGGTGGTCTGACAGTCTAGCCCTTCACCCGGGTCACAGGTGAGGAGCCTCACCCCGATGAGAGATCCCATCATGAATTCTGGCCGCTTCCCTGCGAGAGTTCAGCTCACGTCTTCCTGTTACGTTTCACTCTGGGTTCTGCAGGGCTTCGTCTGGTGGGAGGATCCACGGCTCTTAGAACCATCCAAGTGGCTGAGGACTGGATTCCGTGCAGATCTCGAGGACAGATCGATTTCGCAACCGAAACGTCAGCAGAGCGGCAAGGCCTCAACATCGTGAAGTTCATTCCCTGTCGGTCGTGTGAAGCCCAGGAGTAACTTAAAACCACCCCTCTCTGGAGGAGCCTCTCCAGAAATTGTCCCAATGTAATTTTCGGTTTACAAATGCATGCAAATCAGCATCATACTCTGCATATAAGCTGACTATTTTTTGGCCCATGAAGAGATAGCAACACAGGCTATTTAATGATACACCCTATTGCTGCCGTAGGATGAGGCTTTTAATAGCATATTCAAAAAAAAAAAACCAAACCAAAAACCCCTGCCCCCTTTAACAGAGAAGTCATTTTCTACATACATCGTGTTCTGCATTAATCTGGCCACACACCAGTGCATCTGTGAAGGTTACACAATTCTCCGGTTTCTTACATCACTAGGAAAGAGTTTCCCCCACAGTGGAGATCAGGAAGAGAGAGCAGGCGGAGGATGGGGAAAACAATGCACCGAGTTTTGAACGTGCTGGGTTTAATAAGAATGGCATTAAATCCATAAATCATCCTTTATGTCTTTGAAGTATCCATTCCTTCCTTCCAGAGAGAGACACGCGAGTGAGGTCATAGCTCAGAATTGCCCAGTCAAACTCTAATGATGCGTGCCATGAAAAGTCAAACCTGGACCCCTCCCAAATTTACTGAGAGCCCAAGGACAGGCTTTCAAAGGTGCTAGACAAGGGGAGAAAGAAACATGACTAGTTCGTCTGGAGAAGAACAGAAGTGACTTCAAATTATTCGTCCGTTCCCGTGTCTCTAAGAACATCCCCGAGAGTTGATGAGAATTTCGTTTCCTGAGAATTCTTTGGCGCGGCTACGTTTGGGAAGGAGTGAGAATGGCGAGCAGAGGGAGATGGGGACAGGCAAGGACCAGTAGGCGGGTCTGCGTGGTGACCTAGACATGGAAGGCCACTAGGCTTTCCCGTGCTGGGCCGGAATAAAGTGCGGAAATGGTCATCTTGGAATTTACATCCATGTCTCTCCCATTTCCTCATGCTTCCCGGAGGCAGGCGGTGCAGCCACATGAGTGTGCATGCACACACACACACACACACACACACACAGGTGCCTCCCACCGCCCGTGCCGAGGGCAGGCGGCAAACCGGGTTCTCTGGTAAACGAAGATGATGCAGTGATGACGTAGAGACGACTTTGTAAAGTTTCTCCTGTTTAGAACTTTGCAGAGACTTTCATACAGCATGCAAATTTGGAATGTCCCAGCGTGAATGACACTGAGCCCTATTTCCGACACTTAGATGGCTTTCCCAGTGACATGACTTTGCACTGTGTCCTGCACGCAGAGATGTTGCTACGGTGTGGTTTTCAAATCAACGCCCGGCATTTTTACTAACCAAATAACTTCACGTGTGTGAAAACAGCCCACGCTTCTGGACTCGTCAGATTTGGCAAATAAACCTGCAAGATACCACATTAAGTTTACGATTCAGGCAGACAGCAGAGAAATATTTAGTGTCTCTCTGTCCAATGCTGCCATCAAAAAGCTGTTTATCTGAAATTCAGATTTCACTAGGTGCTCCGCGTTTAACTGGAAACCTAAACGCTTGAGAAAAAGATGAGAGAGCTATGGCTTTTGGAGAGAACGTGAAAGCTCAAAAATATTGAGCTGGTGTAGACACACTCACACACTCGACACCACCATTCTAAAAACTCTAATTCCCTGGGATTTTTAAAGAAAAATGATTTTACAGAGCAAAAGAGGAAGGGACAAAGAGAGAAAACCATGGATTTGTGGTTCCACTTAGTGATGCATCATTGGTTGCTTCTTATAATGGCCCTGACCGGGGATTGAACCCACAACCTTGGTGTATCGGGACGATGCTCCCATCAACACAGCTGCCCGTCCAGGGCCTCTGGTGACCTGTTCTTAGACCTGAACACTCATTCCACTGTGTCCTTATGTATCTGTTACTTTAAAATACATAATGTTGCCAGCATTTTCTTTCTAGTTATTCCATCACTGAGTGATAACCTCCTGTGATAAGGACTCAACCTTACAAAGGAGTTACAGGGAAATAGTGACGTTTGTAGTGAAAATGTTTTTTTTTCCCTACTGTAAAATGGTAGCTCCAAGGGACAAGATCTCACTGCGAAGGCCAAAAGACCCCGTTACTGGATATTCTCGGGTGAACAGGCTGGGGTTACGCTTGAGTCATTGCTAACATTTCTCGGCGTCTTCTGCGTGCACTCTCCCTAACACCTCATTATTTTTCTTAAGGAACGCAGAGCTGGGAGCCTGGCCAAGAGTAATCTTAACAGATGCGTTTGTATCATTCCAGTGAATTCCATCGTTTTTCACGTCCTGGTAATTATATCTCACAGGTGGAGTGCATGCTGAGTGCGGCAGGCGGCTGCTCCAATAATAGACCCAGAAATAAATGAAGATGATCACTCCACTGGTCCGGGGAGGCAGGGTGGGGGTGGGGGGGGGCCTGGCAAACCCCACCTGTGGCTTGTATTTCTGGAATCCACCGCTTGTTATTTTGTGCTTCATTTCAAGTCACCTTTTCAGTCCTGCCCACAGTGCATTACCTGCGGGGGCCTCATTAAACTCTTGGTTTCCTTGGGAGGAGAATGAACTCATTGCAAACACTTTGGGGTTTGGAGAAAAAAGGGCTGAGAGATCCTTCATTAGTTGCTCACGCGTGGATCAAGCCACGGTGATGCTCCCAAAGGACAGCAAGAGCACAGGGCACAGACGGAGCTTTACATGTTTGCTGAGATGACAAGACTTGCTAATTGTCCAATCTGTCTTCCAGCACACTGAGACCTGCCTCCACACCAGCCCGGGAGGAGCAGTGTCTGCAGTGATACTCATTTCTGGGACATGCGAGCAAAATCTTTGCTTTTCACAGGGCGGTGCCCTTTAGGCCAAGTGGGTCATCTGTCCTGATAGCAGGGGATTCTTTTTACACTGGCCCAGCTCCTGAGAACAGTGCCGCTTACGTGGGGGGTCTTTCTCCCACGTGGGGACAGAGCAAGGACAGCGATGGTTGTCCCCCTGAGGACAGACCGAGGGGAACGTGGGGCGGTGAGAGCAGCTCTCAGCAAGGAGCCCTCGTCCGGCCAGAGTGGCCCCTCCTTCTCCAGGGCGTTGGAAGGTCACCCCACAGAGGTCACCTGGGTGAGCCACATCGGAGGTCACTCCTGCGGTGACCCGCCCTCCGCAGACAGCAAGGGGCCTCGCGTGGAAGCAGCAGCAGCAGCAGCAGCAGCTGTGAAACAAATGCCCAGCAGACAAAGGGTGAATGGCCGGAGAGGAAAGAAGGGGCGTTTCCCTGCTTACCGCCCCAGCTGGTGTTTTTGCCCAGGGCGTGTCTTTCACGTTGTGGAGCAGGAAGAAGTTACTCCTGGAAACAAAGTAACCATGTCTGAAGCCTTTTCTAACGCCACTGCCTGTGCACCACGGGTGAGAGGCTTTGTCCGCTCTCTCCTCCTTCCCGTTCGTTTCATTTGCTTCTGCTCAGTCCGAGTGCAAACGCTCAGAGCCTCTTCTGAGAGACAGATGCTGATGGTGCGGGAGGATCCATTTGGCGGCATGAAATAAATATTCATCGGCAGGTGGGGTGCTTCTGCCTGTCTGCAGTGATACACATACAAGTCGTGGCCGCGCTGAAAACGACCATAAACGAGGCTGCTTCGGCCTGGACACAGTCTCTCTCCAAATTCGATTTCATCTGTAAAAACGAAAACCTCATGTAGCTTCAGCCAAAGTCAGGTGAAAAGAACACCCTGTCGGCGAATTCTCTGTGTGTGATGGCTATGCGTACGTGGCACCCACCTGGGTGTCCGTCTGTCTGTGTGCTCACCTATTTCTGCTGACCAACAGCAGATCACGGATCCCTCACCCTGTGCCGTCACAAACATTCGATGTTTAAAAACGTTTATTTTAACGGGCCAGCACTGGCCTTAGGTTTATTCCATTTCGAGCACTGAGTTGTCTTCAGCTTTATACATCTGGCTGACAAGCACGTTCACAGTGCTGGCCAATGATTTTACGGGGCGCTCTGTAAATGAGCACGTGGGCACCGCGTACAGTGCATAACCCCTGGTTCCGAGGCAAGCGTGAGCCAGAAGTTCCCACCGGGACGTGAGTCAGCACGGAGAACGCGTCAGGAGAGGAGCCGAGAGCCCGAGGGGGCGGCACGGGCAGCCCCGGGGACGGCCTGTGTCTCGTAGTCTGCACAGCCCTTCTTCGCCTGTCCTCATCAAGAATTTCTGCAGCCACCGTGGTCCGCACACTCGTTTGGAGGTCATCAGGGCACGTGCTGAGGTCAGCCCTCCGCCGCTTGTAAAATAATATTTTATACAGTGTGCGGCGTCCTGAATCGTGCCCTTGAGACTCGGACACACGCAGCGCTGATTGTGGGCAAGCGGCATTTCCCAGGGCAAACGCAGGCCTTACCTTGCAGCCCTGACCCCAGCTCCCGGCCACAGGGCCCCGCGCGATCTGGGAGGCCCTGCCGGAGGGGGACTCCGTGGAGACTGCCCCACGGGGAAGGCAGAGAAGGTAGAGAAGCCGTGGCAGCAGGAAGAGCCGCAGAAGGAACAGACCTCCATGCTGAGTCACAGCGGAGACACACCGCACATCCCCACCTCTTCATGTCTGCATCGTACAAAACATGTCGCCCGCCCACGGCCAACACACGAGCACACGCACGTGGCTTCCCGTTCCGCGTCAGCTCTGACCCACGCGCAAAGTCCAGGCTCCATCACCGCAGGGTCTGGCGGAGCGGAGTGCTTACCACTCACGGCTTGCCCGGATTCCTTGTGGCTGGGTGCAGCGCGCTCGAAACAAAACCTCGCCTGGGCGGCTCCACGCGGCCCATGCCTGTGAAAAGTCTGCCGGCGGAGAAGAATGATCACCCCACCCAGCGCCGACAGAACTGGCGTGGCGTGACTGCAGTTTGAATCAGCAGCTCCTGGCGGGCAATTGTTCATCGTTGCTCTGTACGTTTGCTTTTAATTTTCCCTCAGCGAGTCATTAAAAACAGCCAGGTCACTAAATATGCAGACTCCACACATGCACAGAGCAACGAGCAGGCTTGACTCGCGGCTCCGAGATGAAGAGTGAAGATGAAGGCGGAAGGGACTGAACTAGGTGTCAGAACGTGCGTCCGGGGCCACACATGCACCACGCTGTGGAACCGAAGAACCAGCATTTTCGGTTGATTTTGTGTTCCCATTTTTCTTGCTTAGGGTCATACAAGCAGGAGACCAACAGATAAGTAGAAAAATTATCTATGAATATAGTCAAATATATACTCATTGTAAGAAAGTATATATACACAAGCAGTAAAAGACAAAGACAGAGAGAGAGAGAGAGAGAGAGAATCCTTATGCACCTGCTGTTTGTAGGCGGAAGGCTAAGCTGGCCCCTCGGAGGGAAACACCTGTGTGGTCCCCTGCATTGTGACGTCTGCAGAGGCTGGGACTTGTTTCCAACCGGAAGACCAGCAAGGACGGTGTGATCCACTGATGACAAGGCATGAGACCACACGTGAGCAGGCCGAGTCTGCTAGGGTCCTAACAAGGCTCCATTGCTGGCCTCGAGGCAGCAACGGCAAAGGCTCGAACCGCAGATGGAGAGCGGTGTGCATCAGGGACCTGGGGGCAGCCTCCTGGCTGTGGAGGTGGCCTCCCGCCGAGAACCGGCACCGAGGCAGGGCCCCCGTCCCTTCAGCCCCAAGAGCATGAGTTCTGCCAGCAACCTGAGTGCTTGTGGCAGCAGACTCTGCCCTGGTTGAGCCTCTGGGTGAGAACACAGCCTGGCTGGTGGGGTGCACAGGGAGCAGACGTGAGGAGGGAGTGAGGCATGTCTGTGGGCAGACGAGTCAAGGGGCACTCTGCACTATTTATTGCTCTCTGGGCGGCGAGGAGCAACGGAAGGGCTCAGATCCACCGAGCGCCTCTCTGGCTTTCTCAGCATGGAGCCGGTGGGGAAAGCCTGCAGGTGGAGACCAGAGTGGGAATGCCCGTGGAGAACTAGGCGCAGATAGTACACATGTTGAAGAGACAAAGTCAGCAGCACTGTGCTGCTGAAAGGCACAGGGATAAGGCGGACGGGAGCTGAGATCACTGCCATCTGAGAAGGAGCAAGAGGCAGGCTTGAAAAAGAGAGAGCAGGCACCATGCGGAGAGCGGCCGGCCAGCCAGCCATGGGAGACTCCCGGCTCAGGGCGCGCGTGGCAAAGAGCCGGCCCGGGGAAGCCACCTGGTGGACGCCCATCTTTTGCACTGGGTGATACAACACCCAGCATCGAGTTGGCCGCGCCCCAGCGGCTGCAGCCCAGCTTGCCCCATTTCTTCAATCAGATGAAGCGGTGTGCACTGCTCACGGTGCACGGTGAAAGCTTGTTTCAACACAGCGCACACGGATTCCACGTGCCGTAACCACGTGAGCTTTGGGACGAAGCGGATGGCACTTCAAGACCTCAGGCAGCAGCGGGGAACTATTTCTACTCGAATCCGAGGCCCCCGTTGGCAAGACACGGTAAGTGTGACGTAGCCGCATCAACCGGCCTGCAGCAGAGTGGAGAATGTAAACACGTCGGCCGGAGGGACCGAATGTGAGGCCGATGGCTCGAGGTGGGAGCTTGGCCCGCTGCCCTGTACCCTTTTACGATTGCGCCCTGGGTTATTTCTGCTCGCTCCACCTGCCCTTCAAACGTTCCCCGTGAAGAATCCCCTGCCCCGGTGTGGGCACTCAGTCACTGCTTTTCTTTGGAACCGAGCGTTTCTCCTTGTCTGGCGATCCCAAACAAGCCTTCCCCGCAATGTTCTGCTGTTGGTTTGAGTGGTGTGTGTGTAATGTTTATTGATGCTTACGCCTTCCGTGCTGTGCTGTGAAAAAGTTAATATACGTTTGCCTCGTCCAAGTTAGCGAGACACAAAATGTCGGTTCATTGTTAAAACCAAAGATGTCTCACCGGTTGTAAACAGATCACCAGAAATGGGCTGGCAGTTCTCTTCTCAACACAAACAAAGGTGTTGGTGCCTCAGGCTCCTATCTGAGAGGGGAGAACAGCTCCCCGGCACAGTCACCGTCTTGCCAGCAGACAGCTCCCGGCAGATGTGGGCTGAAGCCCTTCTTTCCCACTACCGCCCAGTGCCCCCTCCAGCTCCCGGGGCTGCCGCACCTCTCAGGATCGGAGGACCCCCTCACACCCGGTCGCTGTATACACCTGAGTCCTGCTTCTCCCACTGGCTGGAGGAGAATGAGCCGTATGTGGCTGCAGGTCAGTCACTTGCTGACACTCCCCTTTCTGAAACTCAGCTGACGAGGAACCTTACGGTCTGCAGAATTCCATCGGCCACACACGTGATGTGAAGCCCTCCTGGAGGTGACACTGGGGATGGGTGGGGGGTGGCAGACGGCGGCCTGGCACAGCACCCCGCTGAACTCCCAAGCTGATGTGCTTTCTTTCTTTTTTAAAGATTTTATTTATTTTTACAGAGAGGGGGAGGGAGAGAGAAAGAGAGGGAGAGAAACATCCATGTGTGGTTGCCTGTTGTGCGCCCCCTACTGGGGACCTGGCCTGCAACCCAGGCCTGTGCCCTGACCGGGAATTGAACTGGTGACCCTTTGGTCCACAGGCCAGTGCTCAATCCACGGAGCCACACCAGCCGAGGCTGATGCGCTTTGTTACACATGAGACGGCAGGCTAGAGGGAAACGGGAGACCCGTGCGTACTGGAAGAGGCTGCCGATTGATGAAGTCACTCCCACACCATGTTTCCACCTGAACGGGGTGTGAGTGGGGCCGACTCTACGTCCAGACACTGCAGCGAACTTGCGGCCCGAAGGGCAAGAGTGGCTGGATGCAATGGCCGAGGGGACGGGGGAGCGAGAGTAACACAAACGCGTGCACGTTTGCACACCACGCGAGCTGCATGCTCGTGACGGCTGCCCGAGGAGCAAGCCCCGAGGTGTGAGGGGACCGTGAGACCTTGCCCGTCGGCACGAACGTGACTATTTCTCTCATGGCCACCTGGACGCGGAGACGCACAGCGAGGGCGCAGACGCTCGGACAGAGTCCCCACGTGGATGTTTACCACCAGGGCGGCAGTTCAGCAAGCACAAGACGACTCTTCCTTTTGTTCCTTTAAGTAGCAATTACAAAGTTATGGAAGAGAAAAAGAGGCACTGTATAGAATATTCCCTGGAACCTGAAAAAAAAATGATTTCCAGCCCTGCACTGTCATGAACGGGCACCATGACCTTGGACCAGTGTCCTTCACGCGCTCCCTAAAACACGGTCCTTCTGTGTGGAAAAGACAGACCCGAGACTTCCCAACACGCAGATCCCGTTCCGCTGCAACAGCCGGAGCACACCCCGGCACTGTGAGGCGCTGCAGGCACACGGGCCAGGGCCCAAGCACTTCCTGAAGGCTCCCGGGATTTTTCTATCGCCCCGTCTCACTAAATGGACTGTCAGCGCCACACTGGATCCTATCCTGTCTCCGCAGGAGGCACACTCACTCGCTCGCTCACAACCCAGGAGTTCACTGCTGCTGTGGGCCCACTGTCAACCCCCTGGCCGGTCCCTCTAACAGAGCCCCCCGCCCACCAACCCCACACAGCTAACTGACCTATTAGTGCTTTAACTCTTGTCACTGGGCCCCACGGTGTTCTCGAACCTTAAACGTTTGCCCGCCAAATCCACCCCACGCCGTAATGGAGGCCGACCCCAGCAGGAAGAAGATTTGCTTTGTGACTCTCGGATGAAGGGGTGAATGCGAACAACTGTCCACATTTTACTGGTCCTTTTGGGGAAACTCAAAAGTCGACCATCTGCTGTCGAAACCTCCTATTCTCTGGGTCATTGCCCTGCTGGTCATCACCAAAGAGATGGAGACAGAGACACAGGACCCCGCAGACTCGGAGCTCATTCTCAGAAGGTGCCTGGCACAGGGGACCGAGCGCCTGGCCCGTCAGCTCTCAGAGGGTTTGCACCGAGCTCTCCCCACAGGCACGACTCTGGCCTCCGTAACCAGTCTCAGTGTATTTGGAAGAGCGTTAGGAGAGGGATAGAGGCAGGAAATATTTGGCTTAAAAATTCACACAATAAAATGTTGTATTACAATATGTTTTCCTGTTTACTTCCTGCTACTCCAGGGGCTGATAGCATTTTTCTTTTCTGTGGATGTTTCCGGAATGCACATCCCAAATCCTTTCGAATCTTTGTGTATCTAAAGTTATGTGTGTGTGTATGTGTGTGTGTGTGTGTGTATCACCCTGGCCGTGTAGCTCAGTTGGTTAAAGCATCGTCCCCATACACCAAGGCTGCAGGTTCGATACCCGATCAGGGCAAATATAACAATGAAGCAATGATGCCTCCATAAGTAAAAGAACAACAGATCAATGTTTCTCTTTCTTTCCCTCCCTCCCTGTCTCACTCTCTCTCCCCTTTCCTCTCTTCTAAAATCAATCAATAACATTTACAAAATTTCTTAAAAATAGTAAAATTGTATACATGTAACATGTATGGGTGCTATGAATATTGGAAGTGCATCCATGAACCTCACATGGCTGAGCGTGTGTATACATATGCACGTATACACAACATAAAGATCTCAACGTATAAACGCACAACCTTCTGAACCCAATTACACTTCGAGGGTAACCTCTCCCCTCACCCTGATGGAGTCAGCACAAGATAAAGATACTCGTCAGCTCCGTGTCCCTGGGAGGCCTGACCGAGACTTTCATCTGGAAATTAATTAGATGTCTATGAAATACCTGTTTTCTTTAAAGGAAGGCAGCAGTACATGAAGGGACAGACAAGGAGAAGCTCCTTCTCCCTTAGATCAAATTGTCTCTACAGAACATCCTACTGTTTAACAAGTTGCCCCAGAAAAGGGCCAGGAAGGCTGCCACACAATTTCGTCAGCTGGCCCTGGAGGAAGGAATGCCTCTTTGAGGAAGCCCCTTTGGGGTGTTGTGTGGTCTAGTCCCTTCCAGGCCCTCTCCCCTCACCTCTCCTTTGACGCTCACCACCAGGGCACAGGAAGACCCTCCCCTCCCCCCTCCCCCGATTCCTTAGCTGTGCCTTCTCCGTCACTGGGGATGGACACACCTGAGTCATCTGTCCTTTCCCACCTTTCTTCCCTGGAAGCAAAGCTGTCGAGAGTGCTCACCAATGCCACCTCTGTGACATTTTTGCCGTTCCTGGTTTCTTTCACTATCAGATACACTGTCCTACTTTCCGCCTTATTATTTCCTGCCAAGACTGGGAAGAGCTCCTCCCTGCAGCCCT
>CM052552.1:68947604-69026341 GCA_028533065.1 Trachops cirrhosus
CCCCCCCCCCCCACCCGCCCTGGCATTGCTGTAGGGAGACACAACAGAGCCAAGAAAACCCCTATGCTCTCTGCCGTGTTACTGACAGTAGCCAAGACTTGCAAGCAACCCAAGTGCCCTGGGAAAGAAAGTACGGTGTGTGGAATGCACACGTGTGAACAATGATGACCTTACTCTACTAGTCAGTGGGGGCAGTAGACGCCACTGAGTGACCATGTGTGCTGTGTGGCTGTCACATTCAACATGACTGAGTGACAGAGCAACGACTCTGTATCACATTTTGTGTGCAGCTGGGACATTCCTCCGCAGAAGCTATTCAGATGACTCAGAAGGCTGTGGCCATGGGCAACTGGTGATTGGCAGCTCCATCACAACAACATGCCTGCTCATGCACCACGTCTCATGCAGAGTTTTTTGGCAAGACATCCCATCGCCCAGGTGACTCAGTCCCCCTACAGCCCAAATTTAGCGCCTGTGACTTTTGGCTTTTCCCAGAACTCAAATCACCTTTGAAAGGGAAGAGATTTTAGACCCTCCGTGAGGTACAGTAAAGTATAACAGGGCAGCTGATGGTGGCTGGGAGAACTGTGTGAGGTCCCAAGGTGCCTATGTTGAAGGGGACTGAGGCCATTGTCCTGTGTACAATGTTTCTTGTGTCTTGTATCTTCTGTAATAAATGGCTCTATTTTCCATAGTACATGGAGGGATACTTTCTGAACAGGGGAGACAAAGGGATTGAGCAGCACAGATCGGCAGTTACGGAACAGTCATGGGGATGAAAATCCAGCACAGGGATCACAGCCAATAATACTGTAATAAGTGTGGAGGGTGCAAGCTGGGTACTGGAAATACCAGGGCAAACACTTTGCAAAGTATGTAAACATTTATCCAGCACGCACGCACCTGAAACTAATGTAACATTGCATGTCAACCACAATTAGAAAATGAAGAAATACATTTTTAAAGTAACACTGTGTATCAAAGCTAAAGAATCACGAGGAGAAACTGAAAAAGAAATTGCTGCCCGGAATAATGGGATACACGGTAAAGAAAAGGGCATAGTTTTATTTAAGTGCACCGGGTGGGCGTGCTATTTCATGATGAAAAACTTAGAAATGGAGTATGACAGTGCGAGCAGGGACTGCCAGACCCTTTGCCGATTTCTCTTCAAGAGGCTGAGGAGGAGCGTTTTTGCTCTGTGCGCCCAGGGTGTGTGCACGGCGCCCGTGGCGTGCGGATGCATCGTGCACAGCGGCGGCGTGGACGCTCGCCCCGCGCTGCCCGGCTGCCTCCCACCAGCGCTCCGTCTGTGTCACAGGTGGCGGCGGGCAGGCTTCGGCCCAGAGGCAGCTGTGTGCCCACCGCGGACGCAGCAGCAGGGGCACACAGCGATGACAGTAACTCCCCATTCCTTTAGGATGCTCGCCTGCAAACAGGAGGGAAATAGGGCATTGCAGTGGGCGGGTACTCTATGCCCCGCGGTATGGTCTGGGGTACAACCCGTTGGAGCAGAGACATAGCAGACCAGGCTTTTATTTTCCTTTCCCTCCTGTGGAAGCAGTCACTCCCTCTGAGTGCGAGCGAGGCCAGCTCTGTGTTTTATCATCTCCCCCCCCTCCCGCCCCCGCCCGTGTTATGCCTCCCAGCCCCCATGAAAGAATGCCCAGTGAGCTCATGGGGCTAGCTGCCTTGAATTACGAGCTACCTGGGGGACGTCAGGTCCCTGCCACGCAGGAGGTTCTTCCACCGGAGCTGCACTCCTGAGGGGCTGAGCAGCTCTGATTAGGCTGCGGCACCGGGGCTGCAGCTTGTTAAGCGCGGAGCCGGAGACCTCCGCCTTGCAGCGCCTGGTAACGAGCCCCCACGGATCTCTGACCCCTTGTTCTACATTTGTTCTGCGCTCCAGTGAGGAATCAAAGGTGGCCTTCCGCGTGACTGTCACAGAGAAGCTGTCTGCACAGCCCTCGGGCAGAGTTCGGGGCCTCAAGATTGAAAGCGCTCCCGCAGCCGGCTCCAAGCAGAGATTAATTTAGCAGACACCTGGACCCCCCGCGGGCGGGAGCGCGTAAGGGCGCGCTGCTCTCCCGGACAGCTTTGCAAGCAGCAGGAGCGGCCGGCACGGGCGCACGCACACGGCCCCTGCTCAGCACGGGGACACGACCCTCCCCCGAGCTCGTCGTTGCCGAGAAACCATTTTCCTGCAGCCGCGGGGATGTCATTCTCCTTGCGGACTGGGCCTAGGACACGGATATTCCTATAAAAACAGTCTGACACCATCTTTTCTACAACTCTTACACCCGCCTCCACGCAGGTGAATTTCTCAGTTGCTCCTTAACCAACAAAGCACGTTTATGGAGAGGAAACCCGGGAAAAACAATGACGTTTTGGAGGCACACATTTAGGAAAGGCGCACTACCACGCTTCGGCAGTAGGGGGTGCTATTCAGGAATCCCTTCTGTGAGCGTGGCAGGAAGCGGATACTGCTGAGATAATCGCAGAGTCCGTGAGCAACTCTGCAGCTGACCGTACGGGACTGCGGCTCTGTTACCCCAGGGCGTCAGAACCACCGACCACCTGTTCAGGAATGCCGCAGACAGACAGACACATACATACGTAGACAGATGGCAGATACGTGCATAGATGACAGAAACATAAACAAACAGATGACAGACGTGAGTGAAGTAAACGAGCACTTAGAGAAAACCGTCCAGTCTCAAAGCCTGGCGACAGAACCTGGGCTTCCAGACGGCAGACCTGCAGGTCACAGAAGTGAAGATGGGGCCGCACGGCAGGTGCGCCCCGTGGGTCACCCTGGCCTGTGCCCGACTCGAGGGCGGCTCTGTTCTTGTCTACAGGAGTGGGGCGCAGTGGCCAGACCGCCACAGGGGACACATGGGTGACAAAGCTCAGGCCTGCGTTCCTCCCGTATGGAAATTGCTACCGAAACACATAGAAGTGTGTGATCATATGTATTTGGGATCTTTTTTTTTTTTTTTTTTGCAAAGACTTGCTTTATTCCACATAAAGTCGCTGCCAGACACTCTGAAGTTCAAGATAAATCAGGGACGGAAAAGCTCTTTGCGTGGACGAGCAGAGAAAGAGCCTTCCCCTGCAATATCAGGAGGCTGCAGAGGGACACTTCAGGTTCGGTTACAATCGACAGAGGTCTACCCTAAGCCTACACTTTCAGGAGCAGCTCGGAGAAGCCCCCCGTGCGGACGCTGGGGGGGAAAACACAGTGCACAGTCTGGGGTTCCGGTCTCCCCGGGGACGGGCCCGCTTTATTCCCCAAGAATTTGTGTTCAGTGCCGCCCAGACTGTGGGCCTTCATGGTGTTGCCAGAGGTCTGTCCGTCCGTGCCCAACCTGCCTGGCCCTGCCTCTCTCTCCGGCCCGCCCTTCCACCTTGAAGCCCGCTGTCCGGCCTGTGGTGGCTTTTCCTGACGTCTCCGTAAGCAGTCCCCTTTCTGTGCGAGACAGGAGTGTGGGCGGCCCTGTCCCAGACCTCTGGAGGAGTCAGCGGGACTTCTGCCCGTGCCCACGGCGCCTACAAGTTCCGGTGGCCTCAAGGCTGCCCACGCCCTGCTGAGCCAGCTGGGTCTCCGTCCGTCCCTGGCTCCGATTGGGCAGCTGCGGCCGCCATCGGAGGCAACCGGGTTTGTCCTTCCGGCCCGCCTCGCGTGTGCTGGGACACGTGTGTGCTGTGGGCATTGGTGATCGGCTCTACGTGTCGGTCAGTCGCTGCTACAGGTGAACACAATTGTGTGGCCACAGGGCCGCTCTCCTCAGGCTCCCTCCACCTCCTGAGAGTGTTTTTCTCCCTCTCCCACAGAAGTCTGGGCTCGTCATCACGGGGCACCGGTCGGCCTTCCGGGTCAAACCTCTGGGTCCCGTCAGACGGATGGTCTCCAGCAGGCCCACTGTCCCGCATTGCTGAGGATCCGAGAAGCCACTCAGGAAGCGAGTGCATGGCACGCGTTACTCTGTTTAGGAAACAAACTGACGTTTTCTTTTTATCTCCATGGTTAAAACCTTCTGTTCAAGAGCACTCAGACAGACACACATATCTGTGGAGAAGATCACTGCCTGCACTCGGGTGCATTTTGATGCTAACAGCCCTAACATCCAACTGTGAGTGGAACACGAGAGTCATAGGTACTGCTCGTGATGAATCCTGGACTCACTAACCAGCTCGTAATCAGTGAGCTATGGCCATGGTCCTTGCAGTAAATCACAAATGTCCTACCCTGCACACACACTGTGCATAACTTCAGGTCACTTTACAAAACTGAGTCTGCTTACAAAATGCGTAAGTACATTTGTGTACGTTTAAGTAGGAGATGAAACGGCTCTGCTGTCTCCGATGGCGTGAGCTACCCTAACCCACCTTATTTAACTCAAACCGGGTTTCCCACGATGCTACCGTTCTTCCCTACGTCCTTCTGGACAAACGGCCACCGTCTCAGTGGTCAGTGTCCTTGCCGAGTGGACACCCTGGTGAATGCGCATGCAGCTGCAGCTCAGCACGGGGAAGGGTGTTTGACACGTGGCATCCAGTGTAGCCTCTGCGTTGTCGAGCTCTCTGCAGAAAGCCACACAGAACGAAACCCCCGGTTCCGGAACACCAGTCACCAGACTTCAGCGGAGAAGCCTTTCTCTTCGAGGACGGGCTCCAACCTGGGGAAAGGAAGAGCCTGCGGGAACCGGGAGCGGAAGGAGTATGCCAGCTGGGCCGCCTTCTGCGCTCACTGCCCGGGGCACATTTGTTTATGAAGTCCGGGCACGGCGGGCTGCTTCCCTAGCCTGCCTTTCCACAGCCAGCTCAGTCCCACAGCTTCACCTCCGACACCTCGTGTAAATCTTGAGAAAGTTCATGTGATCTCCCATCGTTACCAAAGTCTCGTCAACTTATTCTTTATCTTCCAAATAATTCTTTTGGATGCTTCACTCTCCCCCAGTTTATGACTTTGCAATAAACGTAAATTTCCATGCTTTACAACACTGTTTTACAACTGGCTGTTTACGTGCCTCTAATTCTTTTTCTCCCTGCGTATCATAAATGCCATCATGTCTTTCAGAAGTGTAGTTTTGTAGAACATTTAACCTGGGAAATGCCAGGAGAGACGAGACTTCGAAGACAGTTCTGACAAGGTGCTTTCAGAGTCTCAAGCTCGCAGACACAGTGCTTCCTCTGAGGTGCACTGCGTGTCGTCCCAGATTCTGGGAGTGGAAGCCCTCTGTGCCCACAAAGCTTTGCAGCAGCCACGGCATCTCCCAGCCTCCCTTGCAGGTGGATGTCCCTGGGTGGCTGGGTCTGGGCCGAGGAAGCCCGTCTTCCCTGCGCAGCAGCTGTGGAGGCGAGAGGGAGGCAGCCAGTGGGTGGGAAGGGGGCGGTTGAGCAGCCCCTATATCCCAACTCCTCTCACTGCGTGAGAGATGGCCGAGTGGGCAGCTGGAAGGAGCTGCGGTCTCAGACATCCCTGTGAGGCTGCCTTCTCACCTCCAAGCTCCCTGCAGACTTCATGTGAGGGAAGATGAACCTTTGTTCCCTTGAAGCTGGACTTGCTTGTGTGTACGTGTAACTTCTGTGAAGGACACAGATGCCTTGGGACCCGATGTGGGTGCCCCTGAGGCTTTCTCAGAAAAACCAAGCCCTGCTCTTGTGACCATTTCAGGCTGCAGGGCCCCTCCTGTGCGGCCCACAGCTTGCCACACACCTCGGTCCCACGGTGCCCACAGGAACCCCTCTGTGACCTCCTCCAAGCTCCTGTGTCTGCCTCTCCCTCAACAGTGACCGAGGAAGCAGGGTGTCCAGCTTTAGGACTTCCTCAAACGGGCTGTGCTGAGGCCTCCAGATGAATAAACATGACTCCCCATGAAATGCGAATTCTAGGCAGACCGCAAAAATAATGTTGCTCGGTCCCACGGGCCCACAGCTTCCATCCGCGGCAAAAACACGGCAGTTGCTGGAAGAAAAGGGATGCAGGAAGCAGGAAAACTGTAAAATAAGGACCAAAAAATGCAACCAACAAGGCCCATGGGGGCCATTACTCACCAGAACGCAAAGACACATCAACAACAGACCAAGGAAAGGACAAGAGCTTAGACCGGGGTTGGGGTCTATCACAGACGCCCGGGTCTGCGGGGCGGACGTTACCTTCGCTGACCCGAATCCCTCCAGGGCGCGTGGTCCCCGGACACGGCGTCTTTCCTCCTGAGCGGGACAAACTGCCTGAGTGCGCATGCGCGTCCCGGATCCTGACTGTGTCCGCACGACTGGGATCCTGACTGTGTCCGCGCGTCCTATTCTAAAGCGCCTGGTGACGTCTGAGGGACGTGGAGCGCAGACGTGTGCCCCTTTCCAAATCTGCTCGGCCAGGTGCAGACACTCTGTGTGTTTATGCAAGAAGAAATATATATATATATGAGAGTTTTCTGCAAATTACGCTAACTTGAGAATTTCCTGAAGCCAGTTTGCTCACGAAGTAGGACGGGAAGCGTTCGGGAAACGAGGGTTTGGGTGTGAAGGACGGTTTCTACACTCCACGCAGCTGCCGTGGGTCTGTTATACTGGTTGCCACGCCCCCCGCCCATTCCCATTGAACTTCGCTGGTAGGTGGCGCTGCAGCGCTCAGGGCAGACATTGGAGGCTGGTGCTAGGGGGCAGGGCTAAGGATGTCACCTACATGGTGCACAGTCTCTCAACAAACTGTCCGACTGGGGTGATTTGTGCAGCCGGCTCAGCGCCATGACTTACTGCTTGGAAGACGCTTCCGCTGCAGGCGGGGGGGCTGTGCTCGGCGCTCAGAGGATGGAGGAAGCCTGTGCGGTCCGGGCAGGGTGATGTGGGCTGGACTCGGGAGGGCTCCACGCAGGGTTGAGGCCGAAGTGCACCCTCTCGGTGCTGCTGGTGCTGGGCTGTGCACAACCGGCGGAGCGGCAGGATGGTGAGCCCAGCAGGGCCGCTGACTCGGCGCACCTGCTGACTCCGCGCAGCTTTCAGGGAAGGTTCTGTCCCGCACAATCGCTGCTCGTGCACAGCAGCCCTGTCCGCTCGCTCTCTCGTGACGACTCATTCCCCACCCCACCTCAACGGTCCAGTGCGTCTCATCTCTACTGACCCCAGGACGTGCCACGGAGCGTGCGTGATGAAGGAGAGACGCCGAAATGAAGACCCGGGGGAGACAGAGGAGCCGAGGCAGCGGCAGGGGGGCAGACTTTACTACGTGGTCAGTGCCGTGTGTGCTCACGCAGGCCCACGCACCTGTCGCACACCCGGAACTGTGTTTCCCCACGGCCACACACTGCCTTTGGTGAGGAATGGAAAACAGGTAGCAAATGCGTGACACACTTTCTAGAGACGTGGCCGAGAGGGGGATGGTGATAATGCTAGCACTTACTCGGTGTGCGTGTGACCGCGCATGGTGTGCCTGCTTCGGGCTGCTCACGGAACAACATGTAACACGTAAGTGCCGCCCACGTGTGACACGCTGGGAGGCTCACCCGTAGGAGACGCAGATTCCCTAAATGCAGAACCTGAATCTCCCTCCGTGTTGCCGTTCTCCACCCCTTAGCCTGTGCCAGCTGACAGTCAGGGCTCCACGGACCAGGCGCATCCCACACTTCAGTAACCTGTTGCTCGTTGAAAGCATAGAAACTGGAAAACATAACTTCACGTTAACAATACGAGCATCTCCCTCTCTTCCGACACACACGGACCACGTTGAACCCTCAATCGCGTGATGGAAAATACAGGGAGGGCCACAAAGTTTTGTTTCAAATTTTGGTAAAATTCAAAAGCATGTCCCAACGAAATGCAGGGGAAAGTGTTTGGGGAATCCTATATTTTCTGATTTTTATTTAAGACTTACTTTTCTATTCTTCTTGGCTCTGCTGGCACCTGTGGGAGCCAAGAACAATTAGAACATAAAAGAACGCTTTGAAATGTTTGAACGTAACTCACCAAGTGAAACGTAAGTGGCCTTTATAGACTTGGAAGCCAAGCTATGACTAAGAAGTAAAACACAGACTATAAAACGATTCCCTTGAAATCCCCTCCGGTGACGGCAATCATAAAAATTCCAAACTTCATGGAGCCCAACGCAATGTCAAACACATGGCCAAAGGCACCGTCTTAAACACACCGTCATCCAAATGTTTTCTAACGTGGAGGTAGGCAGTGTGAGCAGGGCCCAGTTACAACATTCCAAACATTACTCGACTCCCCAAGCATTTAAATGGACAGCTATCCAATCTGACCCACATCGTGTTTGTCCTTTAGGCATGAGTGAAGACCTTGACAATGGTGTAGGGTCGCGTGGAGCAAAGTGGGTGCCACTTGAGAGAGTGGGCGGGCCCCAAGAAGTGGGCGCCATGCAAGACACTGGGTGCGCCCCAAGAAGAGGGAGAGGGGGAGGCTGTCATCAAGGCAGGTGGGTAGCCGCTCTGAGAAAGCCGGTCTTCCCGCCGTTACACTACACGATGGCCATCCGAGACGTGACACCGTGGGCAGGGCGTGTGTCTAACCAGTGAACAGGACGGTGACAGGCACACGCAGTGAGCTTCCGAACCAAACTCGTCCTCCTGCTTCTAAGCTGGCACACCTAAGTCTTCTTCAGCAATACTGCCATGCTCTCGGTCATTTTGGAGTTCCCTTCTGCTTCACGGTGCCCTTCCAGCAGAAGTGGGTATTGTTTAGGATGTTATTCGTCATGAATCCTTCATCTCTTACAATGGACTTGACTACAGGATGCAACCAACGGTCACTTGGGGCCAAGAAAGGCTGGCAGATGTGCTGAACTAGCAGGACAGTGAATTAATTCCCTCAGCAATATAAACAATCATGAAATGTGGTCTCGAGGTAACATGAGCGCTTCCACAATCACCACTTGAATTGTTCCTACACTCGCCCCAGGCACCATGCAAACACCTTCCGAAGCCGGGCAACTGTTGCCTGACCACCAGCCTGAGAGCAGACCCAGCAAACCAAGAAATGCCCACACACACGTGGACGCTTCCCTGCGAGAACCTCGTTCTCCACATGGTCCTACCTTACGCCGTGGCCATCCCTGGACTCATGTGCTGTTGCGTCTCGGGGGTGCGGGGAGTCCTGCCACGCCGCTGAAGCCTCTGGGAGGAACAGAAACACAGGCACCCGGTTTGCATCCTAAAAAGGTCACGTTTGGTTAGCACTGAAATCCGCTGCAGTCAGCAACTCCCAATGTCACTGGCGGCCACCATCTTCCTACAGCGGACGGTCCCTTCATGTACTGAATTTGCTGTGTTGTCCTCGGGTTCTCTCCAGCTGTCGGCATGTTCCTCTCCACAGCTCACCGAGCTCCAGGGTGTCCCTCGGGCCCCTGCTGCTTCGCCACCTCTGTTTCCCAAACACAGGCTTCTCCGCCACCCACCCGAGGAGAGGTGGTGTCCACCCCTTCCAAAGGCTGAACACTGCATTTCTCCCTGCCGGGGGCTGGCCACTGGAGCCAGGCCAGTACGTGGGCCCCCCACCGGTCCTCCTCGGGCTGCTAACACATCCTTCCAAGAGTCACTCAGCCGCCACCAGCTGCCCCAGCCGGACGTCCCTCTGGCCAGCCAGCATCAGTCTGCCACCTTGCAGGGAAAGTGGTCAGGGCCGGACGGACTTGCAAAAGGCTCACTGTGGGCCTGTTCAGTGCCCCTGAGGCCGGTTCCCCACAGGGCAACTGAGTGCATGCCCGCCCCCCAGGCTCCCGTTTGACGGACATTGCGCTAATGTCTCCTTGCGGACTGACACGCTCAGTCGCAGCCTGCTGAGCACACCTGTAGGCACAAACTTCCCAGGGACCACCTGGACCACGACTGATCTGAAAGTAGTTATGTCTCACTCTCCCTTCCATGGGCTGGGCCAACAAGTCTGTTTAGGTTTTTTCCACAATATAAAAGACACGTTCTTCATTTTCACCAATAACATTATCAGTTTGGATATTGGGAGTATGTTGGCTATCTCCTGCTATTGATTCCTAGTGGGTAGAGGCCAGAGGTGCTGCTAACCATCTTCCAGTGCATTAGACAGCCCCACAGCAAAGAATTATTTGGCCAAAATATCAACAGTACCAAGAAACTTTGCCAACCACTTTTGACACGTTCCATCAGTCACAGCACCTTCTCCGTACACGGCAGCACAATTCTTTTTTGTGTGTTTCAGTTGTGTTTTTAACCTTTCTTGAAATAATAAAGCACAATAGGCTGAAAATGTTGCATATTTGCTTCTGTCTTCAATATTAAAATGGTTGCACAAAAATTCACCCATTTCGGTACATTTTTTTTAATGTGCGCTGACAAGACAGCTGTCACCATGCAAGGCAACAAAATTGTTTCCGATGAAGTTTAGGACAACAAAGCACTATTAGAGCCATCATTCAGAAAAAACTAAGTGGACTTTTTGGGCAACCCAGGATTTTTGAGGATGCAACCCAATTCCTGCCGCCCTGCAGTAATCACTAGGGGCTCTGTCCAGGGACAATGTTAACTAACTAAGGAAAGAATGGAGGAGTCAGTGTGTGGCTGAATCTGCCAATCGACAAAGACCTTGTGGCTGTCACTCCAGCTTTGCCACCGGCCAGGAAACTCTCCTTTCATTTCATTTTCCTCCTTTGCTGTTGGGAAGTGACAGGAAAAGTCAAGATTCTTCATTTTCTTTGCAAGTTGGGTTTCAAACTCAATTTTATTGAAAACATACTATTGCCCCCCAAAATGGTTTAGCTTGAGCTGAACTTGATGGGTGAGGAGGTCAAAAATGGAGTCTCTCCAAGACTCGTGGTTAACCCCTACCGTAAACGTGCTTTAAAAGGTGAACGGGACAGTCTTCTGAAGCAGACGTCTAACCAATGTGTGTGTCAATCAACCACAGACGCGTGGCAGACAGCAGGGACAGGAAGACGTCACCGGAGCCCCCGGACACACTCCGCGTCAGACAGAGGCTTCCCGCTTTTCCAGCCAGACTCTCAGCGCCCTGGTGGCAAGACTCAGACTGAAGAGGGAGCCCCTGTCGTTTTTACACACACTCGTGTCGCTGTCCACTGCCCTTCACCATGTCCCTGCGACCCAGGCAAGTGACCCTCCGAAAGCCCCAGCGCCCACTCAGTCCCTGTGCTTTTCGGGGTTTTGTCATCGCTGCTCCCGGAAGCCCAGGGCTGCCGCTTTGGCTACAAGTGTGAACCAAGGACGAACGCCACCAATTTGTTCTCTATGTAAACAGGCCGGAGGCCATGCTGCTGAGGTGAGGGGCTTCGGGAAGGGTCTCTGCTGCCTGGGGACGACCACAAACCACGAGGAGACAGGCTGTGGGCCAAGCCAGGAAGCAGGGCGTGGGCATTCTGACCTGGCGTGCTGCGGACGTCCGCCCGAGCCCACGGATGTGGGCAGCGGCCCTAAGACCTGCATGTGGATCCTTTTAACCCAACCAGCTGTTTCAAAATTGGGGTTTCCGTCTTTAACGGTTGGATTACTGTTGGCAGAGAGAGAAACATGGGTGTGTTGTTCCCCTTACTCCTGCATCCTCGGTTGACTCTTGTCTGCGCGTTGACCAGAGGATCGAACCCACAACCGTGCCACGTGGGGATGATGCTCTCACCAGCTCAGCTAGCCGGCAAGGGCTCCTGTTCTTCTTCCACTCAGGTGTCCAGGTTCCTGTGTGCCGATGATGAGCAGCGGCCGTACACAGATTCTGGAACCCAATCCGGCCCCCGTGGCGGGGACAGCCCTGCCCAGCGCACTGGGCACCTTCATGAGTCAGCAGGGAACAAGGAAATGGTAGTGTGTGCTGGCGTGTCGGCGTGTGGTGGTGCTCTGTGTGCAGAACTCACGGGCACGGCCTCGCGAGCAGCCTGAGAACATCACCCCTGCGGCCTCTCTCGGATGCAGCCGAGCTCCTCCGAGCACAGCCCTTCGTATCTCACTATCAAGGTCAACCGTCCGCCGAGGGAAGGGTACAGAAAGTGGAAACGTCCCGTCTAATGTTTTTTGAAGCGAAGGGAAACAGTCCTGACACGCGTATCTACTGCATCAGATCGACACATTCCAAAATGACTGCGTAAAAGAAACGCAGCCAGAGCCGTCTGTGCAACCCAAGCGGGTCACAACAACGCTCAGCCCCCGGCCTGCGCGGTCGGTGACCCGAAATGCTTTGGGACTTCCCACACGTGTCCCAGCTTGGATCTGGGGTTACACGGTGGGTGTCAGAGAAGAGAAAATAAACACTGAGACCGAGGACGTGGAGGGAAGTCTAAGCCAATTCGATCTTGAAAGCATCACAAGGAATGAGGAAAGGCAGCTTTGCACAACGTGCCGTGTTTTGGGAAGCGCGGAAAGGAGTGCGGAACGTAACATCCTCTCAGGGCCATAACGGGGCACGGGATAGGGTTTCGGGCACTCGGCGCTGTTCACGGCCGGCTAATGTTGTGCGTGAGAGACGTGGGCAGCTCCCGGCCTGCGCCTGCTGCTCACCACTCACGCCCCCCTTGTTGGAGGAAACACATCACTGCCCGCTTAGGGCCGCTGGTGCACACCCATCCCCGGGACGCTTCACAGGTCTCTCAAGCCAACGGCACATCAGAAGTGAGTTCCCCAACACGTTCGGTGCTGGTTTTCACCAGCTGGCGGGGACAGACCCTCAGGGGCAGCAGCACTTCTGTGAATAGTAACGGAATCCACAGACCGGCCAGCACCCCGTACCCTTCCACCTGCCGTGGCACCGGGGAGCAGAGGAAGGGCACCCTGAAGAGGCTGTGTGGCAACTGGGATCCTGAATGAGTGAGGGGACAGAAGAGGAGAAGCTCCGATGAACCTGGCTAGGGCTGCAGAAAGCTATGATACGCGAACGGCAGCCGGGGTCATGTTCATGGTTCAGGCCACGGTGCACAGAGCCCTAGGTCAGCCTGGCGAGGGTGAGCGTGTGCTTGCGGGCAGTGCTGGCTTGCCCTTGGATGGGATCGCCCTGAGGCCCACGTGGCCTGAGGACAAAAACGCAGGAGAAGGCAGAATACAGCCCGGTGACGTGGGGCACGTTCTCGTCTGGGGTCCTCCCTGAGATGCGGAAGCTGAGGGCCACGTGCACCACAGGGTCCCGAGACGGTTGCCAAAGGGCTGAGAGAGCCCAGGTGCACTGGGCACCCTCCCGTCACCCCAGGGAACACAAGGAAGCCTGACGGAATCTGAGGAGGCTCACGGCGTGGCCGGGCATGCTGCTGTACAACGCAGGGAACCCCAGCACGGGGGGTGAAGGAGTGGGAGGAAACACCGAAGGGCACTACTGCCCACGAGAGGTAATGCGCGAAAGGATAGACAGCTGCATCTTTGGATTTCACGGGCAGTACGCACAAACGGGCGATTGCACTGTGATCAATACAACAGGACTCAGAGACGGGCTCGAGGCGGAGAAACGGGACAGGATAGCGCTGTCCCTCGCAGGAACACACCAGCTGAGGACTGCGGGGGAAGCGGGCGGTGAGGACCCCCGCGGAGGATGAAATGAGTGGCGCTCACCCGACAAGGAACGACACCTTTGTTTAGACTGCCCAGGTGTCTCTGCACGGGACGCTCCCTGACTGCCCTGGAGGACCCGGGAGGAGGCCTCCTGAACCAGGGAGTCCAGGTCCAACGTGGCGAGACCTAGGGCACAGCGCCCCCCAAAGCGAGGCCAGGGGAAGAACGCAGAGCCCCGCCTGGGACGGTGGTGCTGGAGATGACGGCCAGACGTAAGTCTATTCCTGCATGCTGGCAGGTCTGCCGTAAATCCATAAACCTCAGGCACAGCCTGATAACATAAGCATCTGCCAACCATGCAGGCAGCAAGGGGCACTGTCAAAACAATGACTTTTCTCGAGTGCTGGACAATGCTCTTCTAGACAGTCTCAACAAAACAGGGTACGCTACGGCTTCCAGCTTCTGGCTCCCTGCCGGCTGCCATCCTAGACTACGGCCACAGAGAGAATGCCTCGGGTAGAGTTCCATGCATCACCAGGGTGGTTTTCAGCTGTGGACAATCACACACAACTTCTCCCGTGGGTCGTGCACAAGCTGCGTGTGGCTGGGGTGTTTCACGACTGCTCACAAGGATCCCGTGTAGGACCACACCTGCGCCCCCACCCCCGCATCTGGGACAACCAAACTGTGCCCCTCCGATTTCAGGGAGAGCCCACAGGGAGCAGCGACCCCCCCACTGAAAAGCACCCCCTCTCCTTCAGTGCTTCCCCAGTCTCTCTTCACATCGGCTTGGAAGCATTCCAGAACTTTCCTGTGCTGTTCTTTCTTTCTCCTTTATTTGTATGGTTTGGAAACACCCCTTGTTCACATTCTCAGCCTGCCCCTTCTCACCCAAGCCCTTCATCTCCACCTGTGTTTACCTTCGTAAGGGCTCCTAGTTGCAGATGAATCTTATTTTTAGTAACGCACAGAGCCACATTCCTTAAGCAAGAAATGTAGGTGATACTTTTATTAGCCAACTCTGTAAGCATGTAGTTGGAAGAATCTGGGTAGAAAGCATTCAAGGAAATTCAGTGGATGAAAAGTTAATAATGATGCAACATTAAGCTCACATATTTCACGATTTAATGTGAAATGGTGTTCAACAGATTTTTTAAAAATTCCAAGTGCCGTGATACATTATTTAATACTTCTCTGTGTCGGAGTTTTCAGGCTATTCAATCATCGTGTTAGAAGAGTTCAAGTTAATTTAAAGCATGAGCTACTTGTGTTCCTGCTACATAAAGCCTTTAACTGTTTGTACGGATGAATGTGCTCTCCTTCGTCCAAGGAATAGGCGGCTGTCGCATTCCTGGCTCGGGGCGATAGTGCGGCCAGGAAGGAAACCCCACAATCAACGCCTGATGGTATCGGGCCGTATCAGATGCCTCCAGCCTGGGTCTGGAGCGCTGCCGGGGCGGGGGGCGGGGGGTGCCGGCATGCATTATCCCTGCGGCCACATCTACCATTTCAGGGCGGAAACAATCCGCCCGTGTCCCCACAGAAGTGGTGTTGACAGGCCTTCTCCGCTGCTGCCGACCTATGAATGCCTCCCGATACAAGGCTCGGGATGAAGGCGAATTCCTCGGGAGTTTCACCTTTATTGGAAATCGTTATCTGCCCGATGACAGAAGCCGCCCCTTCTCTCAGGCCCTACAGGAGGCCGCCCCGTGAGCTTTACTGGGGGCCACTGAAGCTTGGGGGAGCGCATCCCCGTGAGCGCTTAGTGAGCACGGTGCACGTCGAAGGCAGGGCACAAAGCCCTGGAAATCCAACGTAGCTGTCCACCCCACGTGTGAGGGCCCCTCTGCTTGTTCCCCATCATTTTCAGCCCTCGGGTGGAAGGAGCGAGAGGCCTTCCCGCGTGAGCTGGGGGTGGGGGGGCTGTGCTGAGCGGGGTGAGGAGGCACCACCAGTGTGCATTCACCACCACAGCCACCTTCCCGAAGGGCACCTTCCCCTGGCATATCATGAGCGGTGTGTCCGGGGAAAAGAGGGTGCTGACGATGACGGTGACATCAGCATCTCAGATGCCACAGGTACACGGAGAGATCTCCAGGCAAAAGGTAAGGAAAAGTCTTCTCCCTGTTGTGCTAGGAAGTCGCGTGTGTGATGCCCGGGGAAAGCCAGTCAGGGGCGTCTGCTGAAACTCTCCGCCTGTGTGGTTCCGGCGTGTGGCTGCTCCCGTGCCCCCTGCAGCCCCACTGTGTGGCCCGGAGCTCTAACGAGGGGCAGCGGCAGGGCGACTGCAAGGGGCACGAGCCAACAGCAATGACCCAAACCTGTGCTGACAAGGAACATGAGGGTGACACATCTCAGTGCTCGCCACCCATGCTACCCCCCACCCCCCGCCCCCCGCCCCAGGACACGTGGCTTCTGCCTCATGCACTTCCCTCGTCTGCAGCCATGCACTGGAGGTCCAGGCAATGGTACCTGACCGGGAAAGGAGTTTTTTAAAAAACATAAAAGGTCGTCGGCACAGGTAGGGAGGCACGTGACTGGCTGAGGGGCAGAGAGCGTGCCAGCATTGTTGGCCGGGGAGTGGAGGCCTGGAATGGGGCAGCCGCCCGGTGGGAAGGCCAAGGGGTGAGCTTGCAGCCGGTGACGTGGGGACAAGAGGAGGGTGTTCCCCACGCCCCCAAGGACAGTGGGGTGCGGCCAGCAGGTGTCTCTCGCAGAAGCAGGGCAAACTTCAGCACCACCAACATAGCTCAGAAACAGACATTCCTGACCACATTTGTGTCTCTCCAGGTGACGGGAGAAGTGCATCTGCAAGTGGAAATGTAACACAGCAGTGCTCTGAATGCGGCCCATGAGGCCCATGAGGCCTAAAGGGAACTCGGACGGGAGCTGGGTGTCCTGGTGGACTCTACTGTAGTAGACCATTCTGTGTGGCGTGGGCCCAGCTCCCACTCGGAGATGCACAGGACCCACACCCACGGATAGGTTCTCCCGTGGGGAATCAGGCCTGCAGTGTGCCTAGGCTGCTTTGAGTCTTGCTCTTGCTAAAATCTCCCTCACCCTGAATTGAGGACATTTCCTGCAAAGGAACTTCCTAAAATCCATGCTAAACTTTTCAGGGATGAGTGTAACCAGTTCAACCACTTTTGCCTTTTCATTGGCAAATATCCCTCTTCTGTGGTGTGATTAGCAGCAATGGCTCCTTTGTTTTCTGTAAAAGGTAACCACCTAAAGCGCACCTGTGCATAGTAAATGAGGACCATCATGTAATGGGCTGAGAAACCCAATAAAGGCCGGTCACGGCAAGGGCCAAGGCTTTTGCTCCCCTTGAGAGAAAGGCCATGCTGTCCCTTGTCCTCCCCCAGACTCGGTGGTCCATGTGAATGTCTCATTTCATCCATAGTGACGCAGACACTGCGGGCCGGTGTCTGCATCACTCTACAAATGGGCGCTGACATGCTGTGGCTAGGAGGGGACCTGGCAATTTGTTTCTGAGGCGACTGCGTTGGAAATGCAAACTACTATTCAAATGGAGGCAGTTTTCCTGTCCCCACGTGTCTGCAATCTGGGGGACACAGATTGTGTCTTGGTCTCGTGGTCTTGGCTGGGCTCAGGCCTGTCACTCGTTGTGCCTTCCTTGTCCCACCTGACAAATGACGGAGCCTCGGAAATGAGAATGCCAGCAGAAGTGGACAGCCTGCACGGTACTCTCACCCACCAACTTCCGGTGACAGCTTCGGACAGCAAGAGGGGAAACTCGGGAAAAAGAAACTTAAAACCAAATGAGCCTCTTTCTTCCCCGGGACCTCCTGTGTTCACGTCTACTGGTCTCCTCTCTGCCGGGGCTTTTTCTCCAGTTTTTCTCTTCACGTTCTGTGTGTTTTCTCTTTGAAACCCCTTCACCCCCGCTGCTCAGAGTTGCCATCTTCATCTCAGGATCCGCGGGCGTATTCTGACTTCCACAGGCATTTGTGTGACGTCCGAACCATGTTCACACCCAGGCACCCTTGCACGTCTCCTTGGAGGGAATACACCAGCCAGCGGGCGGCCGCGAACTTGGAACGCATTTCTTTCCCACTTTTTGTCTATATTAAGCAAATAACTGAATCACTGCAGTCTCAAAAGCCAGGGGAGTGTTTCCAAAATAAACACCTGCTTTGCCAGAACATAACTGCGAAGGTATGTCAAGAGCTGCAAGGAGCAAATGCTCGCGTCGTGAGCAGGCGTCCAGCAGTACGGCTCTTGCATTCCTTCCCCAGCTTGTGCCTCTCTGGTGAGGGACAGGTGGGGTGGTGTCATGGGTTCCCCAGCTCCCCCTGACCGTGCACAGTGCGTTTAGCAAAAATACTGCCAGCCACAAAGATCACTTTGGGAGTTAATGTGCAGCCCATTCAAATCCTTTGAGGATTTGAGCCGTGGCTCTCAGACACACAACACTCTAGGGTCCACATCACCCAATCAACTTGCAGAAAGGGGACAGAAGAGCAAGGGGAATGCAAAGACTGCCTTCAGCATGGGCGCCGAGGGGGGACCGCAGGGCTCGGATGAGGCCGCGGGCTGCCCGGTGCAAAGGGAGCAGAGCCACCGCGAGACGTCCCTGGATGCCTGACTGGCCGACTGCTCGGCTGGCGTGCCCGTCAGACATCCTTGCAGAGACAGACAGAATTATACTGGAGTAAGGGCTGGAATGAGAGTCGGCGACTTGCAGGCCTCCACCCAGTCTGGGGACTGCAGGCTTCCGGGAGCTCGTCCACTCCCTCCCTCAGTTTTGGCCGGCCGGGCGCAGATTCGGAATTGCATTCGCGTCCCCGTGGAGGGGGAGGCTGAGGACGGCCAGCTCTCTTCTCGCTCCAAGTGGAAACTCTAGTCGGCAACAGGATGCGAGCCTCGGGTCTTTCCAAGAGCACGGGCTCCAGGCGGAGGATTACGGGCCTAAGTCCCGCGAAGTGCTCTGGCGGAAGCATTGGCCAAGGCGTTCCCCTCTCCCGCTGACCCCAGAAAGTCTCCACGCCTGTCAACAGGCCGGCTGGGGCTGCGGGGACCCCGGCAGGACTGAGGACGTTGTCACGCAGCAGGGCGCCCCTTGCTATCTTCCCCTCGGGATGCAGGATTCAGCAACACCCAGCACAGCTCCACACACCTGTGGCGCGTTGGTTTTTGTAACGGACAACAACGATATTGAAAACAAACTCCCGAAAAAGAAGCCATGAATTTCCTATTTGGATGCCCTTTAAACAAGCTGAGCTAAAGATAAGCATTTGATGCTCGAACGCAAAAGTTCAAACTATACATTCTTGTAAAATAAAGGAACAAGACCAGCGGCTAGTAAATATTGCCATAAACCAGCACGTTTGTTGTCACACTGTGGGAAATACACTTTTGAAACATTGAATCAAGAAGCTTAAAGCAGAAGAAGCGCTCAGGGCTCAGTCCTGAGCGCAGGGCTCAGACTGGGCTGTTCTGTTGTACAACAGCGCCCCCTGCAGGGGCAACTGAGCTGCTTCACCTCACAGCAAACCTGCAGTAAGCTGGATTTCTGACGTAGCATTTGGTCCCTAACAAAGCAGTAAGTACACTGAAGTCGGTTAGGAGAGTTCGTATGGAAACCGTAGCACGAATTTCGATGGCATACAATGCATAAAAATAAATCTGTAGGTTCTTTTTAAGAAGAAAGTATTAAAGCCCATTATAAAAACTTCCACCCAGGGAAGCTGTGTACCAATTGTGCGTAGCAGACAGACAGAAATCACCTGTAAAGGAACTAAAACTACTAACGAAGGCTCACCACTGCCTGCCACTTCTCTGCTCTGGGCGATCGAAAAGGGACCCCAGGCACAGAACTTATTCAAATGTGCCAGTGTATTGTGCCCATCGGTTCTTGCTTTTAAATAATAACGCTTCGGTCATGTTATCGATGAATCACACATACGTTCTATTCCTTTTAGATACATAATTCCACAAACCTACTTATTCTTGGTAAATATAATGCAAATTCTGGAAGGGAAGGCGTTAGAAGACAAACCGATAATAAAAAAGTAACCATCCACAAACACGACGTAAACATCGTTTTCACCATCCCCTGAGTTCCCTGGAGGCAGATGGTCCCAGGCATGCTGGAGAAGGGCGTTTGCTGCGGACCCAGGCCGTGCGAAGGAGGGGGAGGGACGAGGATGTTGGCCACACTGGGGCCCCCCACAGAGCCTGCACCGACCCCAGGAGCCCCGGGGCGGGGATGCCAGTCCGATTTGTCCTGTGTTGGGCTTCTCCCTGCCCTCCCTGCACGACAGCACGCCTCGCTTCCGAGGGTCATTTCTTGCCTGCTGGAAACAATTCCCCAAAGGGCCCGTGCAACTGCTATAGCTTAGGGTGTAAAGGGATTCTTTCTTGCTCCCCGGAAACCGTGCCCTGCCTCTGAGGACCGGCACCTCCAGTCCTGCAGAGCTGAGGTTCGGGGTCAGCAGGCGTGGTGGGGCGTGGGGGCCTTCCTGCTCTGCCCCCCGGTCCCAGGACGCCTGGTGTCCTCTCCGTGGAGGCGGACCACATCCACTCTGGCTGCATGCATACCCCACGCTCTGACGGTGGCATCCCGTCTTCCCACCGGCCAGACGGCCACCTGACTTGCCCACTCATCTTGTCCTTCGACAGCTGTACTGTCCAGTGCCCATCTGAGCCAGACTCAGTGTCCAGCTTCTCCTTCCCCAGCGCAGCTCTGCTCAGATCCCTGCCCTGCTGACCACGTGTTCTGTGTTTGCTCCAAGAATCAGGGCGCACCGGGAGGTCGTGCAATTCTGCACGCCCAGCACCAGGGGGCGCACGCCACCAAGGATTCCCTGGAACAGCGGGCCTATGTTTTTCAGCACTAATGCTATTGAATAAAAAGAGCATCGCTAAGCCAGTAATAGCAGCTTACAGATGCCTTTTTATATCGGAGGCTGGCGGGCAGAGAGGAGATGGACACCGTGACCTTCCATAACCGTTATCTCCACGGGCATCGTAAGAAATCAACGTGCCACTTAAGGGGGCGGGGGACACGGAGCTCTCGGAAGGCCCCTCGCTCGGAGTGAGTGCTAAGCATCTTTTCCCAACAAAAGCGACGACCGCCCCCCTCTGCACAGGTTTTATAGCTCCCGTTTCTACACGCCGTGTGCTCTCTGGTGGTTTGCAGGCGCCCCACATCCTCAGTGGCCCGGCAGCGTGCTGCCCCTCCCCCACTGCAATTACGGACGTGCACCCGGGGTTGGCAGGGGCGTATGACCACCCTGAAGCCCTCCGGTGGATTCTGGAAGGTTCCATGGACATGAGGATTTGGGCAGCCAGGGTGAAATATAGCACGCACCGCGACTGGATGCAGAACGAACATGCTGCCGACCCCGGGCCCAGCCCATACGACCCACAGGACCTCACGCCCGGGGAGGGTGTTGGGGGCCTGCGTTCCGCTGCAGTGTGGCTGCCATAACGTCATGGAACTGTACCTTCCATAGCGTTTCCCCGCCTCACAGCAGAAGAGAACATGGTAAACCTCTGCCTACAGCTAGGAGCTATTTTTTTTTTAAAAATTAGGTTAATAATAGTGTTGTTCACCTCATACTTATCCCTACGATTTTCTACAAATAGCTGTCTTTCCCCAATCTCTTCCATGCTTATTGAGAGGGCTGGTCAATTCTCAAGAGTTACACCTTTGTCATGAAATGACCGAAGTCTTTGGCTCTCGGGTGTTCCCCCGTTGAATTTGGTGATAAAATGCTAATACTGTCCACACTGTATTTAGCCACCTGTGTGCCTAAAATGGCAGCAAGTTTGACTGAATATGCTTTGATGGGTTATTTCGGGGGCTATGCATGTCTGCAGGTGTGCAGTACAAGCTGCACCCCCCAAAAAGGCCAAAACTGCAGGTGCAGACCCGACCTGTATACCCCTTTCACATGGACAGCGCAGTGTATTAGATATTATAGAGTTGCCCACCCAGGCCCTGTATTCGTGTAGCTGCCTAGGCATCCCCATCAGAACTGCCCTCCAGCACTGCCCCGTCTGCCTCCTAGCAGGTGTCCTGCACTTGGCTGTGTCACGAGGCTTTTACAGCAGACACCAGGTGAGGCTGCGCGCTGCTATCTTAACTCGGTCCTCCTGACTTGAAGGCAAAGTGATTTCATGCCATTTAACGCCGGCCTTCTTGGATTGGGGCTTGCATCCTGGTTGGTGGTCTTCGGGCAACATCTCAAAAATCACAGGTTGTTATTAGGCAAGCTTCACAAGTAGTTCCACTCATGATTGGATATCCCACTTTGCTTTTGATCAAATACCCAGGACTTTGGAATGGTCTTTAGCCAGCACGTTACATGATGATGGGATCATTCAGTTCATACTTACAACCCTTCCCTTTTGGAAATTAATTGCATCCCATTGAATGGTGCCTCCATGTGCCAGCATGACCCACAGGAAGGACAGCTGTACGTTCCTGTGTATGGCAAAATCAAACCATGTTGGACGCAGAACTAGACAGTGCAGTGGAGAGAGGAAATCCTGGTGTATTCTTCTACTTGCCCTCGCTGCCTCATCCAACAAACGCACAGCTGGAAGAAAAGTTCAGGCGAATGCAGGTCTAGCTAAGATGACGTAAGTGCATCACTCATGTCTCCTCTTCCCTGTGCACTTATGTCAAGGATCGCCTGTAGGCTACACTATTTATTTATCCATTCCTTCCTTAATCCCAACAGCAGGAGCAGTTTCTGCATCCTCAGTAATGTGTGGGAACATCGGGAGTGGGCGATGCTTCCAGCACCGGTGGGGTGGTTGGAGTCGAGTTCCGACACCCGCTCCTCGGTGGTGCGGAGTTCTGGAATTACAACAGCGTCTTCCTATGTCCGTACCTCTGCTTCACGCACTTGGGGTGTGGCCCAGGTGTTTCTTACATTAACTGTGAAACAGGTTCACCACTGCATTTCAAGGAGGCATCAGTGTGAGCCCCGAGCTGCCCTTCCAGTAGGAGAAGCTATTGCGTCTGAGGATCAGAGTACTGCCACCACTCTGTGGTGGCCACTAGGAAATGTGTCCTGAGCGCGCTGACCCCTCCTCCCGATCTTCACTCACACACACGTGCTCCGTTGTGTATTGAGAGCCTTTCCAGAAGCTTCTGTGGGCTCACCGCCTCTAACAAGTTTCTTGTCCGCTTGCAAAGTAAAGGGAGAGAAGCACAACAGAAAGGGGAAGGAATTTACTTTTCGTGTCTATGAACCGTCTCACCCTGTGAGATATGTTACACACCTTCCTTCTTCTCATTAGACCTTGTTCATGGTTCCACACTTGGGAGCTACAAACCATAAAGCATAAAGTCTGTGGCATTAAGTGGGATTCCGTGATGGAGCCCACGCTACCTCCTGCAACAGGCAGCTCGGCTCTGGTCCTGCGACGGACTCAGCTGTGCCGTGTGAGACTCGGGCTTTCCAGCTGGTTGGCCAGCTCGATGTCAGCCGAGCCGAGCGTGGGGCTCCGCCAGGGACTCCCCGGAGGGCAAGCACCACAGCCCCGGGCTTCATTCAGGCACCAGAGGCTTAGGTGAAAGCCCGGCCGAAACTGGAGTGGAGCGCAGAAACACCGTGGATGGGCACTCCAGGAGCCGCTCCCAGGAGGTGCACTCTGAGGCAGCCCAGGGCGCTCGGCGCCGCTCCACCCCGTGTGTGAGTCAGTCTCCCTCCCTCCCTCCCTAACTGGAGGTGCGTGAGCTCCTGGCCAGCAGAAGTGGTGGGATGCCACAGTAACCTGTCCTCTCCCAGGACTCCTAATTCTCCTGCCAGGTCTCTGGGCGCCTCCCAGCAACGGCACAGGTTTTTCTTCCCCGGCCTGCTGTGATGATCCTGTGAGCACGCAGGATGGGGTAGGAAGCACATTCTCATTCATTGCAGACCCCCACTTTATATTCCTCTAAGCCTTTGCATGGCAGACACCACGTCTACTCATTGATTCATGGTTCCCGGCCACCCAGGGCCTTCCACGGTGTGTCGTAGGTTCTGTCTGTGTGCCTATTATTGATGAATGGAGCTTTGTGATAGCACAAACTGTCATCGATAATCCATAGTGCTCCCCTCTTGAATGGGAGACGACAGAGAATGAAGGAGCAGGGGCTGGCTGAGCAAGAGCCAGCAGAAGCAACGTCCTAACTCCCCTCCCCACATTGCTCATAAAACCCACAGCATGGAGGAGAAGACAGGAGAGGTGCACGCTCTAATCAGCCCTGTCCTTTCTCCTCGGGCCTTTTCATGACTCCCAGGAAAACCGACCTCCACCATTCAGGACGGTGACGTCAGCTGTGGGTCAAGATGTTCCTTACCATGAGGAAAGGTATCATTTTGTGCAATATGAAAGAAAAGTGCACCACTCAGAGATGGCCAGGTCCTTCAGTGCAGAGGAGAAGTTACGGCATTTCTGTGTGCCAGTGCAGACGGGCTCATGTCTGGGGGAAGAGGGATGATGCTTCCTGGAAGCTCCGTGTTCTGGGAATAAGCTGCTTTATCTCTGAGGGTTTTTTTAAAAAAAGATTTTATTTATGTACTTTTAGAGAGAAGAGAAGGGAGGGAGAAAGAGAGGGAGAGAAACATCCATGTGTGGTTGCCTCTCACATACCTCCAACTAGGGACCTGGTCAGCAACCCGGGCATGTGCCCTGACTGGGAATCGAACCAGCAACCCTTCAATTCGAAGGCTGGTGCTCAATCCACTGAGCCACACCAGCCACGGCTCTGAGTTCTTCTTCCCAAAGCCCTTACATGTCCTCCGGAATGGTGGGTGAGCAGGGAACTCAACACTCCCACCAACTGCCAAAGGCTCCCTCCCTTTAACCTCAGAGGCTCTTGAACGTATCTCAGTCCTTCCTCCCCACCCTGTTCTGTCCCTAACCCTTGCCCACAGCCCACCAGGCATGGAGCTACCTGTTGTGGTTGTTGACACTGGTGGAGGCTTCCTGGCCTGCCTGGGTCGGGTAGAGGCCCCCAAATCCATCAGCTCCCACAGGTGAAGTCCATGTGGATGTAGAGGGCATGGCCTCACTGTCCTTCACCCTAAGCCCCATCATCACCACTCCTGTTACGCCCTATCTTCTCGATACTCTGCACACCCTGGGTACTCACTCAGTGTTGCGTGAGACCTCCTTCTTTCCTTCTCACGTGGAATTCCTCCCTAAATGTGCTTTTGTGAATTTCAAAAGAGGTGGTAAATATTCCATGGTTCTTTAGGAAATAGCACAGAACACTGGGAGAAAAGCAGCCAACTGAATACCAATTTGGCTGCAATGTCTTGTTATTCAAGGACAAATTGGATCATTTTTAAAAAGAGTTCTAACCTCCATTATTCATTAAACTTCGGAAAGCCTTGGACGTTATTGCCTTGCTATCCAGTGGCAAATGGCAGCAAAAGAAATTACACTTAGTTTTACTACTCCAGGAATTAGAGTTACTATTCGAGGAGTACTTAATCTCTTACCCGTAAAGTTCTAAAACAAGAATGTACGTATATTTCCATTTAAAGCCAGGACCATATACTTTTATGCCGTCTCTCCATGGGCATTGAACTCCGCAGCAAACCTCACTCCCAGCCCCACATTCTGTCTGGGAGGCTCGGCACCGCCACCCACTGCAAGGCTGGCGGGCAGTGGCACCTCTTCATGGCACTGGCTGAAGGTCTTCCATGGCAACGAACTTGCTGAAGACGAAGAGTTGGGTGGTCGACCCAGGGCCCGAAGCCCGGACTTCTAAATCTCATGTTCCTCCACACAGTCCTATAAAATTAATTGATGAAGAAATTTCTTTCTTGGAAACACAAGAGACAAAATTATCTTGTCTGGGTCAATACTGCGTTATAATTTTCAGATTCATAAAAATGTCTGTTTGAATTAACTGCCACATGTGGTCTGGTTCACATATGTTCTCATGCTAAAAACACAATGGTTTGAGGTAATGCTGTTGTATTGGGTTCCATTGGCAACCTCCCTTACAACCAGTTACCAGGGTTTAAAAAAAATTGTTTTTAAATGCACTGGCTTCACAGAGAGAAGGAGGGAGGGAGGGAGGGAGAGGGAACATCCATTTATTGTTCCACTGATTGATGCATCATTGGTGGATTCTTGTATGTGCCCTGACTGGGGATCGAACCCACAACCTTGGTGCATCAGGAGGATGCTCTAACCCACTGAGCTGCCCGGCCAGGGCACATCCAGCCACCAGATTTTCCATGCTTGCTGTCAACTGGGACTTCAGAAATCTGCAGGGTCCGGCAGAAGGACCACCTGCGTGATTCTGGTCGGTAGAGTAATGATATGGGTGTCGTAACGTATAGTTTTAATTTGGACATTTCACCTAAAACGCCCTAGGGTGTGCTGAGTGTGAGAGTGTTATGTCACAGAATTGCATGCATATGATTTTGTAATAAAAGGTCTTGTAATAAGAGGGGTGTTACGTGTGCCAGATGCTGTAGCCTGATCACACTTGCGTAACTAGAGATACCGAGCTGATGCAAGAGGGACGTCTCTACTTGGCTATTTCAGGACGGGGCGCACCCTCTAAAGTGCCCCAGTGGGACTGTGGATGGGTCGTGTTCTCGCGTGGTTTGAGGGAGAGAGCAGGCTGTCCTGAGAGGTCCCTCTGAAGTCCTGTGTCAGCGGCCTGGGGTCTGAAGACAAGGGACCAAAGTGGGAGAGCTGGTTTAAATTCCATCCTTGCGTCACGCTGGGTGGGAGAGATGATGATTTGTCCTAATGGAATAGAACTGATGACCGGTGACTCAGCAGTCCATGCCCACCAACGCTGACAAGACTCAGGTCCCCCCGTCGAGTCATTCCCTCCCACGAGCCATCCATTCCTCGTGACTGCCACTGCCGAGCGCCACACAGAATGTGTCCTCATGCCGTGGTGAAGGGCACAGGTGTGTCCCTCTCGACACGCTCTGCCTGTCTCTTTAACAAAAGCTTCCTCGGTTCCCTGAATGTTCAATCGCAGCTTTCCCCACGGCAGAGACAGAAAACCCTGTTACACACAGCCCCGCGGCATGGGTTGACACTCGGTCCTGTCCCCACACCAGCCACAAGTGATGACAGGACTCTCCGGTGGCTTCGTGGCCTTCCGTTCCGCCTCCCCTGTACACAGGTGCTGCTTCCCAGTCATTCAAGTTGCAGCCCAACCGTGCGTTACAGCCGCATATACCGGTATGCACACCCCCAGAACGGTGCATTAAATATGTACGGCTGTGCATTTACGTGTGTGTTCATATGTATCGCCCACCTCCTTGCTGACAAGCACGCAGTCTGTCAAAGTTGTCTCTACTTTGCCCTCAGAGAAGGGGAGAGAGGCACACACAGGCTGGAACCAGAGAAACGAAATCTCACCATGACCTGGCACACTTTAGAAAGGAGACTCTTCGCAGGCAGCTCTCAATCTTTCCAGTGCCCCTCCTTCCATCCTGTCTCTTATATGAGATGCCCGTATTTCACAAACGTCTTTAAAAGTCTGCCGAGCTTACTTTCCACACAAATGTCATAGAGGAGCTACGCTCGTGAGAATCGGCCCCGTGAGGACACAGGTCCTACTAAGTACACAAGACAGCCTTTCTCAAGAGAAAGCTGGAACTACAAAGACAGCTGTCTTGCAAAGGTACTCAGCTCTATCTCCACTGTCTTACACTCACACGTGTTTTAACTGCAAAGATGGAATTGCCAACGGAAAAAGAACCAAACTGCAAGGAGACTTTTTGTTTTTAAATAGTTGCACACAGGAGTAATTGTGGCAACAACGTGAATCAAGACAGAGAAAGCACGCGGACGTGGCACCCCTGGGGAAAGCGGCACGGCTGGTCACGCCGCTGGCACGCGTGGCGGGGCACGCTCTCATCACGGGCCCCGTTGCCGCCGGCACGGGGAGACGCTGATGGGGACCCTGCACGACCACGCACAGGTACTGCAGGAACGCGCCCCTCACAGCTGTACAGTGCAGCACGGCAGCGACAGTCGATCGAAGAAAAGAGAAAGAACAGCACTAGATGCGATGCTTGCGTGCCGTGTTTCGGGGTTTTCGGAAACCCCCAGGGAGAAACACTGGGATCCAGTGTCAGAGGCGGCCCAGGTCCCCAGCGCTGGCCGCTGCCCGGGACCCCACGTGGACGGACGTGCATGTGCTGCGGGGCAGGTTCAGAATGTTCCTCTGAGGACTGGGCTCCGTGGGACAGGAGGTGCGGTGCACGGCGCCCCTCCGCGCGGCACGGAGACGCCCGGCAAAGGCACAGAGAGATGGCACAAAGGGGCAGGCTGCCTGCGGGACCACCAGAGCCGGGGCACACAGTATGGCCGCGTTCCCGTCAGGGCACAGAGCTGCAAGGAAACCACAGAGCAGCGGCGGGCTGGGGCAGCGGAACCGGAGCTCCACGGAAAACAGCACCTCCTCGTAAAAAATTCAGTACCTGGAGGGAGGCGAAACAGAGGGACTGTCCTTTAGGCAGAAGAATATCTCACACAAACACATCAGTGCCAAAAAACGGGTATGAAAAAGGAAAGGACGTGAATCAGTATGCCCCCTTGTGAGCTATACTTGCTCAGTGAAGAATGTTTTATAACTATTTGCACTAAACACTAAGCTTTTCCAGACCAAAAAGGTGGGGAAACAGAATAAATTAGCTCTGGACCCAGCAGTTCAGAACGCAGCCCAGGGCGCAGCTAACTGGCGTGTTTAAAGCAATGATGACAGCCCTGGCTGGGTGGCGCACTTGGTTGCAGCGTCGTCCTGTTCACCAAAAGGCTGTGGGTTCAATCCCTGGTCAGGGCACCTACCTAGGTAGCAGGTTTGATTTTGGTCCAGTCGGGGAGCCTATGAGAAGCAATCAATTGATGTTTCCCTCCCTCCTCTTCCCTCTCTCTAAAGTCAATAAACACATCCTTGGGTGAGGACTACATTTAAAAAAAACTGATACGTGTGTGATGGGCTTCCCAGGTGTCTGGGGTTGCTGAGTGGCTCTGGCATGACGTGCTGCTTTGCATTTCATTCGTCTTATAAACAGGGACAAGCAAACAGCAACATATCTCAGTGACGAATACGCCAAAACACGGCTAAGGGGGTGGATTTATGCTTGCAGAGAAATCCCCAAAGCGGTCTGCAAACATCTCGGGTTGTCCCGGTGCAGATGTGGGCGCGGTTATAAAACGTGTCTGGTCCCGCGACCGCTGCCTAACTGTATCCATCTGTGTGTCACACGGCTGCAGTGATGACAGAGGTTGTGACAGGCAAGCAGGGCTGGAATCAAGGGCCACTGGGCGTTTTCTGGCTGGGATGGATGCACGTGGACTCAGCCAGGGGGCGCTCACTCCTCTGGACATGCACAGGGAAATCAGAAGCTGCCTGATACTGCAAAGGCGCCCTCCCGCCCTCTACCTTAGGCACTCTATCAGAGTGCCACGCTCTCCCTCCCTGCCGCGTTGCTGAGACTGTGGCTCAGAAACGGACACCTTGGTTATGCCAGAAAATCATGCTGAACACCTAATGGGCTCCTAGGGCTCAGCCTTCTCCCATCCCGGGGCCGACAACCGAACGGGCTCTTTGCAAAGGGCTGTCACGGATGAGACGTTGCAGGCAGGTCACGGCGGCTTTAGCGGCTCCCTCTCATTTTGTCTGCTGTGGTTTTCACTCAGGTGATGAGCCAGAATTTTCTAGGACCTCTGGAAATCTTTGCATTTGGTCACCTTGGTTGACCTCAGTATCACATTATTCCAGAATGCATATCCACGAAGCTCGGGCCAGTTGAAGGCTGAAAGACATTCTGCACGGGTCGGATTAACTGCGGATGAGCTTTGATGAGCACGGCTGCGGGAGTAGAGTCGTTAAACCATGGATCGACTTGCGTGAAACCAGACTTGGATAAGCCCTCCCAACCTCCCTCAGTTGTGCAAGCAGGAGCAGCAAGGAGCGGATGCTCTCCAAACGCTGAATCGGTTGAAGCGCCTGATTCCTAGGAGATGTCTGGTGGCCGCATTTCGGTTGACGTCTTCTCCCCAGCCGGCGTGTGACAGTTCGCTGACTGTGTCCTCTCCGCGGACGCCACTCCCGATTCGATACTGCAGCTCCTCTTCAGTGTGTGGTCTGTGCTTGCCTCGCCCAAGGGCGTCTGTCCATCCGCTGCGTGTTCATTTCTGTGCTACGTGCCGGGGAAGCAAACATGGGTACCACGTCCTTCCTGCTCTCCAGTCTAGTGCCGGACAGCGCCTTGCAACCAAACAACCACAGCGCGGTGTGCCACGATTCACGACAACCGCACACGCGTGGAGCACTGAGAATACAGGGGAGGGACGCCCGGCATGCCCTGGAAGGGTCAGGAAAACCCCTTCGGATGGCATTCAACACCCCGTTTCCTTGTCCCCTTTCCTCAGACAGAGTCTGGGGAAATCTGCTGACCTTCCCTTTCTGGATCGGGTAAGTATAAGGGTACAAATGTCTTGGACTGTACATGTCATTATAAGAGTCACACTTTCTCTTTTGAATCGTAGGAGCGTGTTGGGTGAGGAGCCACGCTGCACGGCCACACACACTGCCACCGTGTTGCTGACAGCAACAGCGTGACCACTGAAACCAGCCAAAGTGTCAGGAAGTTCTGCAAAGGGACACAGAATAGGAGGAGTCTCATGTACACGAAAATCAGTCTCTGACTCTCACCCATCGTCCTACATGAACGAAGCCATGAACACCCCCACCTCCTACAGGGGGTGGCATCGGACCTTCAGGGTCTCATACCAGCCCTGCATCCACGCACTGCTAGCTTCCAGGAACAGGCCAAGTCATGAATGCCGGGGCATGAACTTCTCCCATCCGTGGGTTCTCTCTGGCATCTTTCAATGGAGACCTGTCACTTTTCTCCAGCTACACTTCTGACAATGTGCCCAGCGATGAGAAGAAATCCTTCCTATCAGCCTGTGAAAATGCTCACGCCCACAGACGCGTGTGTGCATGGTACGCAGACTTGCCGTGCGCCCTGTGAAAGCCGGGCTGCTGCCTGAGAAGTGTCTTAGTGTCTTAGGCATTCAAGGGCAGCGAGGCTCTGCGGACGCCGACCTTGAGGCCAGAACTGAATGGGACACTGGTGGAGAAAGCCCCCTGCAGGAAGCCTTCTGCAGCACCTACAGGGCTACTCCTCTGGGGAGAAACACAGCCTCCCAAAGCCTCCCTGCATCAGCAGCATGGGACTGTACACTTTATCCCTGGCACCCCGGCACTGAGAGGGGCAGGGGTGTGCTGGTCAGATGGGACGCTGGGCAATGGTGTCATCGGGAGCAGCCCAGGTGAACATACAGTTATGCAATTTATCAGAAACGTGTTGGTGCAATTCGGTCATTTGTGCTGAGGACTCCACATGGGGAGAGCACACACACACAGCACATACACACACCCGGGTGCAAATACGCACACTTACCTGCACAAATACATGTGGATACATGTGTGAGCATACATTTCAGCACCTAAGCCCTACTGCAGACCAGTGAAATGCGCTTTCTGAGAGCTGGGTACGTCTTGGGCATCGAGGATTTTTAAAGCTGCCCCAGTAAGCGGCTGGGCTGAGCAAGCCCCCAAGCCTTGTCTGACTCACGCTCTGCAGCCACGGCTCCTGGGAACGAACACCCAGCCCTGGCTACTGTGCAGGCTTCATAGCCGCACGTCTCTCTCACTCCTGCAACGCACACCGCCGAGCACCGACCTGCATTCACGCAGAGCTGGCAGTTCACAAGACACTTTCTCAACGTCATCTCCTTTTTCATCGCACATTAACTCCAGGACAAAGCCGGTGGGTTGTTTCTACTGCTATTGTCATTAACTTGCCGTACGTGTGGAAGCTGAGGTGCAAAGGCTTGAATACGTAGTCACCAGTAATATCACACCATGAGCACGTGGAACAGTGGAGCCCGTGCTGAGACTGCAAGGGGGATGCCTCCTGCGTAGGGCTGAATTCCACGTCCACCATCCATTAGCGCGATAAGCTAGGACAAGCTATCGAACGTCTTCACAGACTATCTCTAAGATTAAAACAACGCTGATACTTCTTCATCGTGCGGTTGTAAGTACTGCCTGAGATTTTAGCAGGAGGCCTCAGCACTGCACCCAGGAAATATGAACAAAATAGGAATAAATATCCTCGTCCTTGTTCCTATGACTGCGGTGCCTCCTCTTCCCCTTCCTTTCACTCCCAGAATCACGATTCCTACCACTGGAACTAACAGCAACCCCCGCCGTCTGCAGGCAGAGCCAACCGCCCTGCAACCGGACACGCTGAACGACAAGGAAACCCTCTGAGTTCGCCTTCCCCTTCCTCCCACTCCCTCTCTCCAAAACCAACCCGAAACACAAGTAATCTTCAGAGAAGACGCTACATGGCACCAGTCACTCCGGAGTCGGGCCCAGAGTGAACTCTGCCGATGCTTGGCGTGGCCAGGGAACTCGAGGTGGACACCAGGGGGATTTAAAAGCCGGGGTGACCGGCGGCCTTTGGGAGGAGCTGCTGAGCCTCATGGAGCTGGGTGGGCTGGCAGCAGTGCGGTGAGGTCATCAGACGTAGAATCTGCTGTTTGCACCCAGCACCTTCCTACTCTCCAGGCAGTGTTGTCCTGGGGCTCCCCGGGGCCCGCTGCACCCTTCCTCGGTGCATGGGGTCTGGGCTCTTCCTGCCCGTCCCCTGCCTCCCCCCAACCTTCCTCAGGTACCAGAGCACACAGGTGTGAGGTCTTCCTTGTCAAAGAACAGCCGAGAGCACCTCCCCACCTTCCAAACAGCCCTGCGAAGGGCAGTGGGGGGTCGCGCCCTATCCCACTGAGAAACAATGTAACGGATATTCTGAGCAAATGTTTCATTTTGGAACTCTATTATTTCATGATTTTTTTTCTAAGCGATTACTTATTTACAAAGTTCCCAGGCATCTTACGACTGACCAGCCAGTCTTTGCAAAGGAGCGCCTACTATATGGGGTTTAAGGGGAAAATAATGTGATTATAGATCATGTTCTATTCATGCCATCTGTGTTTTGCAAATTCAATGCGTTATGCCACATTAGCTTAGAGACATGAATATCTTACCAACGCCAGTTCTGTAAATTGCAAGAAAAATGAATTAGAATTCTAAAACATACTCGTGTCCAAGGAACTGAATTTCTTGAGGATATATTTCTCATCCAAAGCGAGAACAGATATTCTAAATGACCGCATTTCCATTTTAACCATATAATTTCCTGGTCGTTTTAGTAACTCACGTTTTTCAACGTATTTTAAAACTTGAAAGTCATGAAAAGCTTCATGCAAATGTTAAAACTCTTTGAAAATGTTAGCTTGATCTAGTAACCTGGATGTTTTTGACATTAACATGATTGTGCTTAAGGATAATAACAGGAACAGCTACTATACGACAACCATCATTCTCTGCCCTCTGCTCATATTAACTCATTTGGCCTCAGAAACATTTACACGTTTAAGTATCATCATTATCCCCTTGTATGAATAAACAAGCATTTTACAATTATTTTGATCTGGTGAACTAAATGGTTTTCATGTTACTATGGCTACAGTTCAGGGTAATAACAACGCAATAGTGAACCAGTTCTGAGTGTGTGAAACACCGTATTCCACGTTCCTGACTTGCACTCACTCATTTAACCTCATACACATTCTATAATTTAGAATTATTACCCACAATGTGTACATTAAGGAACTGAGGAACAGAGAGGTTCAGTAACCTGCCCAACGTCACACAGCTGCAACTGGTAGAGCCTGGATTTGAACTGAGAAAGACAAGTGCTGACTTGGGGTAAGTCACCACCATCAAATTTCCAGTCTGTGGGTATGTGCTAGTAGGTAATGCATCAACGCAATATGCAGACTGGTTTGATTTAAACGGATGTATGTGAATTTTTAAATCCAGACACGTATGGTCCCTGTCAAAGTACTCACCCAAAATACTTGAGGCACGTTCAGTGGCTTGGCAGCCCGGCTTCTCTTGCTCGGAGGAGCCTCCTGTCACTGAAGAGCTCCTGGAAGTGAGACCAGGAATTAGCAGCACCTGAGGAAAGCAGGGTCTGTCTCCCACCTCCCTGGCTCCAGACGGGGACAACACCTGCCCAGGTGTGCGGCGATCACTGCGCCAGGCACCCGTAGCCAATGATCAATAACCACGCACTGAGCCCCTGCTGCCAGCTGTTGCCTGAGAAACTGTGGGGCTTGCAGAACTTAAGTTCGACTGTCCTACCCCACTGAGCCAGCAGGTACCCACAGTCCCGACTGTAGCCTGGAGAAGAAGAACCCAGTGACGTTACGTGTTTGCTGTTCGCCCCTCCACGGGGTCCTCGATAAAGTTCGACGAACCTTTGAGGACGACTCCAAAAGAGCTGGCTGCTGTCTCTGCGACTAGGCACCCAACGTTTCCCCCGCACCCGGGAACTCCATGGACCCGTGCTCAGCATAGGTATCCTGCTGTTCGAACTCGGGACCGGCCCCCCGGCCCGCGCTGGGGAGGATCCTCCGTCGCCCAGGGCACTTTCCCCTGGAGGCCTCCCCTCCCATCTCCCCTCAGCGGGCGGTGCCCTACCCGTCTTGTTCACGAGTGTGCACGGGCCGGTGAGAACGCCCACGTGCACAGCACTATCAGCCGAGCCTGCAGAATGCGCGCAGCCGTAGGAATACGTGCACGTGCACGAGGGAGGGACACGGGCCGTGAGCGCGCAACACGGCTGCCGTATTTTGCCGTGTATACTGCGCACCTACGTTTTCGGGCCAAACTTTCAGGGGAAAAAAATCGTTTAATTTTTAATTCCATTATTTACGCATTTATGTGTGGATGTATTTATTTTTAGAAACAAAACTGATTATCATATTCCAGGGCATTATTTTTGCATACATACAGGATACTGTTCTTGCTTTCTAGACTGACACTTTTCACACATCTGCATAAATAAAAGAATTAAAAACATGTATGTAGATATGGAGTTAGTATTTCCCGTGTATAATGCGCATCCTTATTTTTTCCCTCACAACTTTGGGCAAAAAATCAGGCATTATACACGGCAAAATACGGTAGGTTGAAAGCATGAGTTGTGACAGGCGTGCCAAAGCCCGTCCTCACTCCAGACGTCCTTGCTCTTCACGCATTTGCACTTGTGGCCCTGAAGCCCGGGCAGGGCCGGGTGTGTGCATTTATTAAGGCACACTTCCCGACAGCCCGGGTGTGACACACACCTGGTGGGAAGACGTCACTGGGGCGGTGAGAGCGCCTACCAAACAATCAAAGGTCAGCATCGAACATGATCTTCGTTCGGAAGTGGGCGCTATTCCGGGCTGCAGCGAGTCCACCAGTCAGGCGGTATCTCCGTCTGAAACAGGCGGCCTGACGAGGCCCAGCGCTGGGAAACGCGTCCAGTGCCGGAGCTACCTTTTCACGCTGGCGAGCACCGAGCAGCACCAGACAGACACGGTCCCAAAGCAACCACGTGTGAAGCGGAAGGTCAGGAACGTCCTCAGGGCTCCCCACGCAGGACCCAGAGACGGTGTGTTGGGGCAGGACACAGGGACGGTGTGTTCGGGGCAGGACACAGGGACGGTGTGTTCGGGGCCGGCAGAGGGCGCTGTGTGACTCCAAAACGATGCGCCCAGGCGGTGGAGGTGGCCTGAGAAGGCAGTGGGGCTTCGCGGAATAGAACAGCGCACCGAGACCTTCCAGCAAGAAAACAGGGGATCAAAAACGGAGTTCGTTTTCAGATGGGAAAAAAAAAATCAAGTGCCTCGTCCAGTCCTTGTCATATATTAAACACTAAGCAAGGTTCATATAAAGACTTGGGGAAATATGAGGACAAAGGATGAGGGACGTCACTTATGGGCAGTTAAGACCTTGACCAGTGAAATGATGCCCTTTTACATCTTTGCTCCTAATGGGAATCGATTATCTCTTTTTATGACAGCCTGCTTCCGGACGGCTTCCGGGAACAGCGGCGACCAGGAAGACTCACGGCGGTAACCGACCAGTGCAGAAAGGGGAGCTTTGACATTTTTCCAGCATAACCCGGACAACCTAGGCCCATCTGGACAGGTCAAGGGCACAGCTCTTTCGCACCAAGCTCTACAGGGCGGAGAACACAGGCCGTCTTTTCTTGGGGCTTTTAAAACTACGTACGAGACTGTAATGCGTTTGGCACCGCCACCTGCTAGCACGACCTGACCCCTTTTTCTGTGAAAGGGATTTCTGAAGGACGAACATGTGGAGAGGTTACCTGCTCTAGCTTTCCGGTGCACAGAGTATGAATGGCAAGCCCAGGGACTCAGCCACTCTAGCTCAATGATAGAAACAGAAAATCTCGACCGTCTGCATTGTTTCAGCTCCACGTGCCATAGTCTATATTTGCAACCTTGCCCATCTTCAGTTAAAATGAGGCTGATAAATAAGTCCAACATTTTAAAATCATTTCTCTTTAGCAGAGATGGCTTAATATTTAGTTTCTACCCCCTGTGAGGAAGACCCAGATTAGTATATATTCTCAGATGTATTCAGTCATAAATTACCCTTAAGGATGCTTGTTTTTGGTTTCATGTATTATCAAAGTGTTTTGCTCGGTATATGTGTGCATGTGTATCTATTCCTCCATTTAGAAAGGACTCACCACTGTTCCTTTAAGTCAGGGGTGTCAAACTTATTTTCACCGGGGGCCACATCAGCCTCAAGGTTGCCCTCAAAGGGCCGAATGTAATTTTAGGACTGTATGTATACATGTAACTGCTCCTTAACTAGGGGCAAGGAGCTCGGTGCTGCTGCCGGGTAGAAACAAGGTGCCCGGCCGGATAAAACAAGGTGGAGGGCCGGGTTCGGCCCGTGGGCCTTGTGTTTGCCACCTGCGCTTTAAGTAGCCAGGTCTAGCGTATTTCTGATAGACAGAAAACGCGTGCCATGGGAGAAACGCTCACCTGTATTTGTGAGAACGGTTTTGCTTGCAAGATGTAAAACCTCAGTTCTAAGGAGCTTAAGAAAACAGGGTGGGTGCAGTGAGGGAGCGAGTCTGGGATGCTCCGAGCTGCATCCACAGGCTCAGGAAATGCCAGCACCCCTGGGACCTCAGCATGCCTCCCCCCACAACTTCCTCCCTGTGTCCCCTCACCCCTTGCCTGCCTCCCCCATCTCTCCCCACCTGTCCCCTTTCCCCTCTCTCCCTCTATGGGCCTTTATTTTCTGGGTGGCTCCCTGGACGTGGTGGCCTTCATGGAGAACAGCTTGTGCTTTGTGCTGAGATGGGAAGGGACGCAGCCTCTTTCTCCGTGTGTCCAGAGGGCCAGTTCCACCCAGCACAGGACTGCAGAGGAAACCTGTGGACTCCACGGCGCTCCCCGAGTCAGGGAGCGGCTCCACCGGGCCCAGAGGCACGCCTACTGCCCCCGTACCTCCGTGCCCCGTGGAAACAGCACGGGCTGCTCCCAGTGTGCTGGCCACATTCCCCTGCAATCAATCTGCAGGCCTCCAGTGTTTCCAGGTCACGGGATCAGCGCGCAAGCTTCCGAGAGGCGGGCAGAGGGAGAGGGCTGAGGGTGTTGCCTCGGAAGTGACTGCAGGTCCCACGGCAGTGTGGACGCGTGTTAAGAGGCCAAGGTTGGGAAATAAAATGACACCATCCGGGGAGCAGACTGGAAGAAGGACTACACTCAGAGATTCTGCAATAAGGTCCCGTCCTTGGGGCAGAGGTGTGGCAATACGGCCGACAGGATAGACTGTCACAGGTAGAAGCCGGGACAAGAAAAGGGGCAGACGGGCATGGACCTGGTTTGATGCCAGGTGCTCCTGTAGCTGCATCCAGAGTGGCTGTGCATGGCTTTGCAACTGCACGGCTTTGCAACTGCACATGCTCACGCCTCTCTGGTTATATATCTGCTATCCGCCTGCCCACGAGACCACATCCCGGGCGGAGAGGAACTGCATTCCTGTCAATTTTGTACGCCCGGTAACAGCAGAGTGTTTGCTAGGCAATGGATCCTGCCTAAATGTTTGATAAATGACTACACATAAACCAACCACTCCAAAACTAAATTACTAAAGAAAATAAACAAGCAAAACCAGGCAAATAAATTATGGGAAAATGTTCGTATAGGGCAATTAAATTCTTGTACACTTGCATTCCAAGAGTAATTTACTTAAATCCAACATTCAAAATAAATATTTATTGATTACGTACTATACTCCCAGTGTTGTTCTTGGCGCTGAGATTCCGAAGACAAATGTGAATGAATTCAATACTCTTCCTCACCTTAGCGAGCTGAAGTTTTTAATCAGTGGCATGAAAATACACGGAGTAGAAGGGGAAACAAGGAGAGAGTTTAAAAGACTATGGAACTTTCTGAAGTTCTGCCATGAGCAAAACTTAAATTCAATGAGCTCTCACTCACCAGCCGGCGTGGTGGGAACGGGCGAACTCGCCTGTCCTCTAGGCAGAGGATCCCACGGTCGCGGTGTCCGTGCGGGCTGCCCGGTTGCACGCTCCCGTCTTCTCCGTCTTCCCTGCTGCAGGGCTGCAGTGCAGGACGAAACCCTCTGCCCGCACCGCCCCAGGTTCTGGCTCTGCTGCAGGCTTGCTTCTCCTGAAACGCTGGACGCCACGTCGCTTTAAACCACGCCCCCCAGGAGTTGGACCAAGGGTGCAAACCTGAGGAGGTGTAGCACACCCTGGAGATGCTCTTAAAACGCAGATTCTGCTTCGGATCTGACGGGAGGCCTGGGATTCTCCCTTCGCGATAGGCTTCCTCTGAGGGAAGACCACGCTCTACCCATTTGGGGATGAAGGAATGGAGCGCTTATCCTTCTGGGCTTCCGCGATGTGCACGTCAACGTCCCTTCGCCCAATTCTAGTGTCACTAAAGAGCTCGTAATGCCTTCGGGATCAGCTACCTCAGAGGCTTTTTATGGAAACGAAAAACGAAATCCCCGCAGCACCCCATCCAGGGCCCTTGCCTGCAGTGCTGTATGCCAGAGGCCAGGAGGCTGGCACCCCAAATAGGGGAGAAAGAAAAAGCCCGAGGTAAAGGCTATTTGGGGAGCGCCCCCTTCCCGTGTTGCTTAAGACAACAGACAGCCTTGCATTTTCCAGATTCTTTTCTGTGGCTTCAGGGAGAGTTAAGTCTGTCCTTTAAAAAGGGGACCTGGAGGACTTTCAATCATGAAGCCTGAGAATCCTGCGGGCCTGCTTATTAGGATCACCCAGGAAATGCACTGTTTAGGGAGACAAAGAATTGGTCAGAGCCCTTTGGATTGGGGTGGGCGCGTCAGCCGGCTTGGCTACCATTTAAAGCTGCATCTAGAGTCTGTCCAGAGCCAGCAGTGCCACCGGGCTGTCTATGGAGGAGCAAGCTACTTGCAGGAGCTTTAGCCCAACTCAGATTTTACCACCCTTTGGGCAGCTGAGTCACCAGGCAAGCTCAGAGAGGTCCTGCCACCCGCCCAAGGCCGACTGAGAACGTCAATGCTACCCAAAGCCACAGCCCGACCTCCCCAGGAACGCTTAGGTAAAAATCGTAGGTAGGCCCTAAAAAGGGGCACGGCAACCAGGAACACAACCCAGCCCCTGGACCGCCCTAGGGGCGGGGAATAGGAGGAACCACTTCCGGGAGGCAGCCGCGAAGAGAAACAAGCACTTCCGGTGCGCCGAAAGCCAGGGTCAGTCAGGGTCAACGGACTCGCACCTGAAGGCCGGCCCGCAGGTGGTGCTAAGCTGCCACAGGGACTAAAATGCATCCCCTGGTGTCCGAAAAATTCACACCTCCAGACTAGAGTGTGGACTCTTACCCGCAGTCAGGGATCCCCCGGAGTCAAGCGGCCCAATGCGCGCCGCCATGATGAGTCCAGTCCCTTAAATAGAGAGGCGGGGCCTCGCAGACGCTGGCGTCTGCGTGATGGCGTTTCCAGCCCTCGCGGTAGGCGGGCCCCAAGCGCCTGGACTGGCGCAGGACAAATGAGGCCCCTCCCTGGTAGGCGGGGTCTCGTTGAGTGACGGCCCGACCCCGCCTTCCGGCTAAGGCGGGGGTGTTGGTGCATTCAACAGGGAAGTACCTCCAGCCTGCACGGGTAGGGCTGAGCTGGGAGCTGATAGGGATGGGCGAGGGGCGGGCCTCGGCCCCCTAGAGGTTGCTCCAGCGACTTGAGCGTCGGTTCCGCCCTCCCCGGCCCTGTAATGGCGGCAGCTCCGTCCTGCCCCTCACCCCAGGCCTGGACACCGGGCCTGCGTGGCCTGGGCGGGCCGCCTCGGGATTAAGCACCCATTTTTCCACTCGCTCAATCTGCAGTAATTAAACCAAAACCCGGGCTCGGCTGCAGTGGCCGAGCCTCCGCCCCCACAGGGTGCAAAGGTTTTAGTGTCCTGAATTCGAAGGCTGGGCCAGGTGCCTATTATGATGACCCTGGAATTGGGGTCCGGGCGCCCCCACCACCCCGGGAAAGCCCTACTGAGGGACGACCAGGGAGCAGCATTGCGGGGGCACGATTTCATGCAAGGGGGGAATCCCTGCCCTCTGAGGCTTGAGCAAACAATTTTACAGTTAGGGTTCTTACAGGTGTCACGTGGTGCGAATAACCTTTCTTTGAGCCCCCAATGCCCTCGCCAGGCATGACCTCAGCTTGTCCTAGGAAATTTGGTTGTGAACTATATTACATTATGGAATAATTGCTCATTGCATTATCGAATAATTGTGGGCATTATCTGTTTTTTTTTTTTTCTTTTTAAAGAAAAGTGGATGCTCCAAATGGAAATGAGAAGGGAGGGAGCAGGGACTTCCATTTGAAATTGATGCACTTGGAAAAACCAAATGTGTGAGCCATTTGGGATTTGCTACAGTCTAATGATTTCACCTTTCCACAATCTTAGCACTGCCACCAAAAGTTTCAAAAGGTCAAGAAAAAATAGCAAATGCATTGCCAATCAGAATTTATCCATCCGTCTCTTGCCAAGTAATTAAGCACTTGATTGCATAATCTAATGAATAAATTCCATATTTATTCAGTAGCTTGCATAAGCTATTGGACAAATATGGAATGTTGTAACTTTTTTTTTTAACATTGGGTCAAGGTGACAGATGGGGGGACGTTTCCCTGAAAGACTTGGGTGTTTAGGCTTCACCTGAAAATGCTGTGTTTAGGTCAAGGAATTATCTATTAATAATACAAAGGCTTGGGATGATGATTAGCAGACACTGTCGCAACTCACAGCTTTCCTGTTTTTCTTGGGCGGCCAGTTTCCAGGGCACAATGAAGTCCATCAACTTGTCCTTTTCAGCCTGTGGCTTTCTGAGCACTTACCACTTGGGGGCAGCATCGGCCCTTTGCAAACACGGACAAAAACTGCTGACAAACGTCAAGGCCTTTGCCGGCGCTTCCGGGGGATCTTTGGCTGCTTCCGTCCTGCTAACTGCCCCAGACAAAATAGAGGTAATTAAGCATATTAACCAGGCCGCGTTCCTCCGCCAGAAATTAAGCCTGAACAACAGAGGTGAACGTTAACTCGGAGTTAACTGCAGAGAAATAAGCCTTTGCCTGGGAAACAAAAGGTTAAAACTTTTGAAATGTAATCGCTAGGGACCTGGGCTGGGGCTGTGGAAAAGACTGTCCTTTGGGGTGACAGTGAGACAGAAAACGTAATGCCCGATTTTACTCCAGAATGTGTGTTTAGTCTTAAGATTCAAGCTCCGTTTCCTTCAAGGGAAGGATATTCCTTCCTTCTCCCATCCAGGGCCCCTTATTCCAGGCATGCAGCGGCTGACTCGGCTCCTTCCGATTCCCATTGCACATTCAGTGGGGGCCTGTAATTTCTAGTAAGTGGAGCGATATTAGAATTTAATTTGTTTCTCATTCTCACAGTGCGCAGAAGCCCCGAACTCCAAGCAGTTTATCCAGAAGTAATAAAAACGAGCCTTCATTAAATATTTCATTGAATGCAATCTGTGTTTTAAAAATCTGTGTTCTGCTTCTAGGCATTGATTATGCATTTGCTGACTTTGGGAGCTGGCTGTCTTTCTAGGTGGAGCGTGGTTTTGTTAACTCCTTCCACACCCAAGGGGCTCTGAATGACAGTCAAATAACGATTAACACATGCGTGCCCAAGAATGAGTTTCAGGGACACTGAAACTTTCAGAAGCACATGTGACACGTTGGAAAATCTTGTTTTCAAATCGATGCTGAGCTGCTTTTCTAAAAGAAAAACTGGACTTGAGGCCAATTGTTCAGAAACCCACTTCTCTTTTCATCGAGTCTTTCTATGTCGGCTTCAAGGGCAAGGGAAGAAGGCGGGACTCCAGAGATCGAGCAGGGGGAGAACCTGGCGTCGGGGAGACTGTCAGAATAGACTCACGGGCTGTGCGTGGGTCGCCAGCTGTCGAAGGCGCTCCCTTCCCAGCTGTGTCTTCCTTCCGAAGCAGGGGCTACTACGGGCCATTCCCCCCACTGTGCTGCGGTCTTTCACAGGGGGGGAAAACCCTGAGATTTGCAGTTGGGTAGACGTTGCTGCAAAATGTCATCCGGTTTAGAAATGTCATCAGTGCGATTTAGGATGAACACGATCTGGAAGTACTGAAATAACACAGCCTGAAATCGTGTGGTGGTCACACATCCACTGGTTTACCTGAGTTTGAGACTCGAATCGCCGTATGTTCAAATCACATTACCTGTTCTTTATTTTACGGTGCCTTGGAGACCCATTTGCATCGTGGAATTGTCCCGGCACGGCATAAGAGTGAGTCTTTACTATCGCTTACATTGGAGGGTGAAAATGACGCTTCATTTACCCAGGGCTTCCTCGGTTCTCCTTCACAGTAAACGTTCAGCTATTTGGCTTAAGGCTATTTTTTTTTTTTTTTTTTACCATTTGAAACATACCTCTTGTAGGATGGCTTTGAGTCTTTTGAGCCAGCTGTTTTCTGCCCACTCCAATCCCTGTTAGCTCTGTTCTCCCCGGTGGTGTGTGGTGTGAGCCCCTGCAGCTTCGCGAAGTTGTGACAAACAGCAGCATAATCAATCCAGTTCTGAGCGCACGCATGCATAATTCAGAGGGGCACCTGACGCTGGTGTATTTTTGGGTCCTAGGCAGATCCAGACGTTGCTAGGTAAAGAGCTCAGTGCACAAGCCTTCCCTCGGCGTTCATAATTCGTAAGCCACGGTGAGACGCAAGGGTGACTGAGTCCATGCCTTAGTAAGTGTCCAGTCTGGGCAGTGTGTGTGCAACTAAAATTAATACAGGACCACCGCTGGGTGCTGCCTAGCTTACCGGAAGGAGCACGCACTTTATCTGGGGGGCCGCTTCACTTCTCACCTGGAAGCCTGCAGCAGCTTCCTGACAGGTGGGTGGGCCCGCATCCTCTTGTCCGCCTCCAGCGCACCCACCTTGTAGCACTGCCGCTGATTTTATGCACACTCAGGGCTGAGGATCTCCTGCCCTACCTGCCCCCCACACCTGGCTCCTGGTTCATTCAGGACGGGGCCCACCTTTCTGTGCTCCATGTGACTTAGCTGGCTCCTCGTTCCGGGACGATGACGCCTCCAGGGGTCTCTGCCCTCTGTGGGGTGTTGTCACTGGTCCTTGCCTCTCATTGGAACACCTCCGTCTCCTGTCCCACTGCTGTTCCTATTTTCGGTGGCAGCCTGGACGTCAGGTTGGAGGGATGGCCGTGGTGACCTGTGATGTGGGAGGTTGGTGCCCACCAGATCTGTTTTCTGCTTCTGCTGCTGCCACAAATGACAGTGGCTTGACATAGCACCTATTTCCTCTGTTATAGTTCTGGCGGTCCCCTGTCTGGAAAGGTGCTGCTGAGCTGGGGTGAAAGGGTCAGCAGGGCCTGCTCCCTCTGCACGCCCTCGGGGACCGACTGCCCGATTCCTGCCTCTTCCAGTTTCTCTCAGTGGGCGCCTGTGCTTCCTGGCTCATGGCCACTTGCTCCAGCTTAGGAGCCGTCACGTGGCATCTCCACAGGGACCTACTCACTGGGGTCGCCTGAAGTCTCACGAGGGTGGGGCTTTTTGACTCTCGCTTCCTCCCAGTCCCCAAGCCTGATGCCCAGTACGTTACTGAATGATTAATAAAAGGAAGACCGGCCTGAGTTCAAATCCTGCTCGTGGCCCTCATTTTGGATGAAATGTTAGGAAAGCTACTTAATCTCTTCAAGCCTGTTTGCTTACCTGTCAGGTGGGCGGTTATGTGAGGACCAGTTGACAGAGGCCGAATTCGTGGGCCCCAGTCTGCAGTGCCCGGTAGATCCATTCACTCAATCCCAGCACCCAAGACGGATCCCCAAAGACTCGTGTTTGCTGCTTGCGAAGGACGGTCATCAGTGATCAGGACTCCTTCCTCTGACACGGGTGTTGTCCTGAACGATCAGAGCTGTCGCCAAGGCCGTGGAATGGGGGCGGGAGAGGGGGTTTCTTGTGTTGGAGAAGTCTGCGGAAGAATGTGCTCAACTACCGTCACAGCCTTCAGGAAGATCCCCAGCTGTGGCCATGCCATTAGAGGGGTTTTAAAGAGAAAAAAGACACAAAGGTTGCATTGGAGAGAATGTATTCTTGGTTCTCTGCAGTAGCTTGCTTGGGGACCAGGCACATCGGGGAGGGCCAGGCCAGGTGGCCGTTTTCGTTTGCGCAGTCTGGCCTCCGAGGGTCGGCGTGGGGCTTACAGGCTCCAGGTGCAGTGTGTGATCGGAACAGCGTTCTGGAATCAGAATGAATTTTCTTATCAAAACCTAGAGTCACCTATTAATTTTATTTTCCAGGAATCCAATGAACTGCTCTACCAGTTTGCTGAAGAGATCCGAAGGCAGTCTTTCGGGGCAGCCACCCCTGGCTACGATTTCATGGCCCGGTTGAGGTACGTATGTAAATATATCGCCCACGGTCTGTTCCCCGCAGAGCGTGTGGAGGCCGTGCTGGGGGGAGGCCACTCTTCCTAAACCGTGGCAAGCTCAGCCCAGCGGCATTCCGAAGGCGTCCAGTAGCCCAAGGCGGCTGACGCGGGTCCTGTGTTCTCCCCCAGAAGCAGAATGGAGTTGATCCTCCCTCCTGATGCCCATGAGCTGGCCCACCAGCGACTACACGTCTCCATCACCAACACCAGGACCCGAGAGAACCTCTTGGTGTCCAGCTTCTCCTCCAGGGAGGACCTCATTCAGGTAACGCATTTCCTGTTCGAGGGTGAGGGCAGGTGCCGACGTAAATCCTTCTCGCGGGCACCTTGAGACTCAGCGTGTTCTGTCGCGCCTGACACGGGCCGTGCCGGTGAATGAGATAGGGGTGAGTGGGGCGGGCCACGCCCTGCGGACGCGCAGCTGCAGCGGCCCCTGTATCAGGTCTGCGTTTCTCTCGCGGTGCTCGGCACCCCCGAGTTTATTCCAGGGGGCGGGTCACCTGTGCAGTTCAGTAGCGATACATGAGTTCCTTACATTAGTATAGCTAATTGTGACAGTGTAAGGAAGACTCCGAACGTGCCCTGTGTTCTGTGGCGCCCCCCCCCCGGCCCTGCTGTGAATCAGGAGGGGCAGGTGCACTTGCTCCCCTTGTATTGCGTTGTGACGGGAGAGACCTGGGTGGAACGGCTTTCGGCACAGACCCGAGCTCATGCTGACTGCCAGCGGGAATGGGCCGTGGAGCCCAGGTCTCCACTTTTCAGTCCCCCGTCCCCTTTGCTTCCTTCCCTTTGGTTGTGAGGCCCTCCTTCCCATCCAAACGCGTGGGAAGGTTGGTCGGTTGAGAATTCGCTACGTCTGCAAAATACTTGGGCCACTGATGTGCCAGTGACCACGTGCTTGCTAAGGTAATGTGCAATGTTTTTGTCTGCTGAGAAGGGCGCACTTTTCTTAGGAAAGACGGGCAGTGTTTCTTTTTCCCTCCGTGGGAATCAAGCAGGCTGCCGGTGACACGGAGAAGGCGTGTTTGGGTACAGGACTAGGTGTGCATCGGGCTTGAGAGGTCCAAGCTCCCCCCCAGAGTGGACGAGAAATGCATCAGTTCTTACTGCCGGATCCTACCGTGCGAATTTCACTATTGGAATGACATCATTCCCAACACCTAATGAAGTGTCAAAGGGACGAGGAAAGCTGCCTTCTGCTTTAAGAGATTAGAACATTTGCACGTGGTATCCTGCTGACGCCAGCCTCTCACCGGTGCGTTCAAAGGCACGGCTACGATGTCTCTGTCGTCTTATTACCACCTCGTGTAGACTTACACACTGTGAAGGGGGACTGGTCCATCGTGCCTGAAGGATGACAGGCAGTCAGTGCCCATACAGGCGTGGGAGGCTGCCCATGTGTCGGAACCCTGCTTCTGGTGCGAGTGGCCACAAGCCCGGGGGCCCCAGGGTCCTGAAAATAGGGGAGTCCCTTGCCATCGGGCCTGTGCTCAGCCACCGTCTGTACAGCTGTTCCCATAACCCGCCCCCAAGGGCTCGTCAGCCCAGCCCATATTTTGTGACTTTGTGTGCTTAGTTTCTCCTGCCCGCCTCCCTCCACAGAAATGCAAGCTCCCTGAAGGCACGGAGGCAGAATTGCTGTCTTCTGTCCACAGCTGTGTCCCGGCCCCCCTGCTGTGTCCTGGTCCCCCTGCGGTGTCCCAGCCCCTCTGCTGTGTCCTGGCCCCCCTGCTGTGTCCCGGCCCCTGGCACGTCGGCAGCCCCACCGGTGTGTGTTGTGTGAAGGAACACACCCAGACGAATATACACGAGCCAGGGTGGCCGCCCTCCAGCAGTGCAACTTAACACGAAGGAGACGAGCCCAGAACCCGGACCCTGCACGTGCAGTCTCCTGCACACACTCATCCCGCTGGTCAGCGGCTGGCCGGGCCTGCACTCCAAGCCTCTGACCGTCTGCGTGGTCACACTGTGCACTGGATAGGACACCCTCCTCTCCGCTCCTTGTATGCGAGAACGTGTTTGCTGAATGACAGCCCCCGAAGGCGTCCACACCCCAGTCCCCAGCACCTGCTAATATGTCCCCGGACATGGCCAGCGGGATTTTGTAGGACACGTTAGGTCTTGAGATAAGACCTGATCCTGGATAGTCTGGGTGCACCCCCGCTGTGTCCTCCATAGTGGACCTGTTTTGCAGATTGCACGTCCCCTCGCTGGTTCTGAGACGTGGCAGTGCCCGTGGGAGGACAGCACACAGGCTTCTAGGCACTCCGGGGCACTCTCCCTGCCCCCCAGCATGGCACAGGGGCCTCCGTGCGGCAGCCGCTGGAGGGGCTGCCGCAGCGTGAGCGAGAAGGGCCCGGAGCGCCCAGAGCGCCCAGGAAGGACGGCAGCCCCGCAGCCCTGCTGAGGCCCGGGCGAGACCCCCGCCGGCCTGCAGCCTGCAGCCTGCAGCCTGCAGACAGACGTCGGGATCGCACACGCGGCCGTTTAAGTCTGAGCTCCTGGTAGTCGGGGGCAGCAGCACTAGCAGACTCCTGCAGCAAGTAAACACGATTTCCTCCGGTTTCCTTTGTTTTGGGTAATAGCTATTCAGAGAATTGCTGTAATTACTGGAGTTCATTGAACAGAAGAGAAATGGTTGACGCCAGTGTGTAATACCTCGTAAGGAGGATAATTGAATAATTAGCAGCCGTCCTGGGTTGTACAAGGAGCATTTTTAAATGTTTCGCAGAGCACTCTAACCTTATTCAGAACTGAAGGGAGGAAGGGTGCGTGGTTCCTTGGTGGCAGACGGCGGCTACAAAGACGTGGGAAATAGGTGTTGGATACTCTGGAGCATGTAGCCCAGCAGAATAACACTGGGTGGAGGCCAGGCGCAGGGAAAAGCGAAGCAGGAGGGGACAGGAAATGACCCCCCTGTGAGTAGTGGCACTGTCCAGCGGACGTGCTCTGCCCAAACACGAGGCCAGTGGGAGCATTTGTCTGCAGTGGCGTGGCCTGAGGACAGCCATCGTGACCGTCCAGGTCACGGCGGGGAGAGGAGACAGGCACTGGCCAGCCCTTCGCATCGTCAGGTGGAGCCAGGAGGGTCTGAGTTTCCACAGCCGAGAGGAGAAGCAGCTCACGAGGGGTACCTTGAGTTTCTGGGGGGCTCTACAGCCCTGCCCTGCACAGCGGCCGTGGGTTTACTTCCTTCCCTGGAAAGTCTGTAGATGAGATAGATGGATAGAGAGAGAGAGAGAGACAGACAGACAGAGAGACACAGAGAGAGATGGAGAGAGATGAAGATTAAGGCCAATGTCGAGAAGGTCAGCCTCCATTGGCAGCCAGTAAAGGGACATGGGCAAGCCGTAAACCCCGGTGATGTTAACGACCTGCTGCATTTTATGTGTGTTTCCATCATTAGCTCATTTATTCCCTTCCTCACTGCTAGGCTCTTCATTATCCGCCAGCTGCCTGTACCGTTCATTACAGGTGGGGTGTCTATGTACCTGGAAATCCAACTAGAGTCCTGTCACTTCGTGTGTGTGCGTGTGTGTGCGTGCACTGTAAGTCCCTTCTTGATGCTGTCTTGGATGGTTGCTTCCTGTCCATCTCCCGGGGCTCACGTCCAGGCCCGTCACTTCACGACAGTGACCTCTGGGACTTGCCATGCCAGAGCCTCCATTTTCTCAGCTGTGAAGCGGCCACCGTATGCTGATCAGGGTGACCGTGGATTGAGACAAGCATGACAGGTGTGTCTTAAACAACAACGCCATACAGGCATGTGGAACATGGCCGACATTCAGTCAATAGTGAACAGATGACAACCAGCCACACTTGTGACTGGCCAGCACCCTAGGAGTCTGGCAGTCCCACTGCCCGTCCTGCAGGCTGAGGGACATGGGCCCCTTCTAACACGTGCCGCTCTTTTATGCCTGCCTTCTCTTCTGGGTTCCTGGCCACCGTGCTAACCACGGCTGTCCGATCTCAGCATGTGGAGGCTGCCCTCTCTGGCCACGTGAACGCAATTGACTTGACACCTCCACACCACTGGCCTTGTTTTCCTAAAGTTGGTGTGATGGTTCATACTGAGATGATAAGAACTGGCTTCTCTTTTGGTGGCATGACAGAAGCATCCTGCCATTGGATGGCTGCAGTGAGAGCTGGCTATTTTCTGACAACCTTACTGGACCCCAGTGATGTGGCCCCAAGAGTTCCTTCATTTGCGGTTGCATTCCCACCGTCTTCCGGACCTCATGTCCACGGTGACTGCACTGAGTGCTGTGGGCTGGCAGTTTGTTCCCCCCCGAATTCACACATTGAAAACCAGTGGCCATGAGATGGGGTTAGGAGGGGGACCTCTGGGAGGCCATGAGGTCGGGAAGGTAAGGCCTCAGCAATGGGGCCAGGGCCCTCGTGAAAGAGACCCCAGAGAGCTGCCATCCTTCCGCTACATGAGAACACAGAGCCTGGGTCTCAGCAGCCCCTGAATCTGCCCACCCCTTGACCTTAGCCTGCCAGCCTCCAGAACGGTGAGGAAGAAGTGTCTGCTGTGCGTAAGCCACTCGGTCTCTGGCATCTCCCTCAAGCAGCCTGGAAGGCCTAAGGCAGGAGACAGGTCCTGGGAAGCACGTGCTGCTGTCAGAAACACGTGTGGAAGTGGCTGTGGCAGCGGGCGATGGGCGGAGGCCCAAAGACATGGGAGGTGCCTGCTGGGAAATCCCCCCGCTGCCGTGGACGGTTCTGGGGAGGAAGGAAGAGAGGACAGCAGGAGGGCACTGCCACCTGTTTAGACAATGCTGACTGGTCCTCGGTGTCACAGTGGTGGGAATATGGATGCTCACGGCCATTCATTCCGATGGGGTCTCCGAGGGAACCGAGGAGATGTTTCAGACAGTGGAGAGCATGCCATCCGTGTTTTAGGCCGGTGAAAACACAGCTGAATCGTGTTCCTGTCCTAGCCTCTCCTGGAGGGCCAGGTTGGCGAGACGTGAAATTGGACATTTGGTGAGGCCGTTTGTATTGTAAGCAGAGTTGAAGGAGCGGTCTGGTTTCTCTCGACTGCTTATGGCAAAATGCAAGAAGAGCGAAACGGCTTAAGATGGAATGGTTCATCGAAAGCGAAGCAGAACATAAAGATTTGGAACACTCCTCAGCCTGTCCTTCCGGGAGAGAACGGGAGAGCTTGTTCCGGATAGAGCAGGAAGAGTGCGGCCGTGTGGTCATGTAACCATCGGCGGCGGAGGTGAGTCCACCACCCACACAGAGCTGGACCTCCTGTCCCGGATGATGAAGGATGGCCCAGGCATTCGGAGACTGCGGGGCAGCCCCTCCCAGCCCAGGGCCACTGGGGAGACCCCCACTAGAGCGATGCGCAGCACAGCCATGGGGCTGGGGCACTGCAACACCCCGGCGCCCCAGACCAGAGAGCAGCGGCGTGCCACGGCTCCAGTCTTGGGGGCCTCGGGCAGCAAAGCCGCATGCGGAGCCCAGTGCTCTCCGCGGGCACGCCCTCATTTCCGTACTTCGCACCCTTCACGCACTACGCCCTCAATGGCCAACTGTGTGTGTTGCACCAAGCAACTCATCTGTTTTCAGTTCCAGTTTCCATTCTGGGCTGGTTTTTTTTTTTTTCCCCAGAAGCAAAGACGAAATCAGGAAACCCAAGCACATTTCCACATTTGTCTTCAACACAGCGTCATCAGGGAGGCAAATCTTTGCTTCAGATAGCCATACGTCGCTGCCACCGCCGAGCACAATGCCTTTGAAAGGCCCCATGCACACGTGGTGCTGGACCTCCACTGTGTGGTTTGGCACAGACCGCTGAGTTGTCCACATTCAGAGTTGATGCCATGTGTGGGCTGAAATCTGACAGACAGGCATCCTCTCGGACCTGTACACCCAGGAGGCTTGCATGCAGAATGCTGTCCCTCTTGTGAAGCAGCGCCCTGTCCCCATTGCTCAAGGTCCCCAATTTCCATGCACATAGTGGAATGCTCGTGCAGCGAGATCTCACGCTTAGCTGCCGGAAGGTGAGGTGAGGACAGAATTTCAGATGGGTCATTATCTTGGGGAGACTGGGGAAGATAAATTTGAATCTGCCTTCGAGTTCCAACCACGCCAGCAGGTTCCAAATAAGCAGCCAGATTCTCATTAAACTGCACAGTAAACTTTAGGTGGAGCCGAAGCTGGTCGGGGATTTACTCTCTGAGGAAGCCAGGGCACGTGCTTCCCTGAACAGCCCTGTTCTGTAGAATGTGCAACCGAGACAGCCAGTCAGCATGTGGACTGTAGATGCCCTTGGCCACGACTTACGCAGTTGCTCCAGGAAGTCATTCACTTTTGTTTCTATCATTGTGCGTTTCGTACGAATGAAACAGAACCCCTATCTGCGGTGTGACATTTGGGGAACGCCTAACGTCCTGGGCCGGGGGATGAGGCCTGCGAGGCAGGTCCCTGCTCTCTGCATCAGCGTCCTCAGCCTTGACCTGGCTGTGTGTCCCCGGGTGAGGGCGGGGGCTCAGTCACCCCCACGGAGAACCCCGGCTCTAGACGTCCTGGGATGTCTTGGGGAGAACAAGTCCTCTGGGAAGACAATGAGGTGGGACAGGTGACGACAGCACAGGCTTGGGGATCATGCCGTGTTGAGGGGCCATGGAAGGTCGGTCCGTCTCTCCTTCTACAGAAAAGGCGGCAGTCAGCGCAGTGTGCATGAGAGACGCCGCTTAGTTCTTCAGTGTGGAAAGCTAGTTTCCCCTGCGAGCTTACTTTGATACATAAACCGACGGCCATTACCAGAGGAGGCCGAGCTGGGACGGAACCAATGCATTGATTCGGAGATGACAGGTGTGTCCCCTTCCCTGCACTCTTCACGTCATTTACGAGGCCTCCTGCCGTCACCACCTGCAGGAACATCACGGCGTAGCGTTTTCATCCAAACGCTTCAGAAGAGCCCCAAGCATGAACTTGTGAACCTGACATTGTACTTTGACACGGGGAGAAATAAACCACTTAATTCCGGTTCTGTGGGGAGGGATTTTTTTTTTTTTTTTAAGGAGGGCACATGTCTGCGTGCAGCGTAGAGAAAGAAATCACTGCATTTATAGAGCATCGGCTCTTTGCAGACCTGTCAGTACTGGGAATTCCGTGCGTACGCTGCCGGCCTGTCTTCCTGCCCCCGACGTGCCAGCAGCAACGTGGAGGAATCACTGTCGAGGTGGGGTGGGTGGCACCAGGTGTCTTCACCCCCCCGCCCCCACGGAGAAGGGCAGACCCGGACTGGTGTTCAGTCCCGCCCCCTGGGGGATTCAGCCAGTGAGTGAGGAGGCACGCCCCCTTTCCTCTCTCTGGGCTGTAGCAGTGAGCAGCCAGGACGTGGCGCTGGGAGCTGACGCCGCCGAGTTCCAGCGCGTGACGCAGAAGGCAGCGGGCTCCCGCTGTGTCAGCGTGGCTTTTCCTGTGGCAGTCGCGTCTTGCCGGGGACTGGCTCACCAGCGTGACTGTCCTTCGGCCTCACCTCGCAGTAAGCAGCCTTTGAGAGCAGAGCTCAGAACACCCTCCGCGTTCTCAGTCATTGTGAACACGTGATTTACGCATGCGTTTGGGGCCATGATGCGTGTGCAAATTGGCCTGGCGAAAGAAAACCCTCAGGAACTCCGACTGCAAAGGGCCACAACGTCTTCGCTGATCTGTTGAAAGACTGTGGCTGAAATGTTGAGTTTTGCAATCAAAACAGCAGCAGTTCAGAAGCTACACTGCCCAATAGCGCGTGTCCCTGCCGGGAGAGCTCCTGGAGCCCAAACCCTGCGGGAAGAAACGGTCCCATCCAAAGGGCAGGCTTCGCCATCTTTGTCCAGGCAAGATAAAGAACCAGTCTTGTCCCCGCCTGCTCCCGCCTCCTGAGGCCTCCAGGCCCCGCCCCCCACACAGAATTCCTGCAGTGTCCTAGCAGTGTGAATCAGCCCACCCCTGAGCCACAGGTCCCTGGGACAAGCACAGGGGTTCACGGCCCTGAGATCGCCTTGACAGCGTGGGAGAGGACACCAGGAATACCTCTTTCGCACCCGGCCATACTCAAGGATTTAGACCTAACTGGACTTTTCCTCTTGACCTGAACATGCCGATTGTACCCCAGGGAAGTCAGTGGACTCGAGGAGCATGCTGAATTGTCCCCGGTCTTGGCAGGGGTCCACGGCTGTCTCCTATTTCAGCGCGTCCCACTGTGAAATATATGGAACTTGCGGAAAGGCGATAGCAGTTTGCTTCGTGTTTTAGGAAGTGTAGGATCCTGCGGTGCGCAGCACGCCGGGCCTGTCCTCGGGGTGTGAGGGCCTCTGCTCACCGGCTGCTTCTCCGTGTCTCCTCGCAGGTCCTGCTGGCGAGCAGTTTCATTCCCGTCTACGCGGGGCTGAGGCCGGTGGAGTACCAAGGGCAGGTAACCTCCTCGCGCCTGGCGCGTTGTCGGTGACCGCTTGTGGACACGTCCCCTTCCGGAATCCACTTGCGTCGTTCTCCATGCTGGCAGCCAGCTGCCAGTCCATGCAGCGGGGTTCTCTCGTAAACAGTCCGGTTTCCGTCCACAGAACACAGAAACCTAGCACAGTGGCTGTGGTCCTGATTCTCAACATCTCACTGTTGGGACTGACCGGGCTGCCCCACTTTTACATCGGATTTCAAAATTCCATCCTTTTTTTAACGGAGCGAAAGACTTTCTTCCTAAAAATGTCTTGGTCACAGTCCCTTCTGTAGTAAATAGCAAGACTCGGGACTGAGCTGCCAGGACAGGAAAGGCTTCGGGGCAGGCACACCTGCTCCCCCAAACCCCCCTCCCCCCGCAAACCCACCCACCCAGGGCCCTGCTGTGCAGCAAGCCCCCCTCCGCCTTCCTGAACTTACTGGTGGGTTTCGAGGAGGGTGGATGCGGAGACCTCTCTTCATGGTGGGTGCCACTTACGGAGGGAGACCCGGGTTGCCAGACAGGGTCAAGGGCAGCAGCCCCCACGGGCAGCTGTCAGCGCCGCCCGAGGACGCCTGGCCAGCTCCCTGTGCGCCCCACGCCCTGTGCATGCTCTGTGCTCACCGTTGCCCTGCACCAGCTGCGCCGGGCATGCCCGCCTGTGGGATCAAACAAAGTGTGCGTCACACCCATGCCAGAGGTGTGCGACACACGCCAGAGAGGCGCCTTCTGTCCTCAAGCACAGCACGGAACACGGAGCAGAGGGGTGCACTGCCTGACCAAGTTCAGTGTCTGTCTAACACGTCGGAGGCTCACACTCCCAGCCAGACACTGCTCATGGAACACAAGCCAGTGTTTTGCATTTACGTGAAATAAGTATAGTGTCTCGTTAACACGTATGCAAGACCGGCACACATTGCTCATGAATGCATACCATTAGTTTTATACGTCCATAGTGTATATTTATTCCTACATTCGTGCCTGAAAAGTGTTTCGTACCTGCCATTCATGTCCTTCAGGGTCCAGCAGAGTGTCCCTGCTGCAGGACTTCACGCCTCACAGCCCCAGAACCGACTTTCACAAGCCCCCAACGGATAGGTCTGGGGAACTGTCCCTGAGCTGATCTTGGCATTACTGGCGGTTTTCTTTCTATGAGCTCCCCCAGCCTGGCTGGGTCTGTGCTCTCTGCTCTGTCTGTGCTCTGCTCTTCCAGGCTGTTTCTGTGCTCTCTGCTCTATCTGGGATGGTCGGAGCACAGCTAGGCGCATGCCCTGGCCGGAGATGGAACCCACGACACTTTGGGGCACCGGCCGGCACTCCCACACGCTGAGCACCTGGCCAGGGTGACTGCTTCCACTTTTAACTTGGAGACTGGCGAACATTTGCCGCCTGGACTGCCGGCTCCAGAACTTTGTGCTAGAATCTGCCGGGACGGGAGGTGTGGGGGGAGTAACACAGCTCCTGTCACTCGGGGGTGAGATGCAGCACCCTGGCCGGGCTGGGGCCCCCGGCAGCCGGCAGCGCCGCGCACTTCATCAAGCCCCCCGGAAAGCTGCGTCTTTCCCTCGTCATTAATCCAATCAGAGCAAGCTCACAAGAGCCAACAAAACTCGGAAAGATGATTTCCTGCGAGAGCAGTCATTAGCCCCGCAGGACATCGGAACACTCTGCACCTCAGCGGCCCAGATTGCCTCTTGTCCTGAGTGGGGGAGGCCATGTGCGCCCTGGCTTGAGTTCCGTGACTCGGGGTGCACGTTTCCAACTCCCCTCGCCGGGCTCTGCACAGGTTCCGCATCCCGTGGGGTGAGGTGTTCGGGTGAGACTATGAGAGAAATTGGAAGGTGCCTCTTTCCCCGCACCCCCCCCAGGTATGAACTTGTTCCAGAAATTGGTGTCCGTGTCCCAGACAATCAGATCACAAAAAACAGGATGAAAAGCAAAGGAAAAGACGCTCTGGTACAGTAAGGCACAGAAGCAGATAATTTGGGTTCCCCTCACTTATCGTGAACCCCTTTTTTCTCCCACACCGTTAACATGCTCACATACGCCCATGCAAGCCTGTATTCACACATAGTTCATCGGCAGAACTGTGCAAATGTGGGTGTGTTAAATACAACAAACACAGGGATAGGAGCGTCTGTGTAACACATATAACTGCATAATAATGGCCATTATGTTCTTTTAAAAACACTGACAGTATACAAATTATCCAGGTCAGGTTTGTGTTCAGCTAACATCTACCCAGGTTTCTCCTCCAAAATGCAATGCCCTCCAAACCTTTTTTTCAACACGTCTTCACTGTTTATTTCCTTTTACAGAGTTGGTGGCTGGCCAAGGCCGTGGTAAACAATGTAGGGCTGGTCATTCAGTCCCAGCCTTAGAAATGAAAACAAGTAAGAAAGACATTCAGAGAGAGAGAGGGAGAGAGGAGCCTTACAAAAAGGGAATGAATTCTTTTGAGCTCAGAATATTGCACCCTAACCCGTTTCTGCCTCCTCGCTCCGCCTTTGGGCCAAGTACCAGGACTTTGCTCTCCTACATCACATGTCCAGTACTCAGCTGAAACTCGGAACACAATCGGCTCAGCAAAGGTTTCTTGGGGACGGGTTTTCAACCATTACCAGACCCTGTTTTTTGTTTGTTTGTTTTGCATATCAACGGAAGGATCTTTCCCATGAGAGAGATAACTAGGGGACCTTGAACTTGCGTTTTGTGGGTGTGTTCATGGACTGCTAGAGCTGAGTATGTTAATATGTCAGCTCAGGGATGGATCGGGACTCTGTTGCCTTGAATACATAACATCAAGAGTATTGGGTTTCTTCGGCTGTCCTTCCCCAGCACACTGCTGCAGAAGCCTCTAGAAGCTTCTCTCACCTGCTGTGTCGATCCGTCTCCTTCGGGCACAGTCTGAAAGCACAGACTTCCTTCTGAGCAATACCTGTGTCTTAAGGAGCATTCATTGTGGCCTACAAGCTCCCGTGTCCAGGAGTCACTTTGGGAGTGGCAGGATTTCCGGTGGCCCTGTTTCAGCTCACTACAGAAAATGCTCTGCCCCGTTCTCACAGGAAAAATGAAATGTGCCGTGGGGTGGGTGGTTTGTTCACTGTCAGGCGTGCACTTGACTCTGCACTTGGATGAAAGAATGCATCCCGGCCGAACGAGGCGTGGCTTCTGATGCATGCACAGTCCTCAGTAAAAACCGGGGTCCGTCTTATTGGACCTAATCGAGTTAAAGATCGGCTGAACGGTTGGCTAGGTCCCCCCATTCTATCCGAGTTCTTAATGTGTGGGTGCAGGGCATGGGTATGCACCTACCTATTGCTTTCAAAACTAAACCGCTGTTGCATTAGCCCCGATAAGTGGTGACTTAAGAGCATCTCCGAGGCAGGGGTCATAGAAGAAGCACAGAGCCCTTCCCAGGGCTGACGGGGCTCTTTCCCTCCGCAGAAGTGGGTGGACGGCGCCCTCACCAACAGCCTCCCCATCCTGCCTGCGGGCCGCACCGTGACCATCTCGCCCTTCAGTGGGCGGGTGGACATCTCCCCGCAGGACAAAGGGCAGCTGGACCTCTACCTCAACATCAGCAATCAGGACATCCTGGTGAGTGTTCCTGTTCGCGGACAGGGAAGAGTTTCACGTGCCTAAACCTCTCCCTGTGCCCGCACGGTTCTGCAAGCCCATGGATAATCTTACATGCACAGTACGTCTTGTCAGTAGTGGCTTTTAATACTGTACGGCGTGCTTCATGCACAGAGACCTTCGTGCTCGCAGACCGTGAGTGTGTAATTCCTCTGCAGTGTAACAACTGCTTATCTGGGAAGTGGTTTCTCCTTCTTCACTACTTGTTCACGTCAATAAGCTTGGCAGGATTCCAGCGAGATGTGAAGTGAGATCATGTCTCTCTTTGCAAGGTGGCCGTCGTTAAGTATATAAAACTATGGGAGGGAACCTTTGGGTAATTTCCATGGAAATGTCGGTTGCTTAATCCAGCTGCCAACAGGGGGTGCTGTTGTAAGCAGGAACCATCTGCCAGAGTCTGCAGACAAGGGTGGCCGTCACATCGGGGATGTGCCCCTGGCACCTGGCAGGGGAGACCCGGGATGCTGCCCAGCACCCCACGGTGCCCAGGAGAGACCCCTGCAGGAAGAGGCATCGGGCCCAGGACATGGATCGTGCCTAGGCTGAGGGATGGGCAGCACCAGCTAGTCTGTGGGGGGCGGTCACGGTCCAGGTTTAGTGCTTTCCTCCTGACGCTTTCTTTGCCACTGACCACACCCGTGGCGGGAAAGCTCAGGCCACAGAGGACGCTCCCGTGGACTGGGCTGAGCCCGTGCTGTGCTACAGCCCCGCCGCCTGTCTCTCTGCCCCAGCTGTCCCTGGCCAACGTGGTGAGGCCGTGGACTGGGCTGAGCCCGTGCTGTCCTGCAGCCCCGCCGCCTGTCTCTCTGCCCCAGCTGTCCCTGGCCAACGTGGTGAGGCCGTGGACTGGGCTGAGCCCGTGCTGTGCTACAGCCCCGCCGCCTGTCTCTCTGCCCCAGCTGTCCCTGGCCAACGTGGTGAGGCCGTGGACTGGGCTGAGCCCGTGCTGTCCTACAGCCCCGCCGCCTGTCTCTCTGCTCCAGCTGTCCCTGGCCAACGTGGTGAGGCTGCAGCAAGCCCTCTTCCCCCCCGGCAAGAGCAAGCTGCAGTGCCTGCACCAGCGAGGCTTTGCCGACGCCGTCCGGTTCCTGCGGAAGGAGAACTGCTTCGAAGTCAGCGCCTGAACGTCCACGCTGCAGAATGCGTCTCCGATGGCACGCGTGGGGATGGGCCATTAAATAGCTTCACAGCGTGAGACGTCTGTCCAGTCTGTCTGTTCTCTCGGCATGTGTCATTCCTCTCCACACTTCCGCTTTCCCTGGGGGCCTGGGAGGAAGAGGGGCTTTACGAGAAGGGGCCGTGCCACCAGGGCGCGGCTCAGGCGACCACAGGAGAGCAGTGTGAACCACCGGGCCGGCCGGGGCGCGTGGCAAACAGGAGCTGAGCCCAGCATGCTCACTCACGGATCTGGGTGCACCGCGCCACCCTGACGCCAGTGGTTCCGTGACTTGCGCCCCTCCCTGGCCTGTCCCTCGGAGCGGTCGCGTGTGGGGTGCACTCTGACTCACCTGCACCGGCTTGAATTCTAATTCTGGTTTTGTCGGGCTTGGCCAAGCACGGGGTCTGAGTGAGGAAGAAGCCATTAGAAGGGAACCCGGTTTTAATTGCATGCCCTCAGTCGTTACGCCTGTGTCGTTCTACCGTTGGAACCTGTTCCTTACACCCGTTTTCTGGTTCCTAACAGCCCCAAACACACAAGCGCGAGCACGGAAGCACCAGCTACCGCCTCCTTCCTCGGGAGTTGCACACAGACTCACGGCACAGCAGTGGCGTTGCCTGGCATGTGTGAGTTTTCCCACTGCAGCAAGGCGCTTAAAGCTTCCTGTGCTCCACCCGGCTGGGGTGGCTCAGGGGACTGAGCGCCACACTGTGAACCAAACAAAGGGCTCGACTCCCAGTCCGGGCACAGGCCTGGGTCTCGGGCCAGGCCTGCTGGGGGCGCATGAGAGGCAACCACACACGGATGTTTCGCTCCCTCTCTTCTCCTTCCCTTCCCCTCTCTGTAAAAACAAATAAAATCTTTTTTAAATTTTTCAAAAAAAACCCCAACTTCCTCTGTTGTTTCACTGACTGCCATGAACTTGAGGGGTTCTCTCTTCATTGTCAAGTCTGTTTAGTCCCACGATAAGTCACCTCTGGTCATTGCATGTGACTGTTCTGCTTGTACGATGGTTTAATACATTCTGGCTGGGCGCCTCCCCGAGCAAGGACAAATCTTCATGCATTGGGCCTCTTCAAAGCAGTTGGTCCCTACAGCATACGCCTTTCAGCACATTGGTGCCTGGTGGCTTTGGTGAAGGATGCTGAATGCCCGTGGACGGGCGAGTTTGCCGGGCAGCAGGCTTCTCGCGTGGGGACATGGGGCCGTGTCCTGCTGTGCACTCCCTGCAGACACGGCGTTCTGCGGGGCTGTACCCAGTTCTCATGGGAGGCAAGTCCGCGCTGCTCTGTGCTGCCCTGACCGAGGGTGTCTTCACGCTCGTGGACTGATGGCCAGAGCACTCCCAGCAGGCTGTGCTGTCTCGCGGCGACCAGCCCTCCGGGGCGCTGCGGCACTGGTGTGTGGAACAGCGGGAGAGGCTCCCTCACCCAGATCCTGGGAGGTTGGCAGGGTACGACTCACCGTGCCCACAGCTTGCTCAGTTCCCAGCGCCCTGTCGGGGCAATTTCCTGACGTCTTTGAACGTGTCATTAAAAATTTCATTTGTCATGTTTCTCTTTTTTCCAACACCACTCTTTACCTTGTAACTATGGTAACCCACTGCTTCCCTTGACAATGAGAGAACATAGATTTGGCCTTAAAGTTAAATCATGAAAGAGCACGCAGTATTCAAAAACCAAAACCGTTACATGCAAGGTTCACAATGCTGGACACGGCAGGTGTGTATCAGAAGCTTGCAAAGGCACAGCTGTCTGGCTCTGGGCATGGCACGGTGATTCCAGATGGACACGAGCACTTGAAGTGGCCGGCTTTCAGTCAGCCCGCTCCTGACTCTTTCCTGCTGACTCTGGCTGAGGCAGAGGATACAATGTAATACAGACGCGAGATGTTAGGGAACTTGAACCTTACTTGGTGCCAGGAGCCAGAGTCACCCCAATAAACTGCTCTTTAAAACACGCATGTAATGACGTCCCTTTTATATTTATAAAGATCAATCGCGTGGAGGATTCAGACCCCTTATTTTTATTTTTATAGTCATTCGGGAAGTTCAGGGTTCTGAGGTGGTTCTCGCCGAAGCTGTGTCTACACCGTAGCAAAATAAAACTGACAGCTGAGGTCATTATCCACATAACTCAAGGCAGGAGGAAAAGCAACAGTTGCCGATCGGGACAACAGTGGCAATGATAGCTGTTGTTAATAAGATTATTTGCAGAGCGCCGTTGACTTGGCTGCATTTCCCCTGCAATTGCTGAGCTCCGCTCTTCATTTCGCCTCTGGGGCAGGACGCAGAGTTTGGCTCCCTCCATGCTGATACACATGTTTAGGGATTCCTCTCCTGTGTCCCTCAGGGTAATTTCCCCTGCTCCTGCCTGACATAAGAAAGGCAAACATGTCACTCAGTCCTTTCCACGCCGCGGAGAGCATTTCTGAATACGCAGCCCTGCACAATTTGCAGTGATAGCATGTCCGCCTTCATCTCGAAATAGGCGTTTTTCTCAACACTGTGCGTGTGGGCCAGCGTACCCAAACATGCGAGCGTGTGTGGGTAGGCACGTAGCTGCATCCGTGAGGTAGAACAGTCCCCGGCATGTGCGTCTTAGCTGTGCAAAGATCACGAATCAGCTTGCTGTGCAGTGCCATCGGGTCTGCAAATGCTGTTTCAATGGCACATGTATCCCAACTCACTTCTGTGGGCAGGCACAGTGAAGGACAAATCGGCGTCCTGCCCGCTTTGCAAGACGGCACCATGCCCGCCCCGCCAAGGGCATTAATGAGCCCCGTCCTGATGTATCACCTCACAGGTATAGGCAAGCGTATGCATGGCCCTTCAGAGGGTCCCTGGGTGAGAGGCTGAGACCCGTCAGCTGGGAGGCTTCTGAGGTTCGGAACAGTGCCCAATGCCACGCTAGAAAGTGCAGGCTGTGTAAGACAGTCTCCCCGTGACGACGGCCCTTAAGCCATCCAAGACGCTCTGGGACGCATGGGGAGATTCCTGGTCCCGTGCAGCTCACGTGTATATCGGGTTAGAGGCAGTGCTGTAGGCAATGCTGTAAAATACGTCGTGCAAAGGTCTGTTTGTAAGTCCAGTTTCTTCCAGGTTCATCACCTTGGCTTAGCAGCAATGACAGATCGGTCGCCACCCCTATTGTCTCAACAGTTTTAAGTGGTGATGCTCACCGGGAGGATTGCATTCCCACGCACTTCACACCACCAGGGGTTTGCAGAGCGTTTGCCTGCATTTGGGGACTGGATCCATGCTTCCCATATTGCTCTCCGGTCCATTCCATTGGTGTTTATCGAGAGTTCCGTAGGTGACAGGAAGTGTGTGAGATGCTTCAGATGTAGACAGTGACCAGTCAGCGTAGGTCCCTGACTCAGGGAGTGCGTCTGCGGTAGTAACACGTAAATGAACACACAAGCAAGGCTGACAAATGCAGCCGGGATTACGTCAGAAAGATGAACAGAACTGTCGAGCTGTAGGTCACGGCACAGCCGGGGAGAAAGTAGCTCACCACCGACACCACGGTAATCTCCCAGGTGCCTTCCAAAGGAGTTCAAAGGTGGCTGCATTTCCTCGAGACGCTGCAGTGCCCTTTGCTGGGAAACTGTATTTTTGGCACCGTGAGGGCGACGTTCAAAGCCGTGGATGTGAGGAACGCCCAGGCAGCCGCGTGCAGATGTGATGGGACGGCATTGTTCGGAATCACACCTCCTGGGGCTGCTGCCGGTCTGTCGGCAGATGGTGCTGTGGCGGAGCATCCTTGGTCCACGCTTTTCTTCTGGGGGTGGCTTCCTAAGCTTCTCTCACAGATAGTGCCAAATCACGAATGGTCATAAAAATGTTTTGTGCAGGTCGTTGTGGAGGTAGTTTTGCATGTTCCTAGGGCTTCTCAGAGAGGTGGGCGTCCGCATACAGATGGGTCCATCTCTCCTTTTCTAGAACAAACCCACCCTTTCTTCGGTTTCATTCTATCAAAATGCACTCTGTTTTTGAAAATGTTGTTCTGGCCTGGCTGGCGTGGCTCAGTGGATTGAGTGCCAGCCTGCAGACCAAAGGGTCGCTGGTTAGATTCCCAGTCAGGGCACAAGCCTGGGTTGTGGGCCAGGTCCCCAGTAGGGGGTGTGTGAGAGGCAACCACACGTGGATGTTTCTCTCCCTCTCTTTCTCCCTCCCTTCCACTCTCTAAAAACAAATACATGAAATCATAAAAAAATTAAATAATAAAAATGTTGTTATATTTTTAAATATTGCGTCTGAACGACATTCCCCAGGGATCCATTCAGTGTTGAGAAATGCAGCTTTGATGGTGGTTTCCCTAGTGATCGGAATAAGAAACTATCGTGGCAGCGAAGTAAGTGGCCGATGATACAGGCAATACTGGCACATTCTGTACAGAGGATGTCTCCCCCCACAATATTGGATGTTAAAGGGATGGAGAGAGGGCAGCGACATGGAAGTCAGATGTGGGGGCAGGTGTTATGTCTGGCTGGGGACCGCAGGGGCGTGGGGAAAGAAAGGTGAGGCACATGTGTCAACAGATGTGGAACCTGCAGTGCGTGCAGGGAAGCAGAAAACTCCAGGGGCGTCCATCTCCTGAGCGGGCTCCTGGTGGAAGTCGGTGCATGGGAGACCAGGCCTCCGGGGCCAGGCTGAGAGGGGGCTCTGTTAGGGAAGCCAGGTCTCAGCAGGAGAGAACAGTGGGCTGTCACAACAGGGCAGGGGCTGGCTTCCTTCCATCCCAGGAGAAAGCACCAGTCACCTCTGTTGGAACAGCTATGTAAAAATGGGGGCTGAGAGCAGGTGCTCTGACTGTGGGTGGAACCCGTCTGTTGTCTGCGTAGCTTCCTTCCACAGCGAGACTGGGGCACTGCAAACCGAGACCGAGGACCCCGAGCGGCACGTCGGCACACAGCAGACTGGCAAGACCTCGCACGAGGGTGCCCAGGTGCTCACGCGGCCCCCTGGTGTCGGCGTCACCCTGCCTCTGGTCGCACCAGCTGCCAGCTTGCGAGGGAGACGTGTGAAGATCTGGGACAGGACCATGGACATCTGGCCAGGGCAAGCTACTTCCTCTCTGATGCGGAGCTTCACCCGCCGTGTGTGCGGATAGCTGCAGTGTGAGTGAGCACGTTGTCTAAAGACATCGGAGAACATCGAGTGTCCTTGCCTTTCCTAGGAAATGCACATCCAAATTCTGTTCCCACGGGAGCAATGAGCCTCTGAGGCAGCGGCCAGCCATAGGCTATCACTCACGGTCCAGTAACGATGAGACTTCTCTCTGCAACACCAGTGGTCTAGTCCCTTCAGTAGTTTGCCTCACAATGAAAATTTGAGACTTTCTAGACTATTAACAGTGTATGTGTTATAGTGTTATTTACCCAATTTTACAGACATATCATTTTACCAAATTATAAAAAATCAAACCGTGCCGTTACCTGTGCTAGCCACCTGCCTTGCTCGGGGAGCAGTGTCTGAGGCCCGTCCCCGGCCACCACCAGCTGCAACTTCTGAGCCCGGCTGGCCCCTGGGAAGTCACAGCAGGTGTCTCTCATGCCAAGCATACACTTAGACAGACGGAGTGTTTAGAATAAAGAAAAAGACTCCTTACCTACACTTTTCATTCCCGTTGTCTAGTTCTATCTGAATAATCTGTGGCTCTCATTAGAAGGTTATTTATGGGAGAACAGGCACGGAAAAGTGAAGCAGACTTTTATTCATGGCATATAACAAAAGGGGACATCGGACACATAGGAGGCGAAGCAGAGCTAACAGAAAGCACTGAGTGAGGACACGCAGGCATTAACGTGTGGATCACCCTTCGTTTTGTGCACACTAATGTTTTTGCATTGTAACAGGGTTTATGTAGAGATGTTCCCTCATTACCTGGATGAACACTCCTATTTAAAGCTCTGTTCACGTTCTGCCGATTTCTCTTACCCATTCCCCTTTCATGACACCAGAGTATCTGCAAAAATATTCACAGAAATATGTTCCTGGAATTTTGTAAAGGGAAGAGTCACTCCCCCACACTCCACGTTCACCTTCTACAAGCAAAGCATTTCCAAACTGTCATTATTTGGGTTGAAGTATTTCCCACTCAGGGTTATTGTGAGGACGGAGAATTTTCTGAGCCTGACAAAATGTGACCTTAGTTTCAGGTGAGTTTTCTTCTTCCACACGAGACTAAAAATTCTACATCTAAATACAAATAAAAATAAAAATATATTCACAAAACATGTAGAAAACCCCTCCAACTAGCAGCCACAAATTTTCAGTGGGCGGCACCCAATGCCCACCTGTCTTCCTACTACAAAGCTGACTTTGAAAATTAGGTGTTTTAATTCAAAACGGCACAGGCACATTGGAAAACAAGTATAAGTACATGAAAAAGCAAAGTTTGTTTTGCTACCATATACAACAATCTGATTTTTTTTTTTTTACGGGATGAGTTCTTCAGCAGGGGTGGGGCTTTGGAAGCCCCGCAAGGAGGACCGCCACCAGCGTTTAACTAACAGGGGGCGGTGCCCACACACCGCCTCCTTAGCACCGCTCTTCCGAATCTGTCTCTGTGACCTTGGGAAGCGGGAAGAAGCCTTGGAGAGGTCCAGCTCTCTGCTGTGTCGGGGTCTCTCGTCCGGCAGGAGTGGAGTTTCCTGTCTGTTGCAGTCGTTTGGCGACCAGGTGACCAAATGATCAGAGCGGATGGATCTGGAGAAATGGGACTTTCTGGAGCATTCTGCCAGACCTCACTTCCGGATCCACAACTCCCTGCAAGATGGAATGAAGTGTACGGAATCTCGTGGACATAGGCTGCGGTGAATTGTGTTAAATGTTATTAAATTGCCAGTGAAACTGTGGAGTTGGCCTAGTGGTCTGGACCGTGGTGAGATCATTCGGGGGTAATCTTTAAGGCTGCCTGACTTCATTGCTTCCTCCCTCTCCTTCCTGCCTCGCTCTGAGCCGAGACCAGCTCTGTCTCCCCAAACTGCCTTCTCTCTCTTGCTTTTCTTTCTTTCTATTCCCTTTTTAACAAACAAGACTGCAGCTCACGCTGGGTCTCAAAAGAGCAACTGGTCACAGTGCGGTGTATTCCCAACATGTTCTCATTCCCCTCCGTCCTGGTTATATCTTTAATTACATGTAGGCATTTCAGGGATCCCTGTCGTCGTAATCAAACATCGTCTGGCCTTGGGCATGTATTCCTCATTCCAATCTGGGTTTCTAAGATGACGATGCTATTTTTACCAGTTCAGCTCCATCCTCTAGTGTTCCTGGTGGAAGAGAGATGTTTCAGGGGTTTGTCTGTGAGTTTTCGCCGAAGAACTACTCTTTTGACAGAAAAAGAAGAGAGACAGTGGCTCCATGAACCTGGACTTCGCAGACAGACAGAACCAATTCTAATCCTCTCTCAGCTTCTCATAAGTCACTTAATCTCCCGAACCAAAATGTAGGCGTCTGTCAAATGAATGTAAGACTTACTTTGAAGCTATTTGAGGATTATAAGCCTGGGGAATGTCGGTGGATCAACAAACGCTTGCCACTTTTTCTGTAAAAATAATGTGTGCAGGCCGGCCTTCAAAGCAGGCTCACCAACCAGGGGGACCCGGTTTCCTCTTCCCCCAACCCTTAAACATACCTCAGTGCCTTTGTGGATGTTTCTGTGCACCGTGCCATCTGGCTGTTTGGGGGACAAAATGCCAGTCAAGCTTTCCTCTGTTGCAGAAATTAACTAGCTACACAGATTTGACTCCTGAAGTCCCCCTGACAGAAGAAGGCTGGGAGGCCTGGCTGGTGTAGTTCAGTGGGTTGAGCGAGGGTCTATGAACCAAGGGATCACAGGGTTGATTCCCAGTCTGGGCACATGCCTGTGCTGCAGGCCAGGTGCCCAGTAGGGGGCGTGCGAGAGGCAACCACACATGGAAGTTGCTCTCCCTCTCTTTCTCCCTCCCTTCCCCTCTGTCAAAGTAAATAAAATCTTTTTTTTTTTTTAGAGGAGGCTGGGAAAAATAGGTTTCCAGTGCTTCTAGGTCTAAGCTGCTTTGTAACAGGAGAGATTTTTGTGAGTTTCCAAAACTCCAAAGCCTTATTTGATTTTTTTTAAAAAATGGGAAGCATCACAGAGAGAAAGCATACTTATGTTCCTATAAAAGAAGCAAGTAACTGCAAATGTTGCCTTGGAAGATGCCCATAAATCACTGAGTATGAGTATGGGCAACGTTTTAGGGACTAAAACTGGTGGTCATTTTTACTTAGGTCAAAAGTCCTTACAAAGCCAGAGGAACTCCAAGCACTTTTCTGCCCTAAACACTACTAGATTTTGCAAGTGGAGATTGCCTATGATCCGGGAGTTTTCTCTTCATTATGATTAGGTGGGTAGTAGCGATACACTGTGGGCACAGCCCCCGTAGGATGGCTTTCGTTTTGGCTCTCCTGCGGTATCTGCTCCCCGCCCATGGTTGTTCCAACGTACATTCTGTCCGACGCCATGAGGAAAACAGAGGCGGAGCCAAAGCCAGTACTTGTGTTTGCCGAGAAGAGTTGTCTTTGGAGCCTAGCAGCGTTGCCATCGGTCACAACTTTTCCTATAGGGAAATGGAAGGAATCGAGAATGGGTGTGGTCATTTGTCAAAATCGCGGCTCTGAAGAATGATATTCCATCATATAATCAGGACAGCATGCTGATAGGAAATAGACGTGGAGGTTTACGATATTTTAAAATCGTATACACAGCTTTGCAAGGAACTGGTGTTTCAAACCAAGACGGGGTACAGATACACACGCACATGCAGAAGGGGGAGCTTCACAAAGGCCCACGGAAAATAATAAAATTATGGATTAAATGAGAAAATTCAGTGATGCCTAGAGGAAGTCATTATCGAGGAGTCTTTCTGGGAACTTGAGACGTGTGCTTCATTTCATGACTACTAACTAAAAGAAAATAATAAAATAAAGAGCAAAATAACGAAGCCTCCTTTATCCCTCTGTTTCCATCCAGCCATGGCGTGGATGTGAGCCAGCAAGGACGATAAATAACGAGTAGAATGCAGACCACTTCCAATTAAGCTCTAAAACCTTGCGCTGGCAAAATGGAAATAATGTTAAGCCTTAAAAAAACACCATCCATCGGAGCTCAGCCTGGGGAGTTTGAGAGAGGTTCCTGCAAGTCTGCAGTATAGACATGGTGACCCTTCCAACGAACTTGACCACCCAGCCCTACGCTGATCCACTCTTGGCCACCTGGGAGTCTTGGGTTTTCGGCAAATGCTTGCATGGTAAGGGAGTGAATCCACTAAGTGTAAATGGATGTGCAATAGAAGCCATGTAAATTTACAGGTATCTTACCGTCTGGAGTTCAGAAGCCTGTACTAGGTTTTTCAGGGCTAAAAACCAGCGTGTCCGCAAAGCTGTGGGCGTTCAGGGAGGCTGAGTGGAGAGCACATTGTCTTGCCTTTTTCAGCTCCCAGGGGTGGGTCACGTTCTTTGGCTTGTGTCTCTTCCACCTTGCACACCCGCAATGACAGCGTGTCTCCCGACGTCCCTTCGCTCTGCCCCGTCCTGCACACAGAAGGGCCTTTCCAATGATGTGAGTGCCCCTGGGTAGCTCAGCATAGCCCCCTGTTGTCAGGCCTGCTAGTTAGTAGCCTGAATTCTCTCTGGGCCTGTGCTTCCCTTTGCCGTCTACGGTGACACATCCCCAGGTCCCAGGAATTAGAGTGTGGACGGCTTTGGGGGAATGGACAATGTTTTTGCCTACGGTGGGAGTCACGCTATTCTGTTCATTTCCCAAATTTGAAACTGAAGTACACAGGGATTACGTGACTGATGTCTAAGACACGCAATGGAGAATTTCCTCCAAAAACCATGATGCACTGACCATCTTAAAACTGTGCTCTTGTCTTCTATGTATAGAATTTTGATATAGACTTCCAATATAATAACGGTTGTTAACTGGAACCTTCCATGTGCCTTCTGCAAAGCGTTCTAAGCGCTCACACATTGAAATCTTGTCCATTTATTTTGAAATGTCCAAGAATATAAACATGAACACAAATTTGCCGAATGAAATGCATGCAAGTAAAACACAGCAACACGAAGCATGCCGTGTTGGGGAACAACAGTCTCGGAGGTTGAACAACATCAGATAATCGAATGGGAACCACAGTTCGATCAGATACTTAAAAGTAGTTTGAATAAAAATGAAGGCTCCATGTCTTAACCAAGGACTGTGGATGTCAATGTGATTTTGCTGCTTAGTTTCTCTCTCTGTCTCTGTCTGTCTCTCTCTCTCTCTGTCTCTCTCTCTCTCTCGTTCGGGCTGGACTGTCTTCACTTCCTTTCAAAATCAGTGGGAGCATGAGGGCATTTAGTATTTTGGTTGATGTCTCACTTTTAAATCGCCCTAGGAAAGGCTACTGAGAAGTTTTCTCCCCCCTTATTTTTAATAATTCTGTTTGGATTTTAAGTAATTCTGTTTCATTTTATCTTTTTTCAAAATCCATAGGAAAATGAATGTTCCAAGTCTTTATTTAATTCTTCTGCACAAAAAAAGAATTTTAATAAATCCTTTAGGTGGAACAAAGTTTGATTTGCTCTGAGATTCGATACTCAAATATGTCAAGGACAAAATTTGAAAGCACTCATCAATTAAGATAAAATGTCAATGGCAGGATTATAGTCATGAATATTTATGAGGGGCATGACAAAGCACCCACAGATACTTGAAATGTACTTCGGAAATGGATTTTGAAAGGCAGAGGTAGTGAGGGCGGAAATCTTGGCATGCATTTCCTGAGTCTCCAGTGGAAGCCGTCAACAGGAGGACTCGAAGATGTGGACATGTGCACAATCCGACCCACAGCGCGGGGTAAACAAACCGATTAAACCGTGAGTCCTGGAAGCACACGGCACAGTTGCCGTTTTGCACACGTGTGCACAGCGATGCATGGAGACAGTCCTTGGTGAGGTGAGGAGATTTGAGCATGATGCTAAATTCACGAAGAAGACATCATTCTGAAAATACTCTTTGACCTGAAACCATCCCCCAACCCCCGCACACACAGACAGATTGTTGACACTATGGTGATAGTAACTCTCTCTGCACCCAGCAGCGAAACCTGCAAAATTAGGCAGCCTCCTGCCCCTTGGAAAGAGGACCTCGAATACCCTCAGAGAGGTCAGCCAGGGCTGAGCAGAACTGCCACATCTCCTTACTCCCCCCAATATCACCTTCAGGCACTTCCACAAAGCACTGCCCTGAAATAGCTTTTATTTAAAAAATGTGCTATGTTTTTCAGAGCAGTTTCAGATTCACGGGAACGTTCAGCAGAAAGCCAGGCTTCCCACATACCCTCCGCCCCCACGCACGCATGGCCCACTCCACCATCAGGTCACGTCACAGTGACACACATATGACAACCCACAGACCTGCATCGCCATGTCCTCAGCATCCAAAGTCCGGAGTTTACATTAGGTGCACTCTTGGGGCTGTACATTCTGGGGGTTCTGAGAAATGTGTAAAGTTGTGTATCCGCAGAATAGATTCAGTGCCCTAAAAGTCCCCTGTGTTCTGCCTGTTCATCCCTCCCTCCCCTTCCCCCACCCCCAGACCGGACTTGGGGTGATAAGCACTCAGTACAGTGCTGTGGAATTCTGCACCTGAAACCTCTATAATCTTGTTATCCAGCGTCACCCCAGTAAATTCAAGTGAAAGTGTGTGGCTCCGGATCTATTAAATAACTTTATCCCAATTTTATTTATCTAATGCCAAATTATTGAAAGTCAGCTCTTCTAAGGCAATTTATACTCACTTAACCAAACTTACGAAAATCATTTTTAAGGAAAATTTATCTTAAATAGAGTAAATGGATCTGAATTGATGTTCCTATTCTTTCCTGATGAAGGTTGTTTAGCTGACCCATAGAATATAAAACATGACTTTAGTGCCCATTAAGAAAAATCGTGAATGCAGGGCCTAATTTTCTCAAAGAATTTGGGTAGACAGGCTGTGTGGATGGGACTTTTCATGGGTATATTTATTTTACTATTATTGAGAGTAGATGTTTCATCCCAGAGTATTTAATTGAGCTCATTAAAAGAACAGGGTTTTTCATCTGTGAAAATACAGTACTATAATGTCAAGTATAGTTTATCATATCAGCTCTTGAATTTTTAGAACTTATGTATTTAAAAGCTTATCCATCCTTTTATCCGCCAATCAGACTTCCAGAAAAGGTACAGAGTGTCAGACAAATACCCAAAATTCATATTGAGTGACTTAGGAATAATTTGTTTGAAATAGTAAAGATAGAGGCAAGCTCATGAAGAACAAATGCTTATGACAACAGCTATTACCCTGATAATGTATTTACTGAGGTGGAAACTGGCACTCATCACAGCTGCCTCATCGTCCCTGTGAGGCTGGTGTGCCTGTCTCTGCCCCCACCCTCCACACAGGAAACACGCGGGTGGAACCTTTCAGAGCACCCAAGGCACATGCTTCTCCTCCCAAGGCCAAGGGGCGGGCTGAGAATTTGAATTCCTGGCTGCGGAACTCCATCTCCTACCTCATCACTTTCTCTACTATCAACCCAAGAAGAAGCAAACAGAGCAGATGATGAAGAGGATGTAGGAGAGCGACGTGAACACATGTGGGCAGACAGCATCCTCCCATAGATGCAGAGAAAACGTCCCGGAGGGAGCGATCAAGTGTCCCCCGACATTTTTGGGATGATTGTGTCTCCTTCCATTTTCCTACAGGAGCCATCTCATGCGTCTACTATAAACCCATCACTTTTTCTCATCTATTTCTTAAGAGAAAACAACAATTATCAACAAGCCCAGAAAATTAGCCTTTGAATCAATCTGTAAAAATAGATGAAACTCTGTTCAGTATAATAAAAGACAAGAGGAAAGGGGAGAAAAGGAAGTCAATATGTTTGGGCATGCGAAACTGAGTCTAGCAGACGGAGAAGGGATTAAAGATTTATAAGCGACACTATGTACCGATCCCTGCAGATGAATGGGAAACTTTGAGAGAAGTGGAGAATATCCTAGAACAATAAAAATTACCAAAATTAAATCAGGAATTGTAGAGGAAGTTGGAAATCTCTATGAATCAATAAAAGAAAGAGAGGAGAACATCCTAGAACAATAGCAATTACCAAAATTAAATCAAGAATTGTAGAGTAAGTTGGAAATCTCTATGAATCAATAAAAGCAAAAGAGGGACAGACAGCAAGTAAAAAAAAAAGGAAATGGTAGTCAAAACTCTTGGGTCCCATTCGCATAGACTTACTGATGCAATTATTCGGGCTCCACACGTAAAACAAAGTTAATCCCATGTGGGCACACACACTCACACTTGCCATAGAGAACCATTGTATTACCAGATGCTTGGGGAAAATCTAATGAATTTGGGGATGGGTAAGGTATAATGCACACCCGTGCTTCCAATGCTTACAAACCAGTCTTTTGCAGGAAATGAAAATGCAGAACAGCTTCCCATCCACCTGGCCTGGTGGGAAAGGGCGAGGGCAGAGGAGTGGGAGAGAGGAAGCTGCGTAAGCTGCGGCGCCTCTCCCCCACCCCCGCCCCGTGCCCCAGGCTCAGCAAGCCCAGCCCTCATTAAACCACCTCCTTGTCTACTCCACAGCTGCGCTTGGCAGCGGTTTACTGCGGGAGGAGAGCTTGCACCCAGCACAACAGACTCTGTAAACACAGCCTCGTTAACCGTTTAACCCCAGGGGCCATTCCCGAGTTCATCTGCTTACCTCCATACCCAGAACGCTCGGTCTTCTGATGGGTTTCATCTGGGTCATTTTCAGTACCACAGGTGCCAGGGTCCCTCTGGACGCCATCCCGATGCAATGGGTCTCAAGTGTGGCCTAGGCATCCCGAGTTGGTAGATGTCTCCACTTAACTGCAGGGTGTCCATTTGAGCACAGCTGTGTCAGAACTCACCTGGACATCGTGGTACAGTGTAGACTGTGCCACGTTCAGTGCAGGGAGGTTGCTGACAAGTGAGGAACTTCAGCTGTGCCAATGCTCCTGGCTGGTGAGCACGCTCTGAACGGTAGGGACATAGACGTCCCACCCCTTTGTCCTCCTGCAGGCTGGTGTCATTTGATGCCCCTTCCCCATCCTCTCAGTTCATGATGTTCTTCCTGTTCCACCAAAGCAGGTAAGCCATCCGTGGACAGAGTCTGTCCGCTCTGCTCGCAGCCCGCCACTGTAACAGAACAGACCCGGAGTGGGGTGTGAATGATACACTATTACTGAACCGACCCGCCCTTTGCTCCCGGGATCCCCCACCCCATACTAGGTTCACCTTGCCGGCCACCAGGGAAAGACACCTCTCAATGCCAGAGACTGGTGAAAAGGAAAGGGATTATTTATTTAGAGAGTTACACAGACTGAAGAGTAATGTCTTCATTGAAATCCCAAAGTCCTTTAGAACACCCACAAACACACAGTCCTTCCTGCCCCCTCTGCCCAGTCTGGAGTACCGTGTCTTAGAAAAAGAAATAGAAGTCTGTGGTTCTTCTCTCCCCAAGCTGCGTGGTCCCAAAAGGACGCCGCATGGCTGCCGCATCGGGATTTAAAACTAAGCACCAATCTTCCTCTGCCACACCATTTGTGACTCCTCCCACAATCAGCCACAGCTGCCAGCATTCCCGTATTCTTCCAGCTTTACTGGGCTGCCATAGTAAGTCCGGGCAGGTGTGGCCAACCATCTCCTGTGGTGTGGAGCCAACCATCTCCAAGCTCTTACGCAGGCTCTGTAACCAGGGGGAGTGGCTTCCCAGTTACGTCATGGGTTGAAGTCACTCCCATCCCCCTGACTCAAAGCGTGGCCACAGCTGTTTAGCATATCCACAGAGCCAATTAAAGGTTATAGATATGTTAAATGACCGCTCTAGAGGTTATCTGCAGAACTCTTGCTATTCAAAACAACTTTCAATGGTCCTGCTCCATGCATCCCATCCCCCAGCTCAGACTTGTGGGGGGTGAGGACATCATATATATATTTTTTCTAACATTTCCTGGACACCCTGAGTTCTGGACCCATTACAACACCCCTATTTGGGCCCTCCCCCGGATGCACCCTGTTACACCCTTTGTTTGTTACACAAATGCTGCCCTTCCCCTGTGACCACAGACCATTCATGTCAGTGAACATCAGGGTGGACTTTGCATTCTCTCTCTCCGTGTCATTGTCACATAGCCACCCTCGACCAGATCACTCCAGGCAGCAGCCAGCCATGGTGTCCCATCCCAACCAAAGGCAAAATAAATCTCCCCTTCTCTTCATTGCCCCTTTCTGGAACTGCCCCAAAACTCCCCCAACATTGAAACACCTTGGACAAATATGGTATGTTTTCACATCTTCCACTTGGTGTTGACATCTTCCACTTGGTGAAAGACCAAAAAATTTTGTCTTTCAAACAAGGCTTTCTACATATCTCTCCGGGGACACTGGTTCATTTTTAGGTCACCAATGACCTCCCGTGATGTCACACTCAGTCCCCAGTCCACTGAACGGCCCCCTAACCCCATCGACAATATCATCACTCTTCCCACCTTGGAAGCCTTTCTGCACTTGCACACCTCGCTGTCTGGGGCTGTTCCTCCCGACCGCACCAGCCACCTCTTCCCCAGCTACATTACTCAGTGTGCTCATCTACACAACCTCTGAACACAGCAGTGGTCCAGTCTTGGTGTTTGGATGGCCCTGTTTTCTTTAGATTGCACATATAAATTAGATACTACAATACTACAGTATTTGTCTTTCTCTGTCTGATGTGTGTCAGCAGAATCCCTTCAAGGTCCACCGATGTTGTCACAAATGACTTCTTCAGCCAGAAGGAAAAAGGGAATACTCACTGCAATCCTAGCATGTCAAAACCGGAAGTCCTCATCATGCCTCTTCCGATGCCATACCAAAAAAAAAAAGAGAGAGAGAAAGAGAAGAGAAGAAGGAAGGAAAGGAGGAAGTAAGGGGGAGAGAGAGAGAGAAGGGAAGGAAAGAGAAAAGAATAAAAGGAAAAGATGAGAAAGGAAAAAAAGAAAAGAAGAGAAGAAAAGGATCCCTTCTTCCCTGGTGGTCATCTCCAGCTGAATGTCAACTCTGCTCAGGACCAAGTGTGAGGAATTTTCCTTCCTTCCTAGCCTTCCATCCTTTGCTTCATGAAGTCCCATAGTGTCCATCCTCCAAGGGCCTGCAGAAAGTGGCCATCCTTCCAGCCCGCCAGGGTTGCTGCCCGGTGCTTTAGTGCTCACACTCCAACCAGACCCTTGATGCCAGCTGTCCCTGCTGTAGACCGCTGCTAGTGCAGTGGGCATGGAGACGCACAGCAGCTGTGATGCCAGCCTCTGTCCCCTCCTCCTTCTGAAACAGTCCACGCTTCCCTGCCACCTGATGGCCTCCACATCCGTGTCCTGACAAAGTTTCACAAGGCCCTTTATGACCCTTCCATGACTTGTTATTACTTTTCCTCTTAATTCAATGAGCCTCCTAAGCAAAGGGCCTTTTGCTGACCCTCGAACAGCCCGATTACCTTCTAAGGCCTGGACAGGTCCCCTTTTTCTCAGAATGCTCTTCCTCAGATCTCCACACGGCTTGCTTCCTCATCACCCCCAAGGTTGTCTGGAAGGCGACCTTCGCCAAGCCCACTAACGTCGGCAGGAATACCTTTCCCCAACTATTCTTAATGTGATTAATTCCTACTAGAAGAAAACTGAAGGTGTTAAGGGCAACATAGATTTCTTTAAATGGGGGGGACATAGATTTTGCTATTAAGACAAAATCTCTTAGAATAGTGCTTCTGAAACTGAACCCTGCATATGCAACAGCTGGGGATTTGTTAAAATGCAAATTCAAGTTCAGCAGCTCTGGAGAGCAGACTGAGGATTTGCATTTCTAAGGGGCTCCCAGGTGACCTCCAGGATACAGCTGGTCTATGGGCCCCAATTTGAATACAGGGTCCTCAGAGGATTGTTGAGCTTCTAGAAACGTAAACAAACACTGAAATATAAAAAGAAGTAAAATAAATCATCTTCTGTTCTCCCTAATGCTAATGTATTGCGAGTCACATGTGGGTGTATTTATGTGTTTTCTTCGTTTATGGAGATTGCATTTGTCTTCTGTACATGGCTCCATTTCGAAAGTTGTTAAGCATGTGCCAGGCAGCATGGCAGCAGTGGATTGGATGCTGAGCATGTAAAATAAGTGGAGACTCAGGCCCCTGTGGCTAGGAGGTTCCCATGCACATGAATGACAGGCAGACCGAAGGTCACAGTTCAGTTTTGATGCTGAGGTAGGACAAGCATGACACTCCATGGGAACGCGTCAACTTTGTTGAGCAAATATTAAATACCTAACACCCCCCCGCACGCACAGACACACACATTAACCGTTAGGAGAGTGCAAAATGGCAGTGCACTCTAGACTCAAAGAACTTGGCACGTCATTTCTCCGTAACGTCCAGAACTGATTTCCGCCATTGATATTTCATCTGCATAGTGTGGAAGTACACAGCAAACACCGACAAAGGGTCAAACCCCAGTGGCACCTCAGCAAGAGGATTTCAGCAAGTTCGGTCTGAGTGGACCCACGCACATCTTGTGGCCATAAACATCATTTTATTCTGCTCGTAGACACGGTTGCTTCACTGACAACAACCATCTCATTGAAATGGCGTTATGTGTTGGCACAAAATCGGATGTTTGGAGAACGGATTCAGAGGGAAGTCACTCCTGCATTTAGAAGAAGAGTCTTTGAACAATGGTTTGTCTGTGCCCCTGCAGGTCTGTTTTTTATGTTTTGTGTTGGGGCACGGCAGACAGCACTGCAGAGGCTGATGTCATGCGCAGAAGAGGAACCACGCTGTTGGGTCTGGACGCCCCACGTAGGCTGGCCCTTCGCCCGTTAACGTGCCGCTCAGCGGTCACTGACAGCACTTTTGCAAAGTGTCTGAGACTGTGCACAGGAGACCATGGGAATGTGAAGATGATTAGGGCGCAGTCTCTACCATTGAGGGGCTCAGCTTGGAAAGAAAACTGTGAAGGAGATACGTATGGATTCCTCAGGAGAAGGAACAGAGACTGGGAATAGAGTATTGTGGGCAGAGGACAGGGCACGGATTGACCTTGTATGAAAAGGGTCTTGATTGTGTATAAGAGGTCTGGAAGAATTAAAAATTTAAAGGGTGTGTTCTAATAAATTCCAAGAAGTGGAATCAGTGGATAATAAGGAGAAGAAACCCAAAACACTAGTTAGAAGGACTATATGCACCCTGTGGTCATTGCAGTGTTATGTACAATAGCCAAGATTTGAAAGCAGCCTAGACGCCCCTCAGTAGGTGTGTCTATCAGCTACTAGGCTGCTAGGTGAGTGCATAATAAAGCTGTGGTCCATTGACGCAATGGAATTCTTCTAAGCCATAAAAAAAGAAGGAAATCTTACCTTTTGTGACAGCATGGACGGACCTGGAGAGCATTCTGCTCAGTGAAGTGAGCCAATCAGAGAAAGACAAGTGCCATGTAATGTCACTCAGATGTGAAATCTTATGAACAAAGTAAAGTAACAAAAAAAATAGAAACAGACACATAGACACAGAGAACAGACTGACAGCTGTCAGAGGGGAGAGATTAGAGGGCTGGGTGAGAAGGGTAAAGGGATTAAGCAAAAAAATAAAAAATAAAAACACCCGTAGACACAGATACTGGTATGGTGGTTGCCAGAGGGAAAGGTGGTGAGGATAGGAAGGTAGCCTCTTTTCTGAAAAGATAGAAGCGGGTAGAGGGGGATAAACTGTGATGGAAGGAGACTAGACTTGGGGTGATGAACACACAACACAGTGCACAGATGATGTGTTACAGAACCGTAGCTCTGAAACCTGTATAATTTTGTTAGGCAGTGTCATCCCAATGACTTAAAGAACAAAGAGTGCATTCTCAGTGTTTCAGGCTCTTGGAACCGTGAAGGAGTGTCATGTGAGAAGGTGCAAAGTGGGAAGAAGCTCGGCCTGGGTCTCCAGATGCCAAAGGTGGAGACAATACAGAGAGGGTGGAGCAGATGAAACCTGAGAAGGGTTAAGCCAGAGTTCGACAGGCTGTGTCCCCCAGAGCTCGACAGGCTCTGTCCCCCAGAGCAGAGCCCTAGAGAGCACAAGGGACACACTTTGCCCAATGGCACTGACATGAGAAGGCTCAAACTGAGAAGACAGTGCAGGTCAAACTCTTGCATTGACGCAGGACAATGCATGTATTCCTTGGGCAGGATAGACAACGCCTTGAGCTGGGCGCCAATGTCACAGAGAGAGTCAGAGGAAAGATGTCACATGGTGCCCCAAAGTGATTACCCTGTCTGTCGTCATTTCGTAACCTGGGTGGCGGGAGATGGGGAGGTTGAGTGCGTGGACTGATAGGGCCTCTCCCACTAGGCGACAGCGTCACAGTGTTTGCAAAGAGCTGGCGTGGACAGGCTCACGGGTTCAATCGCCTGGCACCACTCTTTCTTTTTCTCAGCACCCCCAGTGAAAGGAGAGAAGGGATTCCCAGACCACTGCCAACCCTTTCTTTTCCAAGGGTTTCACAATTTGGGCATTAATATTTTTTCCTAAACAATATAATAGTAGTTACTTTAAAAATGTTTAAACATCAAAAAATTCAGTGAATGGGCTGCAATTCAAGTCTTCAGAGAACATCAGGAAGTTAGATGAGTTCATTAATGTCTGTATTTTAAGACCTGCACAAAAAGCCACTGGTGATGTTTGCTGTGGACTTCTTAGCAAGGAATAGGCCCTTGTCTAACCCAGGAATGATCTTAAAAACTGGGAGGGATGTCTGGACACATCTGACCTCTTTCTTCCCCGGCGTGAAATGTCTGGAAACATGGTTCCAATTGCCTTCAAATTTCATGCGGGCATTGGTGTCGGGCTCCATTCTGACTCAGGCTCAGCCTGTTCCCTGTGCTGGTCAGTGCAGGGTCTTCTCAGCTATCCCCCTATCCGTAGAGAATTTATTTTTCCAACCATCTGCTTATGCTTCAGATTGTTACACCCACACAGAGTTCTTGTTTGGCTGAGCAACAGGAAGCCCACTGCAACAGTTTCACGCTTTGGGACAGAGTATCCTCATAAATGGTAGGTCTTTCTGCAGTCAAACTGAATATGGCGCCAGTGAATCGCCCGACTCCTGACCTAGGAAGACTTGTATGAATCAATGGTGCTCCCTAAATAATATATGAAGCTGGCTACCCCACGTTCCCCACTGAGGTCTGGGAGGAGCGACCACCGGGCAGGGCAGAGATGAATGGGGCTGTACATTGCCCACTCTGCAGGAAATCACTCAATAGTGGCCAAGGACGTCACGGACGGAAAACAGCAGAAAACCCTGCACTTCAGTGGTAGGTATTCTGAGACCACATTCAATAGAAATTAATTCAGTGCCACCCAAGCTCATGGGACAAACAGACACATTCTTAAAAAGCTATCACAGTGTCGTCTGATGTCTGTCTGCGTGTCGTATAGGTAAGTTCACTCTGAAGGCCATTAGAAGTACGAGCCAAGCTTCCTGGGGAAAGGCACCTCTCTGACGAACCAGGAATTTAAAAAGGACGAGGTGAAGTGGGCCGGCGAAAATACGAAGAGGGCGCCCCTTGAGGAGGATGCTGTTCCTTTGAGATTTGAGGTGGGAATTGGCATTCGACATGTGGCAGTGCAGGGACAATAGGGAGGACTGTGTGAAAGGCAGACCGCCGACATCCAGACATGGGTCTTGCCCTTTAGGATAAAGACCACCGTCCACAGAATACGAGCCCTGGGCTCTCCATGCACTCGACCCTGCTGGACTCTCCACACAGCCTCTCATCGCCCACCCACCCTCCCACATGCAGCCATTCTTGTCCCCACGTCAGGACCTCGGCGCTGGCTGGTCCTGGGCTGGGAGGGGCACAAGGCAGGGCGGCTCTCGTGCGGTCCTGGAACGTTGTGATTTGCCACAACCATTTGGATGGCAATTTGCCTTGCCCTCTGCTAAGGGTTTTACAAAATTTGGTTTGAAGGTGCTACTCTCTCTGTCCTACAATGAATGGAGTGGCAGCTTAGAGAGGTAAACAGATCCATGTTTTTTTTTTTT